>VZTG01000840.1:8819-54443 GCA_013397845.1 Melanocharis versteri | reverse complement strand
CCCGCTCCCCCTCTGTCGGTGGCTCGGGCCCCCTTTGTTCTCTCCCGGGGATGCTTGCTGCCGGGCCCCTCCGCCGGCCGGGCCGCGGGGCCGCCACCCGGTGCCACGCCGGTGTCACCTCCCCGGTGGAGCCCCGCACAGTCCCGCGGCCCCCGGGCTGCTCGCTGGGCTCTGAGCGCCCATCCCCGTGGAAGGGGCCCCGAGCACCTACAGGTGGTTTGGCACCGATGCTTTCTCGTTTCTTCTCCTGATTTTTTTTTTCCCGTACCCCCCTTCTGTCAGGTAATTTTCCTGGTTTGATGTCTAGGGAGCGAGAACCGCCCGTGGCTTTTACACGTCCCGCTCACAACCGCAGGGTGCAACCCCCCATCTCCGGGTGGGCAACCCCCATTTCTGGGGGTGTAACCACTCACCTCTGGGGGTGTTAACCCCATGTCCGGGGGTTCTCACGGAGTGTGACCCCCCCCCACTCGTGTGTGTCACTCTGAGCTGCTCTTCCGTATAGCCATGATTGCACCTCACATAAAGACATAATTCCATCTCAGAAGTCACCCAGCTGGGGATCCTCACCAGCTCCTGGCCCACGAGGAACCTGTGAAGGCAGCACACATGTAGCTGCTGTCTGGGAAGGAGGTGGTTTGCAGGGCCCAGTGGTGACGCCTCGTAAAGATCTGCAAAAAGTGAACAGAAAGAGTCATTCGAGTGTGTTGGCAGCACCCAGGGTTGTAAAAATGGGAAGTGTCTCACCTATTTTGTCTGCAATTTCTAGTAATAGTTGCAAAACTCTGTTACCTTACTGCGAGTTACGTGGTGCCCTGGAGAACCAGGGTAAGGCGTAGTTGTACATTTGAAATCTTTGTTTTTTTAATGCATATCAGGAAATAAAGCTGGGGTGTCAAATACAGTGACACTGCTACTGGTTGGGGGTGCCACACTCCAATATTGATGTACTGTATTCTCAGAAATAGAAAGAACATTTAAATACATATATCTTTCTTAGAAGTAAATACGTCAGATACTTACACTAGGGTTTGGGTTTTTGGCTATTTTTTAAACTATAACTTGCTCAAAGGCGGTGATCCTCTGAATCTGGCCAAATATCTGTGTGAAAACATCTAGTAAAAGTGCTTAGGGGCAACTAAATGCCCTTTTTGCTCATTCCTCAGTTGCTCTCTTATTGGAATGACTTTCAGGATAAATTTCACAGCAGAAGAGCCAGTAGGCAACTGGTGGAATTATTTCTGCAAGGATTATGGGAAGAATAACTTTCGGATTAGATGTTTCAGTGTGATATTCCTGAATTTTGAACATTCATTTAAGATAGAATGTGTTGGGAGCAATAAACATTTGCAGTACTGGCTGAAATTGTGGTTTTTGAGGCACAAAGTTTCTTAAGTTTCCTTCTCTCTAATTTTCAGATCAGAAATGTTCAAAACAGGAAGTTTGACTTGTACCTTTTATTTTGTAAGACTTTTCCCTCCTCTAGCTTAGGCTGGTGATATTTGTTGTTAGAATCTGAACTCTGTGATTAAGCATCACTTAATGGGTTTGGGCTCTTGTTTGAAGATTATTTGTCATTTATAATGTTTGATGTTCCTCCCTTCTTTCCTTCCAGCCATGGCCATGACAGGCCCCACGCCGTGCTCGTCCATGAGTAACCACACCAAGGAGAGAGTCACCATGACAAAGGTGACGTTGGAAAACTTCTACAGCAACCTCATTGCCCAGCACGAGGAGCGAGAGATGAGGTAAAAATCCTTCTTGTTTCCCTTCCATACTGGATAAGAGCCAAAATTTATATTGAATGAATTTAGTTTTCTTGAGCCAAAGCAAAAATAATAAAATCGCAGACTGCTTTGTGTTGGAAGGGACCTTAAAGTTCCACCCCCTGCCATGGCAGGGACACCTTCCACTGTCCCAGGTTGCTCCAAGCCCCGTCCAACCTGGCCTTGGGCACTGCCAGGGATCCAGGGGCAGCCACAGCTGCTCTGGACACCCTGTGCCAGGGCCTCCCCACCCTCACAGGGAAGAATTCCTTCCCAATAGCCCATCTAACCCTGCCCTCTGGCAGTGGGAAGCTGTTCTCTGTGTCCTGTCCCTCCATCCCTTGTCCAAAGTCCCTCTCCAGCTCTCCTGGAGCCCCTTTAGGCCCTGGAAGGGGCTCTGAGCTCTCCCTGGAGCCTTCTCCTTTCCAGGCTGAACATTCCCAGCTCTCCCAGCCTGGCTCCAGAGCAGAGGGGCTCCATCCCTCACAGCATCTCCATGGCTTCTCTGGACTCTCTCCAGCAGCTCCAGGTCCTTCCTGTGCTGGGCCCCAGGGCTGGGGCAGCTCTGCAGGTGGGGTCTCACCTGAGCAGGGCACAGGAGCAGAATCCCCCTGCCCTGCTGCCCACGCTGGGGGCTCGCTGGGTTCTGGGCTGGGGCACGTCCAGCTCTGCCTCAGCAGCAGCCCCAAGTCCTTCTCCCAGGGCTGCTCCCAGTCCATTCTCTGTATCTGTGCTGGCATTGCCCCGGTCCATGGGCAGGAGCTACAGGAGGACAGTGCAAGGAGCCAAGGAGGGGCTGTTGTGAGGAGTCACCCAGTGCTGCCTGTGACCCACCTGCACCTGGGGCTCCCGTTTAATTTCCCCAGTCCAATCCAGCAGTGGACTGGACTGACCTGTGTGACTTTCCTTTGGCTGGAACCCCCTAATTTGTTGAATACCCTCAAGTTGTAGCACTGGACTTCTGCTGTTCTCCCAGCTTGCCACAGAGTCTACAACCAGAATTTGGAAAACGGTTCAGTGTTGGTTTGGCTTTGCTGCCAAAGCTGTAGTGAGTTCCCCGAGGAGCTCCCCAATGCCTGCTCACTACAAGAGCTGCAGAAATGAGGAAGCAATTTAGAAATAAATATTAACGTGCAAAGATATTTTCTTCAAAGCTTCAAATGAGTAAAGAGAGATTGAGGTCCAGTTCAGGCAGAAAATATCACTGATTTAATTCCTTTATTTCTCTTCACACAGCTCTTGCCTTTAAAATTTATTTACTTATTATGAGCACTGTTTTTTTATATACTTCCAAAATCACAATTTTTTTTTCTGTTTTCGATCAAGACCTTGTCTGAACAAACAGACTGGACTTTGTAAGTTACATGTTTTTTGTAACAACAGATGCCTGTGGGTGTGTAATTTGGAGTTTAAATGGCGTTGACACTGTACCCTGAAGTGCAGATTGAGCCTATTAGGGATATTTGGGGGAATTTCAGCATGGCTTTGGCATCACTCAGTCCTGCTGAGCCATTTAGTTCTGTGTATTGCACAGACTTTTGCTGCTGGAGTTGCTGGTTTGAGTGCGGATTGGGATGACTGGGCAGGGCTCACTGGTACTTGAGCAAGGGCAAAGCAATTTCAGTGTGGCTGATTCTGAAGTGATAACCCCAAATATTATCACGATGCAGCAGCTGCAGAGAGCCCCAGGAGACAGGAAGAGGATATTGTGAAGAATGACTTGCAGAAAGAGAAGGAATTTTTTCGTACATTTGTAATGTCCCAAACCACCAGTCCCAGTTCAGCCAGCTGTTAATACCACTGGAACTGGGAAAAAGTTCCTAGAGAATAATCATTAGAAGTGTCCCCTAAAGTCATTCCCCTTCTGAAGTCTTGCTTCCTCTTTTCCTTTCTCTCAGATAATCCTTTTGTACTAAGGCTGTAAATATTTCTGTTTCTTTAACGGGGAGAACATGTACAGACAAGTTTCCTCTTCCCAAATATTTTGAGTATCTCAGGGATTAGGAAATCTGGAATAACTTTTCTCATCTTGCATTTGAATAGTTTGAGATGCAGAGAAACTTAAACGTGTTTGAATACCAATTCTCCCTGGAATAAGTGAAACTTTGGTATTTAAATGTTTATTATGGCTCTGGCCTGAAGTGACTTGCCCGGCTGTCAGAGAGAGACAAGAACAGAACCCAGATCTCCTCAATTTGTACTTGTGTACAGCAAAAATGTACACTTGAATAACTTGTGAAACTCAAGGCAGGTTTAGTTTATAAAAACCAGAGAAGATAAGGTTGGAATTATCAAACTGGATAGTAGATTCTTCAAAATTAATTTCCTGTCTGAGTCTCTCCTGTACATCTTTACACTTGTAACTTGCTGGCACAGACCAGAGGTGGTGGATACGTGCACCTTGTTAGGAAACAACGTTAATGATTCAACCTGGTATTTTTTTCTAATTTGACTTTAAAAGCAAGGTTAATGATTCAACCTTTATTTTTCTAATTTGTCTCTGCTCTAGACAAAAGAAACTAGAACAAATGATGGAAGAAGAAGGCCTAAAAGATGAAGAGGTAATGAATATGGAAAAGCTATCGTAATGGTTAAATACAAGAAATTTTCTTTTCTAAATGGAGATCTGGAGTTTTTCCTTGGAATTGCTGTGGTCCCTGTGGAACCCACAGAATTCTCACTGGGGTCTCTTAAACTCTAGAAAAGAATCAGGAGGTCGGCGCATGCACAGAAGGAAACGGAGTTCCTTCGCCTGAAGAGAACCAGGCTTGGACTGGAGGACTTTGAGTCTCTAAAAGTTATAGGCAGAGGAGCATTTGGAGAGGTGAGTCCAGGCAAAAATGACCCCATGTGTTTTTAACTGGCTCTGGTGTTTGTTAAAGACTTGCTCAGTTTATACAAGCAAAAGGTAAATGTAACAATCACAGATGGACTGTAGCTGAACAGTCAGGTGCAGCTGGTTTTTTACCTAATAAATGCTGGTTTAGGACATCCTGTGCTTTAAAGGAAACGGAATGATGTTGAAAAGGACCTGATGGGCAGCTAAATCCAGGTTTGCAGGGGGTTTTAAAGGGGAACTTCTGGGGCTGCACTTAGGGAGAGGTGGAGGGCCCTTGCAAAGTCTCTTCTGGTGGCCTTCAGAGAAGGGGCTTCGTTCCACCTGCTTTAGGTGTGAATTGCTCAGTGTCCTCTCGGTAAAATAACTGCAGCTCTTAGAATTAACAGGACTTTTTGCCATTACTGTGCACTGTGTAATGTTTCTTGTATTTTATAATGTGAGGCTGTTTCATGAAATGGAAGCCAAGGGCTTGATACCAAACTTTGTCAAGAGTTGTGCTGGGAGTGCTGGATTTGATCCAATCTTTGTGTGTCCCCAGGTGCGCCTGGTTCAGAAGAAGGACACGGGCCACGTTTATGCCATGAAAATCCTACGCAAAGCTGATATGCTGGAGAAGGAGCAGGTGAGGAACACCCCGAGCAGGAACTGTACCATGGATCGCTCTGGGAGGTCACTGTGGTGTGTGCAGAGGAGGAATAGGCATCTGTGCTTTAGCTTTAGTAGCTAAAAATTCTGTTGTTTTTTTTTTACCCCCTTTCTTATAGAGGAAATGAGTCAGAAAAATCTCTGAATTCACAAGGACTTGTTTTCTAGTGGGCTCTTTCAACACAAAGTCCTGTGCAAATGTTTCAACGCAGACTTCAAAGCCAGTGTTTTACTGCATTTCTGACTTACAGGATCAGATATAAATATCAAAGAGATACAACTGCTGGAATTCAGACTCAGAGACACAAAGCAGCAGCATTTAACACTTCTGAGGCTTTCCTTTGCTAGTACTTCTGGATATATAATGATCTGGGACAGTCACTTGTTCAGCACTGGGATGAAGCTCTTGTGTTTTCAAAAAGAGATCTAATGATTAGGTATATTTGTAAAGAATTGAGATTTTTGTATATAGGATTCATATATAGGTTTACTAGGTGTATATATAATAGATATAAAATATATAAGCAGCCATATGTTGAAATTCTGATAGTGTTTCTGCCTTTGTGTAGAAGTTTGACTTTTGTCTTCTCAGTATTTGATGCTGTTCAGAGTAATAGTTGAATTGCCTGTGAAATAAATGCATTTAATAAAACCAATCCCATGCACTGTGTGTGTCCAGGTTGGCCACATCCGTGCGGAACGGGACATCCTGGTGGAGGCAGACAGCCTGTGGGTTGTGAAGATGTTCTATAGTTTCCAGGACAAGCTAAACCTCTACCTGATCATGGAGTTCCTGCCTGGAGGTAACTCTCTGGAATGCAAGGGCTGCTCTCCTTTTGTTTGGGGATTGCTGATTTCTTCATTACAAATGTGGTCTGGGACTAGAGTGCATGTGGGTGCCCTGCAGTGGTGTTTGTACTGTACATCTGGGAGGGAACAAGATTTCTGCTTTTTGGGGTACTGAGGTGTTTGGGCAGGCTTGAGGTTTCCTGTCTGGGTCTTCAAGCTGCAGGCTTTAATATTCTTCTAGTTCTTGCCTTTGCTGTGCCCTGCTGTCTATAGAGCTACAGCAGATCCAGGTTTGGCAACCTCTAACCTGCTGGTTTTAGCTGATTGCAGTAGAAATAGCTTTTTTCTATAAATGTCTTCAAAATTAGTGAGAGTGGAACCCTCTGGGGGGTTTGCAGGTGACATGATGACACTGTTGATGAAGAAGGACACTCTGACAGAAGAGGAGACGCAGTTCTACATCGCCGAGACCGTGCTCGCCATTGACTCCATCCATCAGCTGGGATTCATCCATCGGGACATCAAACCAGACAACCTGCTCCTGGATAGCAAGGTCTGGACTGGCCACTGGCTGGGGAGGAGCAGATAGGCCTTGGGATTGTTCGTGTTGACCTGAAGTGGTGTTGACAGTTGGGGAAGAAGATGGTGCTTCTTTATTTAGCCCTGTTCCTTCCAGCTTTTGAGGGCAGAGCTGCCAAATTGCTGGAGAAAATCCCCAAAAGCCTGGAAAGACCCCAGCTCCACTCGGACCTTGAGCTCTTCTGACAGCTGTTTGAACTATTTTTGGCAATTTCAGATGCAGTTTAAAGCACGTGGTTTCAGTTCCCTCTTAGGCAAAGCTGTTTCCCTTTGCTCTCACATCTGTTACGCTCCCCCTTGCCAGGTCTGGCTTACCCAGTGTGAAGGACGTGGCTGTTCCAGTAGGCAGGCTGAGAATGGAGAATCTCCCTCAGGATCAGGGGGTACTCCTGAGGGCTGGCCAGGCTACCTGGTTATTGCAGGCACTTTGCAGAAAGCCTCATTGTTTCAGTATCCTCCTATTGCTCACTCCAAGTTTGCCTCAATTCAAGCTTTCTTGGGAAGAGTCTGCCAGCAGTAAATGATGACTTTCCCACTACCATGTAATGCACTGTTGGAATTACTGCAGAATCCCAGAATGGTTTGGGTTGGAAGGGACCTTAAAACTCATCCAGTGCCACCCCTGCCATGGGCAGGGACACCTTCCACTACCCCAGGTTGCTCCAAGCCCCGTCCGGCCTGGCCTTGAACACTTCCCGGGCTGGGGCAGCCCCAGCTTCTCCAGTCAGTGTGTCCAGTTCAGAATGCTTACATCTACACGTGAATACATTTAGGACTTTGAAAAGGATGTATATTATATATATACTTCTAAAAATTGTGTGTAGTCAGTGTGGTCACGTAATGCACCGGGACAGATTCAGTCACTGAACTGAGGGTGTTTTTTATCTCTTGGGGCCAATACACAACCCAGGGACTGCAGGTACCTCTGGAGACCTTTCCTGTCACCCTGAAGTGGTTGGGAACTTGCAGAGCAGAGGTTTTCTGAAGTAAATGGTCACTGGGCTTTCTCTGTGGAGTAGCAGTGGAACTGTTGGTGGCTTCATTCCCTGTACACATCCAGTGCTAGGTTAAACAAGGAAGGCAAAGGACACTGAGGGGCTGGAGCATGTCCAGGGAAGGAGATGGAGCTGGGGAAGGGTCTGGAGCACCAGGAGCAGCTGAGGGAGCTGGGGGGGCTCAGCCTGGAGGAAAGGGGGCTCAGAGGGGACCTTCTTGCTCTCCCTGACAGGAAGGTGCAGCCAGGTGGGCGTCAGGCTCTTCTGCCATGTCTCAAGTGAAAGAACCAGAGGAACTGGCCTCAAGTTGTGCTGGGGAGGTTCAGATTAGATATTAGATTTTTTTTCACTTCAGGAGTGGTCGGGCATTGGAATAAGTTGCCCAGGGAGGTGGTGGAGTCACAGTCTCTGGAAGTGTTCAAGAGACATCTGGATGTGGCACCTGGGGACATGATTTAGAGGTGCTGATTGTGGTGTTGGGTTCTCTTCCAGCCTTGCTGATGCTGTGATTTACTATGATAATGTTTTATATTGGTTTTGGATTTTGGGTTTTTTTTGTTTATTTCTAGGGCCACGTGAAGCTCTCAGATTTTGGTCTGTGTACTGGACTGAAGAAAGCCCACAGGACAGAATTTTACAGGAACTTGAATCACAGTCTTCCCAGTGACTTCAGTAAGTTCTTTGGCTCCAAAGGGTATCTGGGTGGCTGCTCTTGGTGCCTGACACAACTCATTTCAGTGTGAAGGTGTGGTTGTAGTGGGGAGTCTAATAATCAACTTTACATCTTGAGCTGGATTTTCATTTTCTGTAAAATAAAAATAATTTCAGTTACTTTAAACCCATTTGCATTTCCAGAAGTTTGTCTCTGAAACAGACTCTGCTGTAGCCCTTGGCATTTGTAATAAAATGAGAACTCAGTGAGTTGGTAGCTGCTGGCTGGATTTACTAAACCAGCACAATCTTGGATCATGGAGTTGCATCAACCCTGAAAGCATGGTTTGCTAATGAAAGACTTGATTAGATGTTGCCCATATTTCATTGGTTTGGAAGTTGCTGGGAGGTTTAGGTTTGGGGTATTGACACACATCTGAAATGAGATCTTTAGTGTAATGGTTTGGGAGTAAAAATATATTGGGTGAGTAGCAGGGTTCAGTCACAGCTATTGAATCTCCTTTAGCTTTCCAGAACATGAATTCCAAAAGGAAAGCAGAGACTTGGAAGAGGAATCGCCGGCAGTTGGTAAGTAGGTTCCACCTGTTTGGAAATGTTCCTGCTGAGGTGTTGCATCCAAATGGAACATGGATTTGCATGGAAGTTTTTAATACATCTCAGAGTTCTGGACAATCCTGAAAGGAAAAGATTCAGGCATTTTTTTAAAAAGAAGAGGAATGACTCTAGTTTGTCCTTCATCCATCTGCTGAACAGCTGGCGACATATGTGCTAGAGATAGCACTGCCATAATTATTTACATGGATATCTGAAGTCTCCCAGCCAAAACTATCAGTTCTTGCCACTTCCAATCTCACAAAGGGCCACTGACCCATTCCAAGGTGTATATGGACAGTGATACCCTTCCCCGTTTTCCTGATGCTATTTTAAGACTCCTTCACATGAAGAGGTTGATTTTGTCTCTATATATCTTGGAAGAAAGGCTTGAAACACCTTTGCTAAAGGATCTCAGAGACAATTTGGTGTCTTCCTCAAAATAACCACTGTTGTGTAAGTTCCCATGCCCATATCAGGCAGTTTTCCCTACAGATACATAACTGATGGTGTTTGTTCCAGGCTTTTTCTACAGTGGGAACTCCAGATTACATTGCTCCTGAGGTTTTCATGCAGACTGGATACAACAAGCTGTGTGACTGGTGGTCCCTGGGGGTCATCATGTACGAGATGTTGATCGGTAAGGAACGGGCAGGGCAGGGTTGTAGGCGGGAATGGTGGAGCAGGACATCAGCTGTATTCATGGAATCCCTGAATCCCAGCCTGGTTTGGGTTGGAAGGGACTTTAAAGCTCATCCAGTGCCACCCCTGCCATGGGCAGGGACACCTTCCACTATCCCAGGTTGCTCCAAGCCCCGTCCAGCCTGGCCTTGGGCACTGCCAGGGATCCAGGAGCAGCCACAGCTGCTCTGGGCAGCCTATTTCTGTGCTTGGGGTCAGGTTCTCAGAGCATCCACTCCTTGCTTGGTCTGTGAGGTATGTTCTGACTTCAGGAATTGTTTTGCTTGATCCAAGATTGTATTTTTGTTTTCTTTTCAGGTTATCCACCATTCTGTTCCGAGACTCCTCAAGAGACATATAAGAAAGTGATGAACTGGAAGGAGACCCTGACATTTCCTCCAGAAGTTCCAATCTCTGATAAAGCAAAGGATCTTATTTTAAGGTGCCAGCCCCATGGTTTGCCAGTTAATACAGCACTAATTTTCTTGTCTTGTCTCTGTATTCTGTGCCTCTCATGGCTTGTTTCACATGGAAAAACCCTGATGCTACAAACTGTTACACACATGCATCTAATGCTGAACTCCCTTGTCAAATACTTTTGTTTTTCACGCCATTTAGTGGTTCCCTGACTAAACTGTGCTAAAAAGGAGCTCCCATGGAAGTGCTGCTACTCTGGCAAAATGTTTCTGCTCCTTATTTTGCCTGCAAGCTCCTCATGGAAGCAAGTTCAATCCTTTTGGCAGAGCTGACTTCTTGCAACAGCAATGATTTTGCCTTTGTATGCACTGGAGCATACAAATGTATCCCAGTGCTTGCTGATTCATTTGTACTTCAGTATCTATTCTCAGGACAGAAATATAAATGTCTGGCTTTTTAGGCTTTATATGTTCTCCTGCTCTACACTGGTCCTGAAGTAGAAAGGTCACGTTATCCTGTTGTGAGGGAATAGCACATCTTAACTGTGGCATTGGACACGACATTCCTAAACATAACTTTGTGTGTTGGTTTTGCTGTGGGAGTTCTTAGTCTGCTCCATTTATATGTTAAGAAACTGCAGCAGTATCAGTTCAGAAAGCTGTTCCATTTCTGGATGGAATGCTTTCGTTTTCATTCTCCCTTCATTTTCATTCTTCCTTCCATCCCAGATTTTGCTGTGAATGGGAGCACAGAATTGGTGCATCTGGTGTGGAGGAAATAAAGAGTAACCCATTCTTTGAAGGGGTTGATTGGGAGCACATCAGGTAAGATGCTTTGCAGAACAGCAACTGCTCTTCTCTAGGGACTGCTCAGGCCAGGCCTAGTCTGCAGCAGGGAGCAGCTGACTGGCATTTATCATATCCAGCTGTGGGTGAGAGCATTTTGTTCTCTACCTGAAGCTTGCTGAAGTTTAGGTACTTTCAGTCTTGATTCTGTTAAGAAATGGAAGGTGGCTGAATCCTGCTTTGTCTGCCTTTGAAATCTCAATGCTCCATCTGCTCTTCTTGACAGAGAGAGACCTGCTGCGATTTCAATAGAAATTAAAAGTATTGATGATACCTCAAACTTTGATGAATTTCCAGAATCTGATATCCTTAAACCAACAGGTAAATGATTGTTTGATTCACTGTGTAGACCTTCCTCCTGTAGAATAATCCTTTCTGTTAGTCAGATCTTACTGGATGCTGATTTTTTTTTTTATCATGACCAAATTGCTTGGAAGCCCTGTGGTGCAAGGGGTGCAAGCTGGAATTTGGGTTCCAGGAGATGCAGGCTTGTAAGTGATGCAGGAGTTGTCTGAGAAGGGGCAGCTCTCAGAGGCAGTAGAGCTTCCAGAAAGTTCAAATCTCAGCAGGGCCTGGGAGCCCAATGCTGCAAGCTGCCCTCAGTGCTGGTTCCTGCTGGCACTTGGAGCAGAGACAGGGAGGGGTGGAACTGAAGGGGGTGTTCTGGTGTGAATCTCTACAGGATCACAGCACAGTCACACATCTGCTCCATGAGTTTAAAAACAGAATCCCAGGCTGGTTTGGGTTGGAAGGGACTTTAAATAAAGCTCATCCCATTCCACCCCCTGCCATGGGCAGGGACAGCTTCCACTCTCCCAGGTTGCTCCGACCCTGTCCAACCTGGCCTGGAACACTTCCAGGGACTGGAGCATCCACCACCTCTCTGGGCAGCCTGTGCCAGTGTTTCACAGCCCACATTGTAAAAAGTTTCTTCTTTTTATGTGGTCTGAATCCACCCTCTTTTAGCTTAAAATGCTTGTGCCATGTCCTGTGTCCCAGCAGTTCTTTCTTGGGGTTGAAGTATGAAGCTGCATCCTGTATTTATGGTATTTTTTCCTTTAGAAACATTCTGCCTTATTCCACATCCAGTATTTTGTATGAAAATAAACTCTGCAGTTCCAAAGGATAATTTTATTTCTTCTATGTCTTCCCAGTGGCAACAAGCAACCACCCAGAGACTGACTACAAGAACAAAGACTGGGTTTTTATCAATTACACCTACAAGCGTTTTGAGGGCCTGACGGCCCGAGGAGCCATTCCATCCTATATGAAAGGAGGGAAGTAACACAGCTTTACCTGGGACTTCTGAGCCGTGGAATTCTGTTGCTGTACTTTGGGTTTCTACCCATAAAAGAACTTTTATTTTTTTTTAATGAAAACTTGAGGGCTATCAACTCTTGGAGAAGACTTCAGGACTCTGTTTTGTTACATACCTGGTTGTTACTAAGGATTTTTTTTCCTGCGCCATTGAAAAACTCCACGTTTGCATCATCTCTGCTGCCAGCACCTTTTGCTGCTTCAGGAGCAAGAGTTTTTTTTATATTCTTTGCCAGACTGTCCAGTCCATCGGGAGATGAGAGCAAGCTTTCCCTTTGGCATTGCAAAGCACGGGATTCTATAGGACTGCGTCCAGTCCTGCATGAAGTGACAAACTCACTCTGCCAATTCTGCCAGCACTGTTTGCCCGGTAGCTGAGGACTCCAGGACAGAGGAAACAAAGCAATAATTGAAGCTTGAGACAGACAACTCTCCAGGAAACTGTCTAGTAGAAGGACAAAACTCGGATTGCCTTAACCTTACTTTGTAGTGCTGTTTTTATAATGCTCCTTGGAAGCCTCTTCAATAGCATTTTTCAGCTCTGTCGCTGTGGCCTCCAGTTCTGGTGCACTTTACTTTTGGTACTAAGTGACCCTCAAGCCATTTAATATTTTTTCTAAATTAAAAAATTTTGCAACACTTTTTCTTTCCTACATAGAGGAGAAATGGGCCATTTCCTCCACTGAGGGCTGAGTTTTTGGTTACTGTATGTCAGGATAAACATCAACAACGCAGATAAACTACAGCTGGTCACAAAAGTGGGTCTGGAATTAAAGCAGAGGGAGGGAAATTCCAGGAACCTGATCCTTGGTGGGCAAGCTGTGCACAGCTGGGCCAGCCCCCAGGCTCCCCAGGCAGGCTGCTGCTGTTTCTTAGCCACCTCTGAGCTCTGCTGCATCTTCAGTGGTTTAAAGGCAAAAAAACCATCTTCTGTGGCCTTTTTGCTGCTGGTTTTGAGCAGAACAGGATCAGAATCTTGCTGATGGAGGCCTGCCTGGTGTTCCCTCCCAGAGCTGTACCGTCTGTACCCGGAGTCTTGCACGGATGGTGCCACTTTTGGGGCAGTGGAGCCCACCATGTCCACTTGTTGATTTTTGCCTACCCTAATTCATAAAAGGACATTCAGTTCTGATCAGGGTCTCTCCAGGAGAGCCCCAAAGTGCCTTTCCTTGCCTAAGCCTCTCTCAGAACACAACAGCATTTTGGGAGGGAGGATTCTGCCTGGGCTGAGCTTTTCCCAATTCCTCTTTCTAACCAAAAGCTCCACTTTGTGCCCGTTTGTAGTTAACTCTGCACTTCCAGGGGCAGGTGGCATTAACCCTCGGGCCTGCCTGGTTCCAGTCTGGAATTTACAATCAGATACTAAAAATATAAATCAATGAGGTTTCTAAAAGCATGTCTCAATTAAAATTGTCTTGGATTCCTGCAAACTTCTCTTGGTGCTGAACACTAACTCTGGAGTGCAGACAAGACAAAGCTCCAGTGGTGTCTCACAGGAAAAAAAAGGCTTCCAGGTCTGTTTAGTCCTTACTTTCTTGATTAGAAAATGAAACAAAATGGATTTGTAGTGGAACTCTTTTTTTTTATATATAGGTGCTTTTAGGGAATGTTTACCTAGATGTCTCTTACTTGAGTGCCATCCTGAAGGACTGGTGGGGGACTGCCAGTACTGTACAGAACTCGTCAGGGTCCTCCCCTCACCACCCCTGTGCTTTTTGTACATGTCCTACCAGTTTAGGACTTGCCATAAGCAGTTCAGACAGCAGTTGGATCCTACCAAGCCGAAATGCAAAACTAGCCTTAAGTAGAAGTCCCAGGATCTCTGTAGTCAGAAGGGCTCACTCGGATGAATAAGGGCTAACGGAAGGAATGACTTACAGGATCAGGCTTTTATCAACTCGTCCCTAGATCACCTTCTGCTCCCTTTTGACTTTGCATGAAGGACTGATACCAACTTCTCAAACTGTTCCATCCTTATCCTGCAGTTTCTTCTAGCCATTTGAAAATGTTGCCTTATAAACCATTGGAATTAATGTAAGACCATTTTTTTTTCAATTCCTAACAGCTTAGTTACTGCCTTAAAATAAAAACAAAAATCAAAATCCTTTGAAGCTGCTGTGGAGTAGGAACAAATTATTTTGAGATAATAGCTGCATTCTTAGCCCTTTACTGAAAGGGACCAGCATTTTTATTTATAAATACCAAAGATGAAGAAGCTGAACAATTTTAAGTTGTGATAAATTGCTGTGAAAAACCAACTCTCTAGTACTGTGTACTGTGCATTTTTAGTGCTGTGTTTGAAGTGGGCCCCCTCAGGTGTGTCACTGGAGTCCAAGGTGAAGTTTTCCAAGGCACGAGGGGCAGTTGGGTACCTCATTCCTGTTGTCTTCCAGCAGAAGTTGGACATCTTTGAATCCAGTCCTGTTGGACACACCTTTGCAGCGGGAGGTTCTGTATCCCAGGTGCATTGTAAGCCTGCATCCTGTTCCAGTTTTTCACTAACATTAGGGAAAAAAGTGTCTCCTACAGTGTCTCCTTCCCAGGATCCATACTTCACTGCTAACAGTAAGGATTTTGTATGCCTGTTACATCTCCCATGGTAGCCAAACATTTTTACATTTTTTTGTGTTTTGAGGTTTTTAGTATCTTTTACTGCTTTTTTTTTTTAACTGCAGTTGCTGGATTTCTAGAAGTAATTCCAATCTGAATTTCCAATGGATCTGAACACCTTATGCTGCCAGTTCATCTCTGTATCATGCCTAGCACAAAGCTGCACTAAGTGTTTCTTATCACTGTGCCCTGACTCTGCCTTAACCTCTAAGTTGAAAAAGTGTTCTGTAAATATTTAAAAGCTGTTACAAAGTTGCACTGTACAATTTGGCAGGTGTAGTCAACTTTTTATGGAGCAATCTCATTGTGTTGTGTAAATAAAATCCTCTTAGTAAACACACTGTTGTTGGTATGTTGTGTTTTACAAACAGGGATCAAGAGAATCCTGGAATGGTTTGGGTTGGAAGGCAATTTGAAGTCCATCCAGTGCCAGCCCTGCCATGGGCAGGGACACGTTCCACTGTCCCAGGTTGCTCCTAGCCCCATCCAGTCTGGCCTTGGACACTGCCAGGGATCCAGGGGCAGCCACAGCTGCTCTGGGCACCCTGGGCCAGGGCCTCCCCACCCTCACAGGGAAGGATTCTTTCCCAATATCCCATCTAACTCAGCCCTCTGGCAGTGGGAAGCCATTCCCCCTTGTCCAGTCCCAGTGAAGAGTCCTTCTCCACTTTCCTTGTAGCCCCTCCAGACAGTGGAAGGTGCTGTGAAGTCTTCATGCAAATCCCACCTTGTTCAAACTCTTGGTGCTCTTCCCAAGCTTCATCAGGAGAAGCCTGGAAGTACATCCAAGGCTGAAGATGGAAGTCAAAGCTAGACCTGCTCCAAAGCTGTTTTCTTCTGAAGACAAGCAGGTAGAAGTGGAGAGCACTTTTCACAGCACTGACCAAAACTACTGGGGCTTGTTAGAGATGCTGCAGTTTGTGGGTCAAGGAGTGTTGTCTGTGCTGCCTTTAGAACATCACTGCAATGAGGTGTAGGGAGGAAGTAAACTTTGAGGTTCTCTCAGCACAAACAGTGGTAACACTTCTCTGCCAAACCAGGCTCTGTCTGATGCCAAACTGCTCCTAAGACTCTGGAATCACAACCCACACTTTATGAAGGAGGGAACCAAACCCTTGTAGCTCTCTATCCCCTGCCTGTTCCTCTACTCCACATATAAAACAATTTTTAAAGGAGCCAAACAAGTCACATATAATTTATACTTTAATACAGAAAAGAAACCATACATCTGGGGTTCATACACAGCACAGGGAGCACTTCAGTACATCTAGAGTAAGACAAAAGTTGACCTTGTACTTGAAGTAGGTGACCGTGAGAGGAGGAAAAGCAAACACTTTTAAAATTTGATTCAGTGTTCCAATGGAACTCACTCTACTAACAAAATTTAAAATCCAAAATGAGTAATTACTTGGGAAAGCCAATAAACTACAGTGGGTAAGTGGTAAAAACTGCATGGAAATCATGGGAGCTGGATATCTCCATCCCATGCTGAAGGCCCAGTTGATTGCACAGGGAACCACAAGCTCCTACAGGCATTGACAGTCTGTAACTCCCAAGAGGGCCTGGTGCAGTTTAATAAACTGCCTGAACCCTTCCAGAGGCTGAGCTGACCCTGGGCTCAGGGACACACTGGGTGGGATTTGGTTTGGCTGGACATGGTACTTCAGCTGTCAGACCCCAAAAGGTGCTGTTTGAGGTGCTGCACCTGATGCCTTGACACAGTCCTGAGGAGGAGCTCTGAACAACACCCACACTTCAGTCCTCAGAGCAGAACATGTGGAACCTCCAATTCCAGCTCAGCTGGGCAATACCAATGCTCATTTAATTAAACCTGTCGCTGCTGGGAAAATAAATACACTGAAAAACATAATCACAGGGCCTGGGGGCCATCACTGCTGGGCACTCAGAGCCTAGGGACAAGTTCAACCACTGCTGGGCTCACCAGTGCTTCTGTTTGTCCTGAGGAACAGCTCATCACCGAGGCGAGGAACGGGGTTGGTCTGGCCCCTGGTGGAGGTTCACGGTCCGTGTGTCCTCCTTTCTCTACCACATAAACAGCAATTCATCTGGAGCAACAACAGAGCGTCTGCACATCACCCCAGCTCTGTGCAGGCACTGAAGGACACTTCTCTCTACTGACCCAGTGACACACAGGGATGAGTTTTCAAAAGTAGTCAAGAGGAATTTGGGCACCTGAACCCCTGGGACTCTTAGGAGGCCCTGAAATCTTCCCACAGGCACTTCTTAGTAAAATAAATCTATTTGCTGCACTTGGGAAAGAAGCTAAGAACAGAAACACTGAGAGAATGGAACCTGTATCCAGACTAATGGAAACCAAAATGTGCCTTGGCAGAGATTTGTTACCTGCAACTAAGAATTTCTGCTTGATCTTGTTATGTTACTTGCACTGAAAACCACAAACACCTTAGCAGCAACCAGCAGCAAACCTCACTGCTCAAATCCACCATGCACTTGGCAGTCAGAAGGAGAACAATACAAATTTGCTTGATGTTGCAGCCCTGCCAAAACAGGATTAAACTTTCTAGGGCCAGACTGATACCTACAGCTCAGTTTTGCCAAGTATGGCCAGGTAACTCAACACCCAAGCGAGCCAGGTTTCAACACCACTCCCAGAGCAGCACTGACATGTCCAGCTTTGTGAGGAGCTCTGTCCCTCTCTTTCTTCTTGAACGGTTTCAGCTTTCCTTTGCACCAGCACCATGTTTAAAAACTGTGGTTTGGGTACACAGAGCCTCTACACAGCCATCAGAAGGAATGGCTTTGTGAGGCAGCCCTGTTCTGGGTGCTCTCAGCTCAGCTGGGGCAGTGCTGAACTCACTGTGTGCTCATCAGGGGTTAAGCCAGTTCCTACAGGGAACTCCCACAGGGAATTCCTACATGTGACTCCTACAGGGAACTCAGTGCTGCAGGAGCAGGACCAGTGAGGCCCCAAACTACCTGAGCTAAACCAGCCTGGAACGTGCCTGTTCTTCCAGTCACAGCTCTGTTGGCCCTGAACCCAAATTCCCAGAGCCTTACATGGATCAGGATAATACACTCAGAGCAGCAAAGGAGAGTTGTTCCCAGGTATGTGCTTTTTTCTCTGCTGAGGGCTGGTTCACTCTTGGTATTTCTTACCTGCCTGACAGCAAAATGGTCCAGCCAGTTCCGAACTGGGAAGAAAGTATCTGGCTTTTTAAAGCTGCAGCAGCAGCTCCTTGGAGAGTCTACAGCAATTCTGACTGATTAAAGTAAATGAGACCAAGGATTTTACTGGGAGCTCCTCCACTGGCTTTATTTGTCTTAGCAGGGGGATGAAGAAGACAGCTCAAAGTCTTCAGCATGCACAGTCATCTCTAGAAAGCTTCTTACATCTATATGGCTATTAACAGATTTACTTTGTTGATAAAATATCAGCTACAGTCTCTTTTGGGTTTTCCTTCAGCATGATCTACTCCTTTTACTGAACTTAACAGAAAACATCCCTAAAAACAATGATTCCATCTCACGGAGAAGTATAGATGGGGAATTCCTGTGAAGAGGCATTTGCTTCCTATGGAACTGGTTCCTCCTTCCCTAGGGCAGCAGTACACCACGCTGGATCCAAAGCCAGGTGGCAGTGCAAGCAGATTCCTCCATGCTCAGGGTTTTGCTGTCACACTGTGCTACATTTCTGCTGGTTGATAAAGAATATCATCTGTCCTGCTTTGATGTTCACTCCTCTGTAACTCACAAACACAAAGCTGTGCCTAATGGTAAAGGAAAGCTTTGTCTTGACAGGCCCAGAATTTCCTCTCTCATGTCAAACAAGATGTTTCTACACATTTGTGCTCTTCTTTCAGAAGTTAAGATAAAATATTCAGCACCCACAATCCAGAAGCCTTTGTAGTAGAAACGACAGATCATTTCTTTTTGTCTGAGGAGATGTTGCTTTTGATTGCACAATTAAGACTATGGAGTGTGGCTCTTTATTAACATGCTTGAAATATGACAACGTAGTAAGAGCATGAACGAGGATAAAGCACCTTGCAGGAGTCTGTGTCCCATCACCTGGGATGAAACTACGGCGAGAGGTTCCCACATCCAGCAGGATTCTCCACCCGGAGCCACACTAATCCGGTAGATCGTTAACAACCATTTGGGAGAAGGGGGCGTTCAGCCTGTCCAGTTCATCCACTTGTGGGGGGTGATGCATTATAACCTCGTGGTCCTCTGAAACATCATCCCCCACCGTGACCAGGTTTGTCAGGGATTTGCTCCGAACACACTGGAAGTCAACGTGGCGGCTCTTGCCCTCCTCCTTCTCCCAGGACATCTGGATGAACGGCCGCTGCACGTAGTTGTAGATCACCTCAGAGCGGCCACCGGGCCTCCTCTTCACCTTCTCTTTGCAAGTGGGATACCCTGGAAACACAGACAGCCAGTCAGCTTCACTGCACCTCTCTGGCTCACAAAGGGACTACAGGATTCCAGAACATCCAGGGAGGAGTGACTGTGGGGTCAGCGTGGGACACACACACGCACACACACACACACAACTCAGTAGACAAATGCTCAGATTCCAGACAAATGCTCAGATTCCACATTTAGCATTACTGGCTTGCAAAAGACTGTTCTCTTTTCCCCTGCAAAGGCATCCTGGAAGGCTGGACATCCTTCAAGAAGGAAAAGTTAAAGCCTTGACCAGGAGCAGGTCATCTCCATGCGCCAAAAGATGAGCCAGTAAGGATGAGAAGGGAAAAGAGGCAGACAAATCAGGAGGGACTTGAGTATGTCATGAGGTTATGTGGGGAGAAAATGAGAGAAGTCAAGGCTGAACATGAGTCCAGGTGTGCCTAGGTGGGCAACAAGGCCAAGGGCACCTGGGCTGTACCGGCCATGGTGTGTCCAGCAGGCCCAGGGCAGTGATTGTCCTCCTGTGCTGGGCACTGCTGAGGCACCTTGAGTACTGCGTTCAATTTTGGGCCCCTCACGGCGAGAGAGACATTGAGGCGCTGGAGCATGTCCAGAGAAGGAAATGGAGCTGGGGAAAGGGCACCAGGAGTGGCTGAGGGAGCTGGGAAAGGCGCTCAGCCTGGAGAAAAGGAGGCTCAGGGAGAACCTTCTGGCTCTGAAAATGCCCTGACAGGAGGGGGCAGCCAGGGGGGGTCGGGCTCTGCTCCCAGGGAACAGGGACAGGACAAGAGGAAACGGCCTCAAGCTGTGCCAGGGGGGGTCTAGATTGGATATTAGAGAAAATTTCTTCACCAGGGTTGTCCAGCCCTGGCACAGGCTGTCCAAGGCAGTGCTGGAGTCACCATCCCTGGGAGGGATTTAAAAGATGTGTGGATGTGGCACTTGGGGATGTGGTGGGCTTAGCAGTGCTGGGTTAATGGTTGGACTCAATGATCTCAGATGGTTTTTCCAATCTAAGTAATTCCATGATTCTCTGACAAGAGCGTGCAGCACTGTGGGTAGTCAGTCTACAGGGGCTGCACAGCACCAGCCATTCTGTGAGCAAACACAGCTACTATAAAAATAAGACAGCCTCCCAAAACAGATCCCAGCATTCTCTAAGCTCCCTAAGGGAATGCCTGGATCAGCAGGTGGAAGTATTTGACTCCTGTTTCCTGTTTACTCATTCCTAAGGAGACAAGTCTTTCTCGTACATGTTATGTACCTTTTACTTTCCTTTAACTTTTAAGCCTCCTGGCCAACTTCAGCTGAACACAGTAGAGGTAAAGTTTTAACTCGTTTTATGAAGATAAATGTAAAACACGGAGTAAACAAGGAAATGCCTGGAGTCCAGAGGAAACCAGGCTTTACTGACTGTGGAGTCACCTGGTTCTGCATTTCCCTTGCTGAAGCAGCATGTTACCTTCGATGCCAATGCGAATGTTCTTCAGGCCCCGTTCCTTTAACACAGCTTTTGCCACGTCCCGGTTCTCAATGTACTTGAAGAATCTGTACAGCTTGGAACTGTAAAGGACTTGAGAAATAAAAAGGGGGATTAGAATCTACAAAGAGGGACCTTCTCCCTGCTTCTGACATGCCCTGCTGTACAAAAAGCCAGGTGTGGTTTCCAAGAATTACTTCAGGTGTCTGTTTTCCTCACTGGGATTAATTGTGGAGACTTGTGGGAGGCAGCATAGACGCACATCACAGTCTCGATAGACTGGGTGGTGATGGGAGTGTAAAGCAAAGAGTATTCCCTCACTAAGAAGCTAGGAAAAGGCTCAGGGGAGGCAGAAAGAGAAGGAAAAGTGCAGTGAGTGCTGGGATCAGTTCTAACTAGCCAGGCATCCTGCCTCCAGCAGCACCAGCTCATACAGAGCACACAAATCAGGGCTCCACATGCCAGTGTCTCCTCCTGGAGGAAGCCAGCTTGGGAATGTGCCCTTTCCTTACGGCTGGGTGTGTGTGGAACACAGCACAGAGCCCTTACTTTGTGAATACTCCTCTCCCATGGGCGGGGGATGATCCTCATCCCAGTCCACGGTGTCCTCGTCCGTCAGCACGACGATGTGACACTCCCGCTCGCCCTTCCTCGCGCTGTCCACCATGATGGGCAGGATCAGCTCCTCCAGGTAGCCGTCGAACTGCTTGTGAGCCCCATCGTTGGAGAGCTCGTGTAACAGAGCACCTGAGGAGACAGATCACAGGAGCTTTGCTGCAGCACGAAAATATCTCAGCTCTGCACTTCCCAGATCCATCCGAGAGCACAGCCAGAATTCTTCTTCAGACAAAACGCCCGGCATATGTTCAGACACATCAACAGCCTCCAGATCCGGAACTGGCAAAATCAGAAGTGCAGACTGCATTTCAAATGGGATGCAAATTGCATTGCAGAACCATTCCACTCCAATTAAAAACCCACCGAGCTCAAATCAATACAGTGAAACAGTAGCAGACTGAAAAATTAATTCATTATGATACTTAACTTGAATTTCCAGCAACAACCTCTGCCCTTGAAAGTACATTTTGCTGCCTTTTCTGATCACTCATCAGAGAACAGGGCAGGAAATTCCACCCACAGCCTGTGCTATGATACCACACACCCCATTTCGGTAAAGTGCTTTTCACAGACCTGACTGTGTTAAAAGTACTTTTTTTTGCCAGCATGCCCACCAAAAAGCTGCTCCCAATCAAATCCCTTCATGACGAGGAATTCTACTACTTTCCAGATTTTATATCCTTGGTTCCTGCTCTGCCCATCAGCCTTTAGCCTAAATTATTCATGATTTTCTGGTACATTTTGGATAGGGGTTATAATCCTGCTTTTAGCCTTCATTTTGTTGACATTAACAGCAAGCTCTGCTCAGCCTCTATTACAAAAAGAGACTAAAATGTTTATAATTTGCTTTTGGAGCAAAGTGCCTGTGTTCTGAAGGATTCGGTGACTCCACTTTGGATGAAAGCAGCCAAAAGGAAGCTGTTTAAATGCAACTTGAGCCCCAGTGAAATCCACATGCTCATGCTTAAACTAAATCACAAGATTAAGAACTGCACTGAATCAGGATCAGAGTGCTCAAGGCCCTGCAGATGATCTCCTAAGAGCTGATTTCTCTCCATACTTACTTAAATCTTGACATTTGATTGTGTTGAAATCAAAGTTTATGCAGAGGTAATCACACGTGTCTCGAAGGTCTGGGATGGAAATCCCATCAGGGCAGTTAATGATTCCGGTTTTGTAATAATCCTGTGAATAAAAGGACAGTTTTTGGAGAGAAAAATTTAGAATATCTTGGACTATGATAATTCCTAATTAGTTCTCTATTTTGTTTACTAATACTGGAGAGATACAAAAGCTATTTCTAGCTCTGTGAACAGTAAAACAGCCCTGCTTGTCTGAGAATCTACGTCCCTTTGCAGATCCTCTAGTGTCTGACAGATGATGAGCTCCAGTTAAAACTTTTCCATGGCATAGGGTTTCATAACATCTCATATGCAATATGAATTTATATGCGACCACAAGGTCAGGATACAGCTCAGGAATTACAACAGCAGGACACAGAAAAGGTAAAAGGCAACATGAGTAAATATCTGAAATGTGGACTTATACCAAAGCCTGCTATGTTTTTTCTCTAGAAATCACAATGGAAAACGTAAAAACAGAATGTCCCAGGGAGTGCAGCTGCCTGGAGATGGCTCAGCTGAGCACATGTGACAAACAGATTGTTTCTTTCTTTTCCCCCCACCTGCAGAGCCGCCCTTACCAGCACAGTGCGGAACACGGCCGAGCTGATCCCTTCTGCGATCTCGTACTCGCCCTTCTCATTTGGCCGGGTGAAATTGTATTCTCTGCCTGGCCCGAACATTCTGAAGAGGTAAAGAACCATGTAAGTGCAAAAGAACATCGAAATGCATTTATTCCAGAGACAAACAGGTGCACTAGGGTTAAAAAAATTCTTCCCTGTGAGGGTGGGGAGACCCCGGCAGAGGCTGCCCAGAGCAGCTGTGGCTGCCCCATCCCAGGAAGTGCCCAAGGCCAGGCTGGATGGGGCTTGGAGTAACCTGGGACAGTGGAAGGTGTCCCTGCCCATGGCAGGGGTGTGGAATGAACTGAGCTTTAAGGTCCCTTGCAGCTGAGGCCATTGCATGATTCTGTGATGAAGCCCATCAGTGACATAGAGATACAGAAAGTTAAACCTCCACTCTGATCTGCTCCTTAGTAAATAAGGACAAGAGCTGGCTCAGGGAGGTCTGGCCTCTGTTGCTATGGCTACTGCACTCTAAGGAACAAGCCAAAGGAACAGATCATTCAGTCCTGGCGCAGAAAATCCCCTGGCAATAAAGCCCTTGCACTGACCTACACCAGATAACTCCACATGGCTTTTGATACCTTGTTTTACACAACAACCCGTGCAAGGGTCAGTGACCCAACAGAACCCTTTGGTCAGAGGGGGGGATAAGTGCTGGCAATACAGCACACGAGGATTTCTCGGTGCAGAAACTGGCTCCAACCTCTCAGCAGGAGCTGAGCAACTTCTCTTTCAGGAGAGTATCAAGAGGTGGCAGCAGGAGGGGATGGAGCATTATCACATTTCCCATTCAGGAGGAAGGTTATCAGCTGGGGACAGATGTACTGCTTACAGACCAGGCAAACACTCCGGGAGAAGGCAAAAGCACACCACCTTTGGCTAAAAGTGTGCATTTTTTGATGGAACTGGATCAAAGGGAGACTTATCTAAAGAACTACCAACTCTCCATCTGGTCAGGTCTTCCGGGCCTCACTCACAACCAAATTCTGACTGAGGTCACCATGTGTACAGATGAGATCACAAAACAAACATTACATGTTTATTCCATTTAAAAAAAATTTAGACTGTCTCGAGGTACCTTGAAGGTAACGGCAGTGACCCACCTTCCCAGCATGGTGTCAGGGTGAGCAGTGAAGATCTGGGGATTCACTGCAAAGCGAGTGCCATCCACCACCAGGGTCACTTTCTCTGGAGCTACTGTCTGGGAACTGCTGCTTGAAGACAATGCACAGCATCCGTGGCGTTCCTGGGTATTAAAATATTCCAACTGTCTCTTGTTTCCATCTGGGATGTGGCAGTTGTGAGGTTCTTCAGGAGCAGACAGCATGCTACTGATCTGGGGACTCACTGGGCAGGTGTTGTGTCGGCATTCTGAATCCAAACCTGAGGGACACAAACAAACATTGCAAGGGGAAGAGAGAATTTATTGAAAAACATCATTTCATAGTGACACTTCCTACTGAAATGAGAAAACTGAGTCATGCAATAATTAAAGATGCCAACAGCCGTAACTGCCAGGGTGATGTTGTATGACATAAAACTAGGCTGTTACTGAACTGAACCAGCAGCTGGATGTTCTGGTGAGCCATAGTGCTTAATGTTCTTTGTTAAAGCAAGATCGATTCAGGTGCAAAGAGCAGGAGCACAGGAATTAAACAAGGCCAGAAATACACACCCAGCCTGTGGCAGGACTCCCACAGGAAGCTGAGCAGCAGCACACACCTCACCTGAGTGGTGTAAGGCAGCAGTGCCCAGTGCCAGTCCGTGGTGGGCACACAGGACTGTCCAGAGGCCTGCAGTGAATCTGTTCAGGCTGGCCAGGGCATTCCCATGGCATGGTCTTGCCAAGATGCTGAACTCTGCCGTGAACTTCTGTCCTTTAGAGCAGCCTGGCACGGGCAGGGCACATACTCCCCAGTGCAAACTGCCTTGTGATACTGGAACATTATCCAAAACAGAACACCCCTCAAAGCCCAAAAAATAATCTCCCTTAAAGATTACAAGGCTGAGGACAATTTCCTTACCCTCAGTCCTGGGAACTGCAGGGCTGTGACCTCCTAACACCACAGAACTTTCTTCTGGCTCATGGGCTGCTGCAATTCTGTTCTCCACAGGACAACTGGACTCCAGATTTCTCAACCAGTCTGTGCCCCCAGCACAGTTCCCATTCATGCTGGGCCTCCGTGCTGTGAGGAGTTGGTGGCGTTTCCTAAGAGAAGAGCTGGAGAGAGAATCCAGGTTGTTAGTTTTGGAAGGAACTCCCAAGCAATGAAGCTCAAACCCCTGTATCTGGTGCCACAAGCAAGGTCTCTCAGGCTCAAAAGGCATTTCTTCAGGTATTTAACTGTGTTTCAGAGGCTTATGGTGCTAGTTATGGCCCTGCCTTCACCTAGGAAGAGGGGAAAAAAGGGTTTCAAAGTAATCAGGGGTCTATCAAATCTGTTTAATCTATAGACCTTCACTTTTTTAAAGCTAAGTTTAAAACCACTGATGTCTTTAGATCATATGTGTGTTCCTGCTAACACCTTCCTGGCAACTCCTCCAGACCTCTAGAACCCTTTAAAAATGTCCATATTCTTGACTCCCAACCCTGGCCAAACAAGGATTGATAACATGGTTACAGCTTGAAACGTAACATTTTCCCAGGTAACAGCTCAGGCATTGCCTCTTAACCACTCTGAGGTTTGACCACGAGGTTCCCTGCTCCCAGTCATTGCCTGGTTTTGGTTCTTCCTTCTTGATTTATCCCGCGCTGTCACACAGTGCTCCCCCCAGTAATTTAACCCACTACAGTCCCACAACAAACACTCATATGTGCAGAACAGCCGTGGCTGGAGCAGCCCCACACACGATGCTTTACCAATGCCACTCAGATCTGGAATGCTCTTCCAGCATATGCACAGGCACATCTTCCATTTTTTCCAAGTGAACTTCTTCCTCCTTGTTTCTGTCTTTAAGACCTTTGTATCTCCTAACAGATCAGATCTCTTTGCTGTCTCTTTCCCTCATTCTCTCCGGCATTTGTTTTGCCCTGGACAAGAACCAGCTCTCCTTTCTTGGCTTCAAGTGTTTTCCTTTCACTCTCTCAAACATAAAACACCAATTTCCTCATTAATGAATTTTTCCAATTTCCACCCTGCAGAACAATTGTCCTGTGTTTTTCCCTTGGCTGAAGGAAGACTGCAGGGCCTGCGGGTGCCATCTCTGACGCCTGGCAGAACACTGCCGTGGCAGAGACAAAGCAGATAAAACTCAGCACTAATAAAACAGCAAAATGCCAAGTCAGAGTTGCTGAGTTTTCCGGCCAGCACCTGCTGAGGCTGAAGGCCTTAATGAGCAGTTCAGTGGTGGGTTTCAAGCCCATCGTTACCGGCAGTCTGAATTAAGCATTTTATTCTTAATGAGAATTTTAAAAAGGAATAACAATTCATTCCTTTTGTTCCATAAACCCAGTTCTAAGTTGCCAGCATTATTACACCAGTATATTTTTAGGAAATCTGCCACTTACACATCATGTGATGGTCATCCAAAGGACGACTTTTGGCAACAACAAAACCATTTCTTTTTTTAAAGGCTCTGGCTGGCAGGACCAGTGACACAAGGAGCCCCCAAGGGTTATCTCAGTCCCAGCAACCTGGACAGCACACATAGCACCGCCTTCCTCTCTGCTCTCACCAAAATATCCAGTGTGGGAAAACTCCCTCTCCTCACACCTTCCAGGCTGCTTTCCTGTCCTGGCTGCCTGGACCCTGGGAAAACCCCTCAGCAGTCCCACCAGAAACCCAACAGTCCCTGTGAATGCTGCCCTGCACCTGGGAATAGACCCACGGAATATCTTGAGTTGGAGGAGAACATCAGCACGAGATTCTGCCCTCCCTGCTGCTCGCAGGACCACCTACAACTAAACCCTGTGACCAAGCATCCTCCAGGGAGAATCGTGGAACATCCTGAGCTGGAAGGGACCCACAGGGACCACCGAGTCCAGCTCCTGGCCCTGCACAGACAGCCCAACAATCCCACCCAGCCCCAGGAGCTCTGGCAGCCTCGGGGCCATGCCCATTCCCTGGGAGCCTGTTCAGTGTCCCAGCACCCTCTGGGGGAAGAACCTTTCCTAACATCTCACCTGGGATGGACCTGGTCACACATGAACAAATCTTTTACCTGAGCAAAGGTAACACAAACTCCCTGTGAACAACCTGAGCAATCTCCTGCCCTCTTCTCGCGTGGGTCAGAGCAGCAAAGGGTTGGTGTAAAGTCCAGCAGTGCTGGGCAGTGGGACACAGGGGTGTAGAGGTAAATCTAAGTATGAAAACCCACACACTCTAAAACACCCTGGAGGTGAAAAAAAAGCCCAAAAAAACCCCCCAAAAAGCCTTTAAATCAATTCCAGAATTGACAATGTCCAGTGGAACAAAAAGTCAACTATTCCCCTGTTTCATAGCACTGTAATTATTGTGAGGAAAAGGAATTTTTCAAGACTGCAAATGTTAAAGTATTTATACAACTAATATTGCAATTTCAAACCCATTCACTGAATTATTACATTGTATGTTTTGACCCTGAGATTAGCTCAGTTGGTTGGAGCATGGTGCTGATAACACCAAGGTTGTGCATTCAATCCCTGTATGGGCCATTCACTGCAGAGCTGGACTTGATCCTTGTGGCTCCCTTTAAACTCAGAACATTCTGCAATCTGTGATCTGAACCAAAATGCTTTAAAATTTAGTAACTGCACTGAAAGCCAAAACCTGTTTTTTAAAATGCAGTTTGATTTACTTAGGGAAAAGTATTTTGAGCTGGGGAAAAGAATACCCTTATCGAGCAGACACATAATTGTAACCCTAAGCCTGGGGGAAAGCCCTCAAGGGGAGTCATTCCTGAGACTTGCCAGCTGTCAGGAGGAATCCAGAAAGCTCTGGGTTGGAGGGACCCTAGAGCATCTCCAGGGACACCTCCCACTAGCCCAGGTTGCTCAGAGGAGCAGACACCACACTGGGTTGTGACTCAGGAACTCTCTTCCCCCCACATTAACTCTCCTATACTGAAACAATATCCCTGATAAAACTGATGCTACAACACTCAGCAGGGAACAGAATTTGCTCTGTGAGCTGACAAGAACTCCATTAAGAAAACAAGATAAGCATAAAATTTACTTCTTGGGCCTCTTTCTTCCAGGAGTGCTCAACTGCTGCAGCTCTGCCAACAACCTCTCCTTGTGGTGCCTGAACAATCTCTTGATTATTTAATGCATTACTCAGCAGAGAGGAGAAATTAGGCAGGAAATCAGATAAATAAGCAGAGTATATGAAGGCAAAGAGCAGCTTTACCCAGGGACACTCAGACTCCATAACTTCCCCAGAGCTCTGCTTACAAGCCCCATTTAAGTGATGTCAAATAGCACGAAACACCAACAGACTGAATTTCACAACAACCAAACTGGGTTGGGTGAATGTTGAAATCTTTGTTCATCACCTCAAACTCTGAATTAAATGCAGAGACTCAGCACAGCCCTCAGCAGAGTCCTGAACTACAGGAGCTCAGAAATTATTTACAGAACTATCATCAGTTACACAGCAACTACAATCCACAAATTTTCCCTCCTCATTCCCCCACTTCTGCTGCCTAATCTGCTAAGCAGAACCGTCAGGAAAAAAATGCCCCAGCTGTTTGACACCTTTCTCCTCACTCTTTTCTGTTACACTAAGCTGAGCATCAGCAAAACGTGCTAAAAACAGCTGCTCTTTGCAACGTGGTGGCTCTCCCAGGCACAAGATCTGACTTTCCTCTTTCCTGGAAGTGGAACATCCAGTCCTCCTGTTTATCTGACCCAGCTCAGGCTGATGGCATTTCCCTGTCTCCTGGCCCCTCTCAGCATGCCAAAATCCTGCATGTCGTGTGTCAGCAGAATTCAGGGAAATGAGAAAAGATCTTTTGGCACATCTGGCTGGTACAATAAATCCCCAAACTGGTCATTTAACGTGACAAATATATTGCAAACACACCCAGAACCCAGTGGGGAAAAAAGTACATAAAGACTTCAAGGCCAAACTCCTGCCTGACCAGCTTACAAATGTCCTGGTTTCCTTTCATGCCCAGGATCAAGGAGAACTACCCGTGGTGAGAATGAATGCCTATAAATAATAATTAGCACTACTCATCTTCAAAGCTTTTTACAAATATTAACTGCTCATTGGTCCTAAGAGCCCTGGGAAGCACTGCAGGGAAGCGTTTTATGAGAGAAACCAGGGACACAGAGGAGGAGAGCTAATCCTCAGGATCAGAGCAGCAGGCCCACTGCCTGCTCAGGTGTTACTCTGACTGGGAGCACGTTCACTACTCAGCTGCCTGGCCCTGCACCCGCAATTCCCCTGTGCTAGCAGGACAAACACTCCCAGGTCACCTCCCTCCTTAGAGGGCTCCTTCCATGCACGTTTCCACCCTCTGGGAAGTGTAAATTGGCTGGAACCACAGCACGGCTCAGGAGCAGTGAACAGGCACCCTGATGTCTGTTCTCACTTCTCTGTGACTTGTTGGTGTGCTCAGATGCTGAAGGATCAGGTAAGCACCAGTCGACAGAGGAGCTGAAGCCTCACAGCTGGATTGTGCGAGCTGGGCACTGAGGAGCAGCAAAAGCCCCGTGTCACATTCAGCACTAAAGATCAGAGAAAGAGCTCCTCCAGCCAGCGAAAGGCTGGGATCTTAATTTTTCTAAAGGGAATCACTATCAGAATCAAAAATCAAAATTCCCATCTGGCTCTGGTTGCTGGTTTTGCCATTCTTGGAGCATGTGTGCCCCTCCTTCCTCTGGAACACAACAATGTCAAGAATGAGCTCTGCAACTGCACAAACATCTCTGCTCTCCAGACCCTGTGCTGGTGGTCCCAGTGAAATCATCTCTATTTGAACTTGTCTAGAGCCTTGTCTTTTGTTGAGGGAAAAAAAATGGAAGTTATATTTAAATTGTTTTTAATCACGAAGTAGAAACACTTTTACTTCGCAATGTACCTTTGGCACAAACAATTCATGCTGCAAATGCTTTGCAAAGATAATCCTTGTTCTTTGCAATTTGCAAGAAGGAAGTGTTCTGGAATGTAAAGAGGCTGGGATGATCTTCAGCACGTTATCCTTCCCCACCCTAAGGACTCCGAGGCACATCCAAAGCCATTTCCCAATGCATACAGTTCTCACCCCATTATTGGAAGAGCTGAATGGCTTCACTTGCACAGAGCACCATAAACAAGGTGATGTGTGCCATGAAAAGAAACTAAATATTGCAACATGGCCGGCAGGGAAAACCCATTTAGATACAGCACATTTATTAAGCAAGAGAAAACAAAAGCATCAGTACAAACGTGCTGATTTCTACTTTTTATTTATTGTATTACAGAAACACAATATTTTATTATATTTATAAAGATATACTCCTTATCACTGGAATTTTTTTAAAGAGCCATTATAGAGTATTTTAGGTACGAAGAACTTCACAGAAACTTCAAAGAAAAGTCATGAAAAGCTGAGCTGCCAAAATCATTGAGGAGTAAAGCCCTTGCTATAAGACCTGACAGCTTATACAGGGTCTTGCTGTCACCTGGCATGGCAAGAGAGAAGGTGTAAGAGAGTAAAAATAGTAGAAATAAGTGGCTTTACTTCACCATTTGGTTTGCAAACGGTGAGGAAGGACCAGCAGTGAGTGAATCAGCTGGTGAACAATCCTCCCCTCTTCCTAAACCACAGCCTAACCATCATGACTGAAATAAAACTCCAAACAACTCATTTTTAAGGTGACAACACTCCTTTAAGTCTACAAAAACATTCCCATGTACAATTATTCTCAGAAATATGAGCAAGCAGGAAACACGCGTACGCAGGGTGTGCCTGACCTAATTCCACAGTCCTACACTTAGAACAAGATGGATTTCTAATGGAACTGCATGTCTTTCCACAGTGGCTAAAGCCTGGCTTTAATTTGTGTCCTGGTTTAACCCCAGATGACAACTGAGCCCCAAACAGCCACGTGCTCACTTCTCCCTGGTGGGATGGGGAGAGGACTGCAAGAGTAACTCATGGGTTGAGATCCAGACATTTTAACAGGCAAGGGAAAGAGAAGAGAAGGTTGTGTGGAGACCTCACAGCACCTTCCAGGATCTGAAGGGGCTCCAAGGAAGCCAGAGAAGGACTGCTCATAAGGAACTGGAGTGACAGGACAAGAGGGAATGGCTTCCCACTGCCAGAGGGCAGGGTTAGATGGGATACTGGGAAGGAATCCTTCCCTGTGAGGGTGGGGAGGCCCTGGCACAGGGTGCCCAGAGCAGCTGTGGCTGCCCCTGGATCCCTGGAAGTGTCCAAGGCCAGGTTGGATGGGGCTTGGAGCAACCTGGGAGAGTGGAAAGTGTCCTTGCCCATGGCAGGGGGTGGAAGAAGATGAATTTTAAGGTTCCTTCAAACCCAAGCCAGTCTGGCACTCTATGACTCTATAAAAGCTGTGCATGCAAGTAAAGCAATAAAGGAATTCATTCCCCACTTCCCATGGGCAGGAAGGTGTTCAGCCATGCTCAGGAAAGCAGGGCTCCATCACCTGGGAAGAAAAACACCATCACTCCCAAAATCCCCCTGTTCCTTCTCCCCCCAGTGCCATATGCTGAGCACGATGCCATAGGGAGTGGAATATCCACCCCTGGGCCAGCTGGCCTGGCTGTGTCCCCCCAGCTCCTGTGCACCCCCAGCCCACTGGCAGGTGGGGAGCAAAAAAGGCCTTGGCTCTGTGCGAGCCCTGCTCAGCAATAACTAAAACACTCCTGTGTTATCAACCTCTTCTTCCAGGAAAAATCCAAACCACAGCCCCCCATAAGCTACTAGGAAGAAAACTAACTTTATATCAGCCAAAACCTGCATGAATTCCTAAAAGGTCTCCTCAGAATATGCCAAAAGTTTCTCTAAACATAAAAGCAGAAAAACAAATTAGCAATGATTGATTTTCTACTTTGGAGAGAAAAAGGGCAATCTCATGGGTTTAAGATAAATAAGGAGAAGTGTTTCCTGTACATAAGGATTAGGGGAATCACTGTAAAGTAAAAACCACAGCAGGGAATGCAGCACAGAGATAACAGATCTCCCCTGGGCTGGGTAATGCTGGTTAAGTAAAAAAGCAGCCATCAGACTTGATACCAAAAATTATAATATTGGCAAGTAGGTAGCAATCCAACTTCTAATTTTCATAATAGCTACTTGCTTCTGATCATCAGATGAAGACTTTCCCAGAGAGAGAGAAAAAGAGAAAAAACAAACCATTCTGCCCGTCAGCTCAGTTCAGCTGCAATAAAAATTTCCTAGTTGCAGGAAGGCATTCCAGAGGGCTGTGCAGAGTGACAGGAACTCATCAGGTAGAAAGAAAGACAAAAAGTGAAATGTTCTTCTCTATTAAAAATTTAGACCAGACCTGATGGCTCATTCTGTAACTATGAAGGACCTTAAAGCCCCCCCAGTCCCACTCCCTGCCACGGGCAGGGAGCTTCCACTCTCCCAGGTTGCTCCAAGCCCCATCCAACGTGGCCTTGGACACTTCCAGGGATCCAGGGGCAGCCACAGCTGCTCTGGGCACCCTGTGCCAGGGCCTCCCCACCCTCACAGGGAAGGATTCCTTCCCAGTATCCCATCTAACCCTGCCCTCTGGCAGTGGGAAGCTGCTCCCCCTTGACCTGTGCCTCCATCCCTTGTCCAAAGCCCCTCTCCGGCTCTCGTGGAGTCCCTTTAGGCCCTGGAAGGGGCTCTGAGCTCTCCCTGGAGCCTTCTCCTGTCCAGGTTGCACATCCCCAACTCTCCCAGCCTGGCTCCACAGGTCTCTCATGACCAGGGAAATGGGCGTTTCCAGGCTGAGCCCCAGGCACTGCCCCGTGCACCTGAACCAACGGAGATGCTCAGGGCAAGGTGAGACTTGGCAGCTGCGGGGTTGCCACCCCCTGGCACCTGTGGATACACCTGGAGCACTGGAGAACAACATGGAAGTGCATTCACCTGGACTGCACCAGAGAGAAAAACATCTAACTGCAGCCTTGAGGTGCTTCTCACAAACCTCCTACTGATCCTCATTTCATTTTCCCAACACAAACACAAGCAGACAATAAAAGCTGATTTATAGGTTGAACCAGCACAGGCACATGACAAAAAGCTTTTCCCTTGTTATGAAATAACTCTATCAATATACAGGCGATTCATTTTCCATCTGGCTTCAAATGATAGATGGAAAATAATGTCCAGCAGGCCCGATGCAATGCAGGACAGCCCAAAAATGTTGGCAAGAGACAGCAAGGAGGCTGATGAAACGCTTGATTGTTTCTCCCATTCTGTGCATAGTGCTGCACTGTTAGCAAAGTTTACTGACTTACTCATTTACTTGAGACTCAACAAAAATCCACTGTTTCTACAAATGCAATTCAAAACTACAGTTGGCAATATGAGTTTAAGGGTTTAACACTGCACTTGCACACTTTGATTTAAGATCTGGGGGTCACCAGGTTCTTCTGTCAGCACCAGCGCTCAGTTTATGCACTGAGCTGACCCCTCATCAGTGCCCCACACTCACAGCAGCTTTTCTTTTGCCAATTTACAATTACCAAGACTAAAACCTGCAGAAAAATAATGGAGATTTATTAACTGGATGTAACCTATTACAGACTTTCCCAGAACAGGGAGGTCACACCGTGGCAGCCTCATCAACAGGACAGATGAAATGCATCCAGCAATATCCCACCAAGGGAACAAAACTCCTCATCACAGCAACAAGTCACTGCTTTTTTATTTCCCCCCCTCTGAGGCCCAGGATATTCATGCTAAAGAGCAAAACCAAGCAAACCATAAAGGGTATTTCCCCACCCTACTGGAATAAAGACAGTCATCTGAAAAATTATATTTGATCCTCATAAAGAGCTTCTTATCACTACGGCAATGGCAGCTTTGCCAGTGCTATCTGATTAAATTCAGCACTTTAAATAAAGCTGCCATGCCCATACAGAATACACACCTCCTTCCTTGGCAGAAGGCCGGAGTGCACAGATCTGATCAGGGAAAAGGGGAAAAAACTCGGGCAAAAGATGAGCTGTTGCAAGTATAAGCAGGATATTTTTCTCTAGAAACATGACAAACAAATATTCCCTGCTAAAATAAACAATACTGAGCTAAATAAAGTTTTAAGGCAGGTGACACCTATGAGTTGCACCTTCTCTTCACCTGTTTTAAATTAAGCTACAAACACTTAGGTGAAAGCCTGCAACAGGAGTAAGTGCTGCAGACAACAGAGTTTGGCTGTGTTCTCTGTTCTACCATTTGCTGCAAAAGTACTTATAAAGCTTTCAGAAAATCCCACACACTTCAGCAAAGCATAAAAGCAAGAGCTGCTTTATCCCTCTGGATTTAAAAAAGCTTTTATTTTTCAACTTTTGTTCCTCGGCAGTTAAATCAAACTTGGTTCCAAATTCCCACGATTTCAATTCCTGCATTTATATTACGAGAAGTCCAGTTTTTCAATTATAAACTGCAGAAAACAGCATAAAGGACATGAGTGTTTCTGAGGGCGTTCTCTGATCCACCTGCAACCACCAGAACTTCTGAGCAGAACTGATCACCCACATTTCCTGGTGTAACTCTGGAGCAAACCCTCTGCCAAGCACCCCTCACTTACTGCCGGCTCATCCGTGCTCGGTGCTCCCTGCACGATTCCGAAATCCTGCCCGAGCAGAGGGAAGCATCAGGGCACAGCAAAGCTTCCGAGTTTAAACTCTCGGAGCAGCAATGGTCACTCCCCCAAAGCCCCGACGGCTGATTCATGTAAATATTTCAGGTTAAAAGTCCCTCCAGCTGATTCATGGAAAGTTTGAATATAATCTGTGCGGTCACAGCTTTAAGCCTCCTCTTTTCAGTAAAAGCCTCCCCAATCTCTCTCTCTCTCTCTTTCCAGATTCCTAATTCAGACAGTTTTTGCAGGAGTTGTGTGGTAGAAAAGGCTCAGTTTTATTAAACCCTTGATGCCATTTGGTAAAACACCTCCTGCCACACAGCCCTTAGACAAGCAGAGAGGAATGAGCCACCAGAATTTATCGGTATGTAAGTAACTATGTGCACATGGACTCCCAAGCCCAGGAGTCCTAGGACATGGGCCCAAACAAATTTACAGTGACTGAGCATAAAATGAATTATTTTGACACATCAATGCATTGCTGAAAAACTCCAATAAGAACCATGACTTTCCCTCAGTGCTCAGGTGCCATGGCCAAGGCATTACATGTTTATGTCACCTGGAAATGTTACCCTCTGTCAGCTCAAATATTCAATCAATCGATTCTATTTCTTACTGCTTTCCCCTAAGATAGTTGGATTGCTAAGAGACTGCTCCAAAAACAATTACATGAAATGGCAGAATTAAGTATATCACGTATCATCAATAATATATCATTTTTAATGCAAATAGAGTCTAAACAACCAGGAAACTATTTTTTCTCCTGACTCATGCCAGTGATAAAACACATGTGTCCTGACAAGTCTAAAAGTGTGAATGAAAGATGCTTTCAGAGAGCTCTTAATTAAAAACAAACCAAACAATAAAACATTAAAAAAAATCCATGTTGTCACTAATTTACTAACTTTTGTATGCAAAAACTTGTTATTACTTTTGGTTTGGGGGGCAAGATTTTATTTGTTTAATGCCCAATTATCTCATCTGTCTAGGTACAGATGCAATAAAGCACATGTGGCCTGGTAAGGAGGCTGGGGGAATGTTAACAGCAAGAACCTCTAATCACCAAGAGGTGCTGTCCCACACCAGGTGAGGCTGGTGGCCATCATCAGGACGAAGAATAGATTTATATATTTTTATATATAATTTACATAATTTGTATAATTTATAAATCAGCTTTTATAAATACCCTATTTGTTTTTAGCACAGCAACTGTCCACTGTGGATCTCTCCAGATGAGCATTGGTGCATTGTCAGTCTGTTTTGAAATACACAAGTTTTAACTAATTAAAGTAAAAATTTTAAATTCAGCAGAGACAATATCCAGCCTGAACCAAAATTCCTCTCCTCATTTACAGAGCTTTTGGTTTGCTACAAAGTTATCTGACATTTCACCCCCGGCAAAAAAAACCTACTCGTGCTGACTCTTATTTTAGAAAGGCTGCGAGCAGCTCAAAACTCCACCTTCCTTCCCTGGAAGGGATCCCAACAAGTAATTGCTCACTCATTCCCAGCTCATCTGCTACAACTCTGCCCCACAACTCCAACTGCCATTCATTTCTAACCAATTACACGGCAGCAGCTCGGAAAACTAACAATAGGTGGCACATTTTTGAAAGCTGGATGCAGTTACAGGAGCTTTCAAAATAATAACAATGAAAAAACTCAAACCAAACCCAAGAAACGAACCCAGGGAGGCCGCAATGGAACGCAATTAGATTTGCAAGGAAATGGTGCCACGTGGAGAAGGAGGTTCAGACTCCAGGTCCAGCAGCAGTTTGTGGGGAAGGGCAGAAGCAGGCTTGGCAGAGCTCAGTGTCCTCACCCAGCCTGGGATGGTTCAGGCTGGCATGGGGGCCCTGCCAGGGGCACTGTCTGCCATCCCCACCGGGCCCTGCCCCATCTCACCCCAGCAGGTGCTGGAAGCCTTTCGGATAAAGCCACAGCTGAACCTCCTGCGGAAGGGCAGAGATGATCCTTTGAGCAGAGGCACGAAGGGAACATTATCAGTGTTGTCCTGAGAAACAACAGAGTTCTCCGAATCAGACACATGGTTTAATTCTCATTAAGATACAGACAATAAGAAAAAGCAAAACAAACATAAGGCTCCTTTCACAGTGCAGCTGCATTAGTAACTGCAAGTAATACTGAGTAATCCGAAACCAAAATAAACACAGGAGTTTTATTTAGCACAATTACAGCTCTTCGGAAAACACCTCCTGATTTATTTTGAGGGCAAGAGCAGGGGCTACAATTTCTTCTAGGTGAGGCCAACCATTAGCACTCTGGCAGTTCGGGTCAGCAGAGAACCTGATACCTTATATTCAAGAACTGAAAAACAGTTCACGATTTCAAACCAACCAAGGTTTACAAGGGGACATTAGCAAGACACCTCTTGCTTTGTTTACATGCCTGGATAAATATTTTACATGTCAAGCATAGTTATAACACTTTCTAAGAATATTCCATTGCATGCTTTCTTCTATGACTAATAATTCTTCCACAAAAATATTTGGCTAGTGCTGCGTTACAGCAAAATTAGCCAGGAACTGGAGCCATATTTTGTGGGAGTACAAAAGGGAAAACACCACAAAAAAAATACAAAATTGAAAAAGCAGAGAAGATGCCTATTTCAACACACATAATAAGGTGTTCGTGCTGAGGGAAGGTGCCCATTTGGCACCTTGGATAAGGTCACTCTTGAAAGGGGAAAGTTCTAAAATTGAAGTGTACTCCAGAACTGGCCTCTCCAGCTTGTTTTTACCGTGACAAGCGAGAACCCAACAATATTCTAGCCAAAACTGTAGCTAGTTTCATGCCTATCTCAAAGATAACATGCAAAAGAAATGCCAGGACTTTAAAAAAATTATTTATTTCAAGGAAATGGTCTTCAAAGCCTGTCCTTGTGAGGAATATTTACTCTTCTGCTGAATAATCCAAGAGATTCTCAAACAAATTAGCATCTTCCAGCAGTAGAGCTTATGCGTGATTTTAATAAACCCTTAATAAGAAGATAGATTTTCCTGCAGAGTCTGCTAATTAAAGGGTCTATAAACGTCCAAAAAGCAGCTCCCTCCAACCTGAGGATTTCAACTCAGACCAGATGTGACCACACGGTGACATTTTAGAGCTCTTAACACGGCCTGTATGAGATGAGGTGGCTTTTGTCAGCCTGGCTGAAGACACAAGACATCAATCACCTCTTGCTGCTAAACCTGCAGCACCTCTCCCACGAGCAGAAGTCCCAGCAGAGGAACATCTCCCCCAGCCCCGTGTGCTGGAATGCTCCTTGTCAGGGCTCCAGCTGCTCCAGGAGAAGTAAAGCCTTTAAGGCTCACGGCTCTCAATCTGGTTCACAGGAGGTTTTGTTTTGAGTTGTTATTTTTACTTCAGCTGTGACAGCCTTCTAATTAAAGATAGCACTAAGTGTCTGCAGCATACAGGGTGAGAGGCTGGAGAACACTATTTGCTGCATTAAGAATTGTTTCATCTCTCAGAAAGGCAATAATTCCACTCTCCAAGTGGTGAAGTGGCATTTCCCATAGCTGATCATAACACCTTTAAAATGCTTTTGGAATGACTTAACAGTACAAAGTGAAGGCATATGGAAGTGCCACAGCCATGGCATATTAACCAATTTTCTGAAAACAAGTGATTTTCAAAACCAACTTTTAAAAGGAGAGGCCCATGATCTTGGCAAAGAACATTTTGTAATAGGGATATTTGACAGACAGGACACCATTTAAATATAGCACAGCACTAATGCACAAAGCTCTCCACAGCTTTATAATTATCAATAAACAAACCCAGTTTCCCCCTTGCTCGGCCAGCACAAGGCAACAGAAATCATTAGACTGGTTTCACTTCAGTATCTCGTGCAGAGCATCCCCAGCTGACCTCCCCAAACCCAGCTGCTTATCACTCTCCTTGGGCCTGACAGCAAAACTGCATGTGAACACAGCTCCTTGCATCAAATACACTCATTCTGGTCTTTGAGAGCCACCTTGTTCAGCCCTGTGAGGGGAACTTCCACCCCCAGAACACCGGCAGCAGTGACAGAGCTGTCACAGAGCACCTCCCGCCCCACCCAGCACGTCTGACCACGGCCTCACCCCCAGCCTGAGCCGGGACAGGGGCAGACACGCTCCAGCCCCACGACTGGGTGTGGAACACCAGAGAATACTGGGAATGAGAAAGCTCCTCTGCCACGTGCCAAGAAATGCTCGTGATCAATACTGTTCTCCATTAGTGGAGCATCCAAATCAATGGTTTCGACCACACTCAAAGGGAGCTTTGAAATCGCTGTGCAGCACAGCTGAGTCCAGAGATCAGCAGCATTTACAGTAAAAGCTAAAACCTGCCTGTCCCAAGTGACTCAAACATTAGCTCACTTACACATGCTTAGGAGGGATCTCAGCAAAGCCTGGATATGGGCAAAACTTTGTGGTCTTTAGGTGCTTTATATTTAAGCTGAACCACCTCTCAAATATACCTGAATCATCTGATTCGCACATGACTGAATAATCTTATGATTTTTCATATTTGTAACTTGGTCAGTCTGAAAGGAAAAAGAAAAATTAGATCCTATAGAAAAAGGCCAGGTTGTGCTCATATATATGAGATAAACTCCATGGATTTAAGAAATCAAATTTTAACAGCAAATCGAAACCTGAAATTTTAATAATCTCTATTTCTTTTCTATTCCTTAGCTGGACTCCTTTCCCAACACAGACAGTAAAGTCTTTTTTCCAAAACCCTTATCAGTTTAAAGGCCTTTGCTATGTACACATCCATCTCCTGAGGCTGTATCAGCCCCTGACACCTGACCAAGGGCTCCTCAACAAGCACTAGACTACGGGGAAGTCTGCAAGTGCCTGCCGGAACATTTCTGTCAATGGATTAGGGAACTCATTCATAACCACCAACTGCCACAGCAGATAACATTCCAGAGAGACGGAAGCTTTCTGTGGGTAGAGATTATGTAACACCATGATTTTTAATCCACTCGCCCAGAGGAAGAAGAAATGAGCTCACTTTCACAAAGGTTAAAGCTTCCTTATTCTGTTTTTCTCTGTTTGTTCCAGTTATGTTGAATTAGCAGATGATACTGAGCACGTGAACTGAGGGACTTGGAAAATCCACCCTGCTCATCTCCAGTCTATCCAGAAACTGCTGCTGCTGCTGCCATCACTTTCTCCCTGCCTTTTCCCTACTCACATCTTTTGTGGACCTCTCACTCCAATTCATCCGAGTTACCAGAATGACCAGAGAACTGCAGTCATTCAGTTATAAAACAGGCACCACTTAGAGAAAAATAATGTGAATGGTTATTAAACCGAGCAAATCACTCAAACTGGGGCAGATGCTTAATCCTGACAGTTTACAGGACATCCAGTGGCATCACGTGGACTCACAGATTCATTTCAGGAAACGTGACCAGCTGCTGTCCCAGCACCGTGAGCCACAGGGTTGGGCTCCAAGGGACTCAGCTATGCTTTCTAGACCAGGAATTACATTTATTGAAAACACCTCTTTTATTAAACACGGCCTTGTTATTTACATCTGCCTCATCTGTTTTACAAAGCTATGTAGCCAAAACTTTGCGTACAAGCCATGTGGCAGCAGCAATCATTAACTGTTACACCCCACTTCTCACTTCTGTCACAAGGTTCAGTTCTCCTGTTTTTATGGCTGCCAGGCTCTGCTTCCTTCTGAAAACTTCCTGATTCAGTGGACTAAACTCTGACACCCAGCACAGGTCAGGGACGTAGCACTGTTTTATGGGAGCTGGTTGGGAAATGCATTCATTTCCAAGTTCTTGGAACACACGCTCTTGCCACTGAAAGCATGACTGGCTAATACACTCTAATCTAGACTATTTGTCCCCAGATTGCACAGGCAGACCTGACACAGAGCTGTGCTCTCATTTCTCTATCTTTAGTCCATTTCCATCACCCCTTTTTTTACTGCTTCTTTTGGCTATTTCTGTATTGAATCTCAGACAGCTTTTCCTTCTTGCAGTAAATAGCTGAGTAATTCAGTGGGATACATAGGACTTGTTACATTTTATAGTTCACAAGGGTATTTCTGTATTTGTGTGTTCAGTAGCAAAACCAAAGCAATGACTGAACATTCCTGCTCCCAGGAGCAATCCATGGATTAATACCATTTTTAATAGCTGCACATAACACATTTGAGATTGCTCTGAGGGCAAGAAATAAAAAACAGTCACACATTGCAGAAGAAATTACTGAATGTTGAGCTTCAGCAACTACAGCCCATGCTCAATGCTGCTTCCAAGACTAACAGACATCGATTTTCCTTCTCAATTTCAGGCCTGTGCTTATGGACCAGCTGCCCTTCAAAAGTCCTTAGTCCTCTTCTGTGCTCCAAAAAGTGGATTTAAAGCCCACAGGGGCCAGTCTAAAGTTTCTGCTGAGGCTAGAGGACATATTGTGACTGCAAATTAGAACTGGAGCAAGACACAGGAGGAGAAATGGTCATGAAAACTGATGGAATAACACAGGGAAAGCAGGTCCCAGGACTTCAGCACCTGTAATTATTGCCCTGTAACACTCACAAAACACATCCCCTCCCCACCACCTGGATTACAAGTCCCAGCTTCTCTGCTGTTCTGGCTCAGAACAGGGAGGCTGTTCAGTGGACAATTCACATGGCAAGGCCATCCAAAAGCCAGAGACCCAAAATTGTACCAACCTTGGCAAAGATGGTCCAGCAGTGCTACCCGACTGTCATGTTGGAGTCAGAGGAGACACTGGGATCAGAAACCTGAAATCAGAGTGGCTTTCATCAGCAGCCTGACTTGGCCAGGTCTCCCCAGAAAAACAGATACTGCAATCACACTGTTCCCATAAAAATGTTAATGACAGCAAACTGGTAATTTCTAAACTTTACGTTAGCTCTGGTTATGCTGTTTATGAATAAAGTGAAGAAAAAATGCTGATGGCTCCCCATCCTTTTACATTTTCCCCCACAGAAAAGGTGTTTATTATGCTGATTGTCTGGATGTGGATTAAATTAGCCAGTAATGAACTGATCCTGTGGCTAAATTCACTCTTTATTAAGAAACTCATTTAAAAATCAGGAGACCCTTTAGACAGCTCAAGTGACCTTTATCAGCAGGCACCAACTCAGCATTTTTCTTGTAAAGAAAGAGCTCATTATCCACACACTCCTCTGGGATCTCCAAGCAGAACACAGCAGTTCCAGAGTCCAACCCAAGCTGAAGCTTTCAGGAGACTCACTTTGCATTTATTAGGCAGGATTTGACTTTCTAGGAGGAAGAGTTCCCGACAGTGGCTTTGGCAAGCACAGGCACCAAAGAGGGAGCACACAGGTGCTATTTCAGGCAGCGCTGCAAGGCTCCTTCCCCAGTTATTTGGCTGCTGAGTTGGCCTCTCATCATGCAGTGACTTTCCTAACAGACTCTGTGATGCAATTATTAATCCAGTCCCACTGCTTGGCCAATGTCCCTTGGTGATCACAGCTTTTGGCAAAGGGGGACGAAGGTGTTGTTAACTACAGCACTGGAGCCTTCCGGCAAATTCATTACAGAGGGTGAAACATTATTTACTTTTCTCTACACCCAAATTTTCTGCTTATGGGTTTTCAGGTGTTTAAGTAGAATTAATAGCAAGACTTTTAAACAATATTATACTTTGATTCTCCTGACTGCACTGTTACACAGTGAACTGAACACTTGGCTGCCTGTCATGGGCACATGGAATGAGTTCAAGATGAGGTCGAGTCACAAACACATCCTGGCATGGCCCAAACTTGGGGCTGAAAGCATCAACTAATAAAATGGGATGATGATTATTACTTCTCATGACCTGTAAAGACAGACTGAGTCACCACACAAAAAATGTTACAACATCCTGAAGAGAAAACTCCAAGCAAGTGGCTATGAAACCTCTTGTATTCTGAGAAGGCAGGACTGAACATGCCAAAACATGGAGGTACTTCAAAGAGACTGAGGTAAGATCAGATTTATGATCAAATCAGCTGAAGTAAGAGGGTTTCTCAAGTCTGATGGTTAAAAATACTTCGGGGATGCAAATGCAGATTACTGGTGTGCAGAGCTCAGGTAAGGCCACCTCTGGAGCACAAGAAAGCAAAGTGTAATTTTGAGTGATTTTATACTGGACACATTCAACAACCCTAGGTGGACCTTAGATGATGCATTTCTGTTAGCACCACCAGTGATGAGGCTTCTGGAATTACTGTCTTATCTGCCACTCTAAGAACTGCCCCAAAACCTTCCCAGAAAAGAAACAACCCCAAGAAAAACCCATACTCCTTTCTCTGCCTGTAGGTACACGCAATCTACATTAAACAGCTCAAATGACTTTGCTACCTGGTTCTTACCACTGTTAGGAAGGATAGAAATAAGCAGTTTGGTTCTTTCAGCTACGACTTCTTCCAGCTGCCCCTGCAGCTTGACTGAGCTCACTGAACTCCACTCATTTATAGAGAGTAATTACAAAACAAAAAGCCCCCCAAAACCAAAATGATGTAATGAACTCCTACCAGAAAGATCATTCCTTTCAAGCCCAAATCAAACACAAAACTCATTCCCTTTAATTCTGGCAGCAGAAGTCAGCATCAAAAGATACCAAAGAGCATTTCATGTGCTGCAAATTAGTCTGTCTTGAAACAAACACCAATAAATCAGCACACACCTATTTCCATGACAGCAGAACCTTACTTTAACCTTAATTGCTTTAAGATAAGCTGAAATAAGTCTAGACACAGTCTTCTGCATAGGCTTCCCTTGGTTTACATAAACTGCTGCATTTCAGCGGTAAGATCAGAACGTGGATGTTATTATGGAAATAAAGACAATTGTACAGGCTGCTTTGCAGAAGAGCATTTGTTAGTGATGTAAATACAGAGTTATGTTATAAACAGTGTATTTATTTTAGTAAAAGGTGACTGCTTCCCTAAACAGAATAAATAAAGGCACATGGAAATCCAGTCTGGAGAAAAATAGCTCTCACAAGCAGCTTTGCCTACACACTAACCCACAGTTCCCAACCCCAAAAGTTCACTGTTTTGATGCTCAGATCACTGAAAACACTTCTGTGAACTGAGCACGGAGGTATTTATAACCCTCAAAGCCAGGTGACCGTGAGCAGTGCAGCCTCACAGCCCCTGCACAGGGTAAGCAAGGACACACCTGAACAGGGAAAGCTCAGCCTTCCCGTTGATTCCCAGACACAACTTCCTTCCGATGAACTGTTTGTGATTGCTGCTAATGCCAGCAGGAAGGATTGGGACTGAGGTGAGGATAAGGCTCTCACAGAGGTACCACAGGTGAACTTTCTGCCTTATAAAGCCATAATCTACAGCTACAACAGGATTTGGGTTGCAGCAATCCTGGCAAAGCAATTCAAAACACTCTCCCGACAGAGGTTCTCAACCTCTCAGGTTTACAGAACCCCAGAGCTGTTTAGGTGGGAAGAGACCTTAAAGCTCATCCTGTTCCACCCCCTGCCATGGCAGGGACACCTTCACTATCCCAGGTTGCTCCCAGCCCTGTCCAGCCTGGCCTTGAAGAACTTCCAGGGATGGGGCGGCCCCAGCTTCTCTGGGCACCCTGTGCCAAGGCCTCCCCACTCTCACAGGGAAGAATTTTTATCTAACATCCAATCTAAATCTACTGTGAATCAGTGGGAAGCCCTTCCCCTTTGTCCCGTCACTCCAGACCTTTGTAAAGAGTTTCTCTCCATCTTTCTGCAGGCTCCTTCCAGCTCCTAGAAGGCCACAATACAGTCACCCCAAAGTTTCTCTTTTCCAGCCTGAACAACCCCAAATCTCTGCCTTTCCTCACAGCAGAGCTGCTCCACCCCTCTGACCATCTTGGTGGTCTCCTCCAACAGCTTCATGTCCTTCTTGTGCTGGACCCCAGGGCTGGAGGCAGCTCTGCAGGTGGAGTTTCACCTGAGCAAGGCAGAGGGAGAGAATCCCCCTCTCTCCCGCTGCCCACACTGGGGGATCAGCCCAGGACTTGGGGGATTTTGGGTCCAACACACATGACCAGGGCATGTCCAGCAACTCATCCCCAGGCCCTTCTCCCAGGGCTGTTTCTCCGGCTCTTCATTCCCAGCCTGGATTGATACCAGGGCTTGACCTCGCCCTGATGCAGCACCTGCACCTTGGTCTTATTAAACCTCATACCCAAGACTGTTTGCATTATTATCATCCCTTCCCTGCAGAGCCTCAGGTCACTGAGATGGCAGTACAGAGACAGGCAAGATCACAACTGACACAAAAATGTGCCTATGAGCAGGGGTGGGCTGATGTCCCACCCACTTCGGTCTCACCTATTCACCCATTTAGGGGAAAACCCCTCAGAAACTCCTGCTCCTTTCAAAGCACAGCAGGGTTAACTCAAGCCTAAAAACATGCTTAACAATAACACCGCACCAGCCTAAGCCCCAGAACACGAGTAGGAGGGCGGTGTGTGACCAAGCAGCACCCCCAGGGGAGGCTGGCTCCATTCCGGGGGTGGTGGGCACAGCAGCAGCCTCTCCACAGGACACTGGGCACAGTCCCGGCCTCACACACAGCCCAGGAAAAGGTGAACATGTCAGGGACACGAGGACGCAGTGCTAACGCAGGGACAACAGTCCCAGCCCCCTGCCAAACACCGAGTGTAGCAGACACCCCAAAGCCCCCTTTCCAAGTAAACGCTAAAAAGGTGGCAGCACCCCCATCCCCACAGATGCTCCCCATCACTGCACACAAGGTGCTGTCCCCAAACATCCGCGGAACAGCCCCCAAAACTCCCTAGGCCCCTCCAAAGCACATTCACAACAACAGAGTCCGCTGTGACCCCCCCAGACACCACCTCAGCCCCACAGCCCACTCCAGCATATCCCCCGTGACCT
>VZTG01000821.1:1769-12690 GCA_013397845.1 Melanocharis versteri | reverse complement strand
CAGGGCCCGGCCGTTGTGGGGCTGCGGGTCCCGGCCGGGGCAGCTCCCGGCGCCGTGCGGCCGGGCCCGGCGATCCCCGCTGTCACGGGCCGTGGGTGACGGGCCCGAGGGGGCTGCTGTGTCCGAGTGTCGGGGGCCCGCGGGGGCCCCCGTCCTNGGGGCCCGGCGAGGCCCCTGTTCCTGGGTCTCTGGCCGGGCCGGGGTCACCGCCCCGGTCCCCGGGCTCTGGCGGGGCCCCGCTGTCACCGGGTGTGCGACAGGGCCGGGGGGACCCTCCTGTCATGACGCTGCTCAGTCCCTGCTGAGGTCCCGCTGTGTCCAGGTGTGTGACAGGCCCGGGGGGCTCCTGTCCCCAGGTGGCCTGGCCCGGGGAGGCCCCGCTGTCACCGCGCCTGTGGCCGGGCCGGGGTGACCCCCGCTCCCCGGGCTCTGGTAGGGCCCCCCCGTCGTCACTGGGGTGTCACAAGGCCGGGGGCACCCTCCTGTCCCCGGGTGTTTGGGGTACAGGGAAGTCCTCCTGTCACTGGGTGTGTGACAGCACTGGGAGACTTTCCTGTCATCAGGTGACCGGGCTCGGTGAGGTCCTGTTGTCCCTGGGTGTGTGACAGGACTGGGTGGGGCTCTGCTGTCACCAAAGTCCTCCTGTCACCGGGTGTGACACCGTGGGTGGGACCTTTCTGTCCCTGGGTGACCGGCCCAGAGAGCTCCCGCTGTCACAGGGCCCTGGCAGGGCTGGAGGGGACCCTCCTGTCACCTCCTTAATTACCCACCCTGAAACCCACCCAGACCCTCTCATTATCCCTCCTTGGTTGCTTCTCCCCCTTATTCCTCGCCGATTTTAAATCCTAAACCACCTTTTTTCCAAGCTGAAGTCGGCTCCAGGCACCCACATTGAATTCCAGGAGCAAATCCCACATCCTGGAGGCTTTATTCCGTCACTTCGGAAAACCTTAGAATCACCGGGATCCTCGTGGCGGGGGGAGCCCTCAGCTGATTTTGGGAAGGGCTGGCTCCGGGTTCGTCCCCGCCGAGGGGACGCCGTGAGGGGCAGCGGGTCCATCCCGGCGCCAGGGAGGAGCCCGGCCCCGGTGGCACCACATCTGTCACCCTTTTCCTGGTCGGGAGCGATCCCGTCTGCGCGACGCCACGGCGGCCGACCTTTGGCAGCTGCCGGAACAAATCCACCTGGCTTTGCCCGTGCCCTGATTCCCCGTGTCCCCCGCGGCCGGGGCGGCTCCCGCGCAGCTGTTTCGGGGTGTCAGGGGCCCCTGGGGGGGCAGCTGGGCTCGGTCCAAGCAGGCTCCAGGTGAACCCGGGGGTTTGTCCTGCCTGGACACGCTCCGGGTTTCCTTCTCGGGATATTGTGTTTGCTTCAGGCCAGTCTGTTACGGTTTCCAGGAATAAAAAGCACATTCCGAAGGGAAAGCTGGTGATCAGCTGAAGGCTAAACTGGTGGGAATCGTAATCAGTGGCTCTGTGGGCAGGAAATCACTCCGGAGAGGATGTGGGAGCCACAGATGTGGGAGCCACAGATGTGGGAGCTCCACCTGCCCCAGGGTGAAGCTGCCGTCCCCTCTGCCCCTGTTTATTGTATCCAAAACTAAAATCCATCCATTAATTCATGTTTTTCCCAATGTTGGTGATGGTGAATGCGAGTCCGAAAGAAGAAACAACCATTGCAGGAAGGACCCAGGCAGAAGAGAGGATGGATCTGTAATTAATGATTGTGGAGGTGATGGGAGCTTCACCCCTGCCCATACCAGCGCTCGGGAAGTGTTTGGATAATTTAGGATCAAGGAAAAACCTCGCAAGGCTGCAGCCCATGGCAACCCCTTGGAAAAGGGCTGGGTGTGAAACATATGGATTTATCCAGGGAAAAATTTAATGGAGAGACTGCACGGGAGCTGAAGAGCTGAGCCCTTCCATTGTGCCAGGATAATTCCGTTGGAGTGGGAAGTGTCTTTGCCGGGACAGAACATTTTTGGGGATGTGGGAGACGTGGCCCCAATATTGCCAGAAAGCCAACAGAGCCGCTGGGGCAGGGTGATCCCTCAGGGAATGCTGCTGGAAAAGCGAAGGAGACCTCGGAGAGCACCTTCCCTGGCTGTGGTGGTGACATCCCTCATTTTTCCTTCGGTCCATCCCTCTCTTTCCCTTCGGTGACATCCCTTGTTTTTCCAGCACTCCCAGACCCCTTGGGGCCATCCCAGTAGACGTCCTCATCCAAACGGCCTCTGGGTTATTCCCACATTTATGTTTTCAGGCACATAACAACGTTTTTCCCAAATAAGAGTGGAGCTTCTGGAGACCTGGAGGTTTTAGGAAGTCGGCAGGCAGGGAAGCAGCTCTTCCCTGAGCACCATTCCTGGGAACACGAGCAGTGGCTTCTCCTGTGGCTTCTTTCCTGGATTTCAGTGGAGGGAAAATCAGCTGTAGCTTGTGTTTTCCACCTTTTCCCAGCTCCGTGGAAACTGGGAGTTTCAGGGGGATTTCTCGCGGATTTGACGTGTCAGCGGCGCGTCCGGAGCCTCCTCCAGAGCTGCTCTGTGCTGTTGGACACAGGGAAGGATTTTTCCACGTTGTGTTCCTGGCAGGTGGAGGGACAGGGACGAGCAGGGGATGCCAGCGAGGCCCGGGAGGCTCCCAGCGTGTGCTGAGCGACTCTGGGGATCCTGGGGTCAGACTCGACCACTCGGATGCTGCCCAGCCTCAGGACGGAGCAACTGATACCACTGTTAATCCCAATGCCAGCTCTGAGACTCGGGTCTCTGCATTAAAATCCCATTTTTTGGTTTTCCTGACCCTTTTATTGCCAGTTTCTGCATCTGCATCCTGCCGTTCACCATCCCTGGGGATGGAGCTCTGGAAGCCCCCCGGGTTTGCAGCTTTTCCAGGGAGCCTTTGCTAATTCCCACATGTTAATCCCAACTGTTAATCCCTAATCAGCCAGAGGAATTAATAACTTCTTCCTTCTTTTCCAGGTCGACACACAATGAGATGGAAAAGAACAGGTGAGTGCCAGAGGGTTGTCAGGGGCTGGGCTTGGGGGAATTATTGCTTTTCCAGGGGGATTCCACCTGAGATGGGTTCAGAGGGGGAGTGGGAGGGAAGGAATGGGACGAAGGACACCAAGGATTAAAGCATTCCCTGTCCTTGGTTGTTGGGAATGATGTCCGTCTCCACAGCCAGCTCCCGCTCTGCTTATTCAGGAAAATTACCTTTTCCCAGGCTCATCTTTGAGCCAGTTGGAGTTTGGGATTTATCCCAAGGAAATCCCACCTTTTTTTGCCTGTGTTGTCATCCCGAGGTCCTTTGGGTGAGGAAATCCCTGTTCACTCCCAGTGTATTCCAAACAAGACCAGCAGGTCGTTGCAAAATCCCTTTGGAGCTGCCTGGGATCGGGCGGTTCGGGGATGGGTGTCACAACCCATGCCCAAGGATCTGACCTACATGTTGGGATTGGAGTAATGGACACAGGGAAACTGGGATGTGCTGGGAGCATCCCTGCTTTCAGCAGAAAAAGGGATTTCCTCAAGGAGCTGTAGTTTCCCTCCAGCACTGGCGTCCTACTTGTTAATGCAGAGAAAACCCAGGTGTTGCAGGAAGAGGGAGGATTCCTGGAGCACAGTCAGTGCTCCTGCAGGGATCTGGGGTTTTTTGTATCCAAAACCACCCTGTTCCTACTAAAAATAGGGAAAGGAAGCACTCCCAAGGGATTTGCAGCTGGGTGTTAGCCTGGGCAGCTTCAGCTGTCAGCGGGAACCGAACAGCACTCCTGAGATGGAACCTTTTTGGGAAGAGAATGACCAAAAGTGGATATTCTTGCCCAGAATTCCGAGGTCATTGGCCCCTGCCTGGGATCATCCCAACAGCCCGAGGTGCCAGCAGGGTTTATCCATGAGGTTTTTCCAAGGCATCCTTTTGCCCAGCTGCAGTTTTCTCCCAGTTTCTGGAAGCCCGTGGAGGCTGGGAGAGCTCCTGGCTGGGTTTAGCTCCCACCACCCCCGTTTTCCACACCAATGGGGTGGGAATGCCGTTCAGGAGGCTGATCCAGCTGTGTGCTCCCATTCCAGGCGTGCCCAGCTCCGGCTGTGCCTGGAGAGGCTGAAGGGGCTGGTGCCCCTGGGAGCGGCGGCCGGGCGGCACACGACGCTCAGCCTCCTCACCAGGGCCAGGCTCCACATCCAGGTGAGCCCAAAAACGGGATCCAGCGCCCGGGAGCAGCATCCCAGTACGGGGCATGGGCTGGGAGAGTGCTGGGTTGGGCTGGGATAACTGGGAGAGCACTGGCATCATGATGGGATAACGGGGGGAGGACTGGGATGGGGCTGGGATAATGGGGGAGGACTGGAATTGGGCTGGGATAATGGGGGAGGAGTGGGACTGGGCTGGGGGAGTGCTGAATTGGGCTGGGATGACTGGGAGGGTTGGAATCCCTACGGCTCCACATCCCAAGCACATTGAAGCCCCTCGGGAGCCAGCAGTGGCTGCACCAGGGTGGTTTGGGCCGGGAATGCTGAGTGGATCCGAGGGAATTCCAGAGCTCAGGATGTGTCCTGTGTCCCCTGTGTGGATCCGAGGGAATCCCAGAGCTCAGGATGTGTCCCCTGTCCCCTGTGTGGATCCGAGGGAATCCCAGGAGCTCAGGATGTGTCCCCTGTCCCCTGTGTGGATCCGAGGGAATCCCAGGAGCTCAGGATGTGTCCCCTGTTCCCTCTGTGGATCCGAGGGAATCCCGGGAGCTCAGGATGTGTCCCGTGTCCCCTGTGTGGATCCGAGGGAATCCCAGGAGCTCAGGATGTGTCCCGTGTCCCCCCCCTGCAGAAGCTGGAGGACCAGGAGCGCCGGGCCCTGCACCAGCTGGAGCAGCTGCAGCGGGAGCAGCGGCACCTCCAGCGGCAGCTGGAGAAGCTGGGCGTGGAGCGGGTCAGGATAGACAGCATCGGCTCCAGCCTCTCCTCCGAGCGCTCCGACTCGGATCGAGGTGAGAGCCCGCGCTGGGGGGCGGCCGGCGGGAGGTCTGGCCGTGCTGGAGCTCCAACCATTCCCATTCCTCCGGCAGAAGAGATGGACGTGGACGTGGAGAGCACGGACGACCTCCCGGCCGACCTGGACTGGAGCAGCAGCAGCCCCAGCGACTCGGACGAGCGCGGCAGCCTCCAGAGCCTGGGCAGCGACGAGGGCTACTCCAGCTCCGGCGGGACCAGGGCCAAGCTGGCGAGCAGCCGGAAGCTTCCCGCGGGGGTTTAGGAAGCGCTTCCATGGCCGAGGCACCGCCGCCGTCCCCTCGGGATCCCGTTAGCCAGCACACCGACCCTGCCAGCAGTCCCTGCACGGAAACACCTGAACGTCCCGCCGCTCCCGGGGCTCTGCCTGCTTCCTGGGCCTCTCATCCCGGCCCCATCTCCTCTGCCAGGCCCTACATTCCAGCCACGCCTGAAGCGCCCGGGAATATCCTGGCAATAACAGCGACCTCGAGAGCCTTCCCTGGGTTCTTCCCCAGGCTGTCACTGCCCGGTATTCCCGATCTTCTCTTCGTTCGGGTGGTGACATCACGTTCCCGATCCTCAGGACCCAAGGAGCTGAGTTTTTGGGAGCAGATCCGAAGAGAGAGCCGGCCCTTTGTGGAGTTTCCATCCGGGACAGAGCGGAGCCAGGCTGGGAGCACGGAGCATTTCGGGCACAGGGATCAGCCTCAGTCGGGGGTTCCTTCCCCCGACTCTAAATATTCAGGGACACCCATCCCAGCCCTTTGGCCATCCCGGAGCATTCCTGGCGTGGGGAGCAGCACTCCGGGGGCTCAGAGCCATCCTCCCCCCTCGGGTCGGCCGCCTCCGGGCTGGGAAGTTTCTGCCCTCCCTAAACCCAGATGGGATGTCCCACCTCCCGTGGCACGGCATTCCAGAGTCCTGGAATTCCCTTTCCACGCTTCTAGTCTCGGGGACAATTTTTTCTACCTCGGAGGGAGCCCACGGACTCTCTCCACCCCTTCAGCACAAAGATGATGCCTCTGCTCAGCAATAACCCCACGGGACTCCCCGGATCGTGTCCATCCATCCCGGGATTTTTCCAGGCTCGTGGAGGATTCCAGAAGCCACCACAGGGAGGGAAGGCCCGGCGGGCAGGGGGGTTCCGAGCCGGAGCACACGTGAGCTGTCCATGGTGTGGGTTCGTTTCCCAATGCACTGGAGGGAGCATTCCCACCCCTTCCTGCTTTTAGGGATGCTCCGGGAATGTCGACGTGTAGAGAGCTCTGCTTCCAACACCTTCCTTTTCCCCTCGAGCTGGTCCAAGGGCTTTTCCAGCCCCACGGAGCCGGCCAGGCCCTGGTGAGGAGTCAGCAGGGAGCTCTCCCGGGGCTTTTCCCGGCGCTGGGATACAAACCCGAACCCTCTGCCGGTCCCTTTCAGGAAATGCAGGTGCTGGAAAGCATCGAGATGCTCCATGGAGTGCAAGGGGATGAGCAGCAGGAGACTCCAGTGCTTTTTCCTTTCCTTTGTCCTTTCCACTTTTCCTTCCTTTTTTCTTTACCCTTTTTTCCTTTTCCTTTTCCTTTTCCTTCCTTTTCCTTTTCCTTTTCTTTTCCTCTTCCCATTTCTTTTCCTCCTTTTCCTTTTTACTTTCGTTTTCCTTTCCTCCTTACCCCTTTCCTCTTTTCCTTTTCTTGTTTCCCTTTTCTCCTTTTCCTTCCTTCTTCTCCTCCTTCGTTGCTTTTCCTTTCCTTCTTTTCTCCTTTTCTATTCCCGTTCCCCCCTTTCTCCTTTTCCCCTTTTCCTTTCCTTTTCAATACCCCAGTTCCATTCCTGGCTCCCTTGGGGAAGTGGGAAGCCACCCACAGGCCCCACAAGTTGCCCAAATCCCCCAGGTTCTGGCTCTTTTTCCATGTGCTGGCTCCTAAAAGAAAAAAAAAAAAAACCAAACCACAAGGAATTTTCCTTTAAAGCTGCTGGAATTTCCCACCCTCCGGCACTGCCGCAGACCATGGGCACCTGAGCTCAACCCCCTGCACCTTCAAAAAGAGGGAAAAAAAGGCAAAAAGGTGGAAAACACCCAGAAAAAGAGGAATATCAGCCCTTGGGGGCCGGTGGCTCAGGTGGCTTTTGCCTTCACCTGGGGAATCCCAGCGGAACCCTCTGGGCAGGTGATTCCCAGCATTGGGAACCCCCTTCCAGAGGTACAAAACGTTGATTTTTGGTTGGTTTTGGGCATTCTGAAGGTTTGGCCTCAGCACAGATGAGGGGTTTTGGCAGGTTTGTGCCTTTTTGAGTTCCCAACGCCTTTTTTTTCCCCTTTTTTTCCTTCCTATTCCAGACTGACCCTTCCCAGCCCTTTGCACTGCCGGGCTGTGCTCCGGGATCCCCAAAACGCTGCACTAACCCGGAATCTCCGGGTCCCCCTTGGTGGTGCCAGCCTTTTCCTGGAATTCACTGATCCACCAGCATTCCTATGAAATAAGCTGCAGGAAGGACTTTTTTATAGGTTGTGACAAAAATCCAGGGAGTGGGGGGAGTCAGATTGGGGCACGGATGGGTGGGAATCAAAAACACCCATTTTGGGGCTGTTTTTCCTTTCTTTTTCCTTACGGAAGGCAGATCCTGAACCGCCAGCTCCCGGGAAGCACCAAAATGTTCGTTTCATCCTTAATTTTTCCAGTGGAGCCATCCCGTCTCCACTCAACCTGTCCTTCATTATTCTTTGGGACACCTCTTATTTGTGCTTTTCCGACATTTTTCCTGTTCTTTTTGCTTCCCAAGAAGTGGATCCACCCCAGCCTCGGCTGCCTCGGGCAGTCGGGAGCGGACACGGATCCCATTTCCCGCCGTTCCTGCTGTAAATATCCCACTGTTGGGCCGAACCCCATGTCAAGCCAATAGAATGGTGCTTTTTTTTTAGGAATTCCGTGTTTTAGGAGATCTTTGCTGTGTCCATGGATATTTCTGTCTTGTTTGATTGTTAGGAAATAAATTATTTCGTTACGAAAGAGGTGCGTGAGCTGGGAATTGCTGCCGAGGGGAGCGGGAAGGGCCTGGGGACGGTGAGGATGGAGCTCCACGCTCCTGGGGGAGTTGTGGAGGGTGAGAAGTTCNCCGAGGGGAGCGGGAAGGGCCTGGGGACGGTGAGGATGGAGCTCCACGCTCCTGGGAGGAGTTGTGGAGGGTGAGAAGGTCCCCCCAAGCCCCCTTTTCTCCAGGCTGAGCCCCTTTCCCAGCTCCCTCAGCCACATCCTGATCCCTGAGCCCTCCCGGGTGATTTATCCCAGTGCTGCTCCCGGCTCTGCCATTCCCCGGGCTGGGCTGGGGCCCTGTCCCTTGTCCTGTCCCTGGGGTCACCCCTGGCCGGGGGGGCACCCCGGACCAGCCCTGGACCACCCGAGGGGGGACAGGAGGTCTGGGAAGGGCGGGGTGGCACCGGGACCTGGGGGACGGGGACTCAGGGCACCCACGGTGGCACAGGGGACACGGGCGGTGGCAGGGGGACAGGAGGTCTGGGAAGGGCGGGGTGGCACTGGGACCTGGGGCACCCACGGTGGCACAGGGGACACGGGCGGTGGCAGGGGGACAGGAGGTCTGGGAAGGGCGGGGTGGCACTGGGACCTGGGGCACCCACGGTGGCACAGGGGACACGGGCGGTGGCAGGGGGACAGGAGGTCTGGGAAGGGCGGGGTGGCACTGGGACCTGGGGCACCCACGGTGGCACAGGGGACACGGGCGGTGGCAGGGGGACAGGAGGTCTGGGAAGGGCGGGGTGGCACTGGGACCTGGGGCACCCACGGTGGCACAGGGGACACGGGCGGTGGCAGGGGGACAGGAGGTCTGGGAAGGGCGGGGTGGCACTGGGACCTGGGGCACCCACGGTGGCACAGGGGACACGGGCGGTGGCAGGGGGACAGGAGGTCTGGGAAGGGCGGGGTGGCACTGGGACCTGGGGCACCCACGGTGGCACAGGGGACACGGGCGGTGGCAGGGGGACAGGAGGTCTGGGAAGGGCGGGGTGGCACTGGGACCTGGGGCACCCACGGTGGCACAGGGGACACGGGCGGTGGCAGGGGGACAGGAGGTCTGGGAAGGGCGGGGTGGCACTGGGACCTGGGGCACCCACGGTGGCACAGGGGACACGGGCGGTGGCAGGGGGACAGGAGGTCTGGGAAGGGCGGGGTGGCACTGGGACCTGGGGCACCCACGGTGGCACAGGGGACACGGGCGGTGGCAGGGGGACAGGAGGTCTGGGAAGGGCGGGGTGGCACTGGGACCTGGGGCACCCACGGTGGCACAGGGGACACGGGCGGTGGCAGGGGGACAGGAGGTCTGGGAAGGGCGGGGTGGCACTGGGACCTGGGGCACCCACGGTGGCACAGGGGACACGGGCGGTGGCAGGGGGACAGGAGGTCTGGGAAGGGCGGGGTGGCACTGGGACCTGGGGCACCCACGGTGGCACAGGGGACACGGGCGGTGGCAGGGGGACAGGAGGTCTGGGAAGGGCGGGGTGGCACTGGGACCTGGGGCACCCACGGTGGCACAGGGGACACGGGCGGTGGCAGGGGGACAGGAGGTCTGGGAAGGGCGGGGTGGCACTGGGACCTGGGGCACCCACGGTGGCACAGGGGACACGGGCGGTGGCAGGGGGACAGGAGGTCTGGGAAGGGCGGGGTGGCACTGGGACCTGGGGCACCCACGGTGGCACAGGGGACACGGGCGGTGGCAGGGGGACAGGAGGTCTGGGAAGGGCGGGGTGGCACTGGGACCTGGGGCACCCACGGTGGCACAGGGGACACGGGCGGTGGCAGGGGGACAGGAGGTCTGGGAAGGGCGGGGTGGCACTGGGACCTGGGGCACCCACGGTGGCACAGGGGACACGGGCGGTGGCAGGGGGACAGGAGGTCTGGGAAGGGCGGGGTGGCACTGGGACCTGGGGCACCCACGGTGGCACAGGGGACACGGGCGGTGGCAGGGGGACAGGAGGTCTGGGAAGGGCGGNACCCCAATGGGAGACATGGGAACCCCAATAGGGAACATGGGGACAGCAATGGGGACTCAGTGGGGACATGGAGACACTAAAAGGGATCCCTGCTGGGGACATGGGGCCCTTGAATGGGGACCCCAATCAGGACATGGCTGTGGGGGACACATGCGGGGCACGGGGCCAGCAGCAGAGTGGCAGGGCGGGGGGGGCAGGCCCCGCAGTGTCCTCGGGGGTGTGACACACCTGTCCCCGTGCGCTGGCACGGTCCCAGCGGCCACATCCCGCCTGCGGGGCTATAAGAGGCCGCGGGCTCGGCGCTGCCAGCACCGCCATGGCCCGGCCGCTGTCCCTGTCCCCGGCCCTGTCCCCCGCCATGGCCCTGGCACTGCCGCTGCTCCTCGTCCTGCTCGGGACCACCCCAGGTAGGGCCCCTGAACCCCCGCACCTGGGGGCACCCCCAGAGCTGAGTGTCCCTGCGGGGCTGGGTGCCCCCAAAGCAGGGTGCCCCCCTCAAGGACCCTGTGGGGTGACCCCTGTGGGGTGACCCCTGTGGGGTGAATGAGGGGGGCACAGACGCCTGGGTGCCCCTGGGCAGGGGGGAGGGGGCCCCTGGGTGGGGGTCTGGACCCTGGGGACCCCTCGGGGTCTCGGGCTAGGATGGGGTATTGGGAGGGTGTCATTGGGGGGCTCCCCCCAGGAAGTGGGGGCGGGATGGGGTGTCAGGGGGTGCAATGGGGGGTCCCTTCCACCCAGGTCTCCCCATGACGGCAGGAGTGGAGTTTTGTTGTGTTTTGAGGTGGGGTCACGGTGCCAGGGCCCCCCCGGATGGGGTACTGGAGCAGGAAGGTGCATTGAGGGGGTCCCCCACACCCGGGTCCCCCCAGGAGGGCTGGTGTTGGGATGGGGTGACTTGAGGGGGGTGTGTTGAGGGGGGTCCGGGGTTGCCAGGTCCCCCCGGCCG
>VZTG01000819.1:0-14492 GCA_013397845.1 Melanocharis versteri | reverse complement strand
CTTCTTTTTTTTTTTTCTGTGTGTTTTTCTTCTCTTTCTAGAAAGTCCGGAGCTGGTAGCGAGGGGGTTATGGGGGTAGGGCTGGAGAGACACCCCCCTGGAAAGAATGAAATTCCAAAAAAAAAATCGCTTCCCCTCGGGAGTAAAGCGGGGGGCAGGGGTGGGGGGCTCTCTCCTCGCCCCCCAGCCTGGGGGAAGCAGCCCCTGCTCCCCCTCCGTAGTGTGAGCTCGGCGGAGGGGTCCCCCCGGCCCCCGCTCCCCGCGTTGGGGGTCCCACGGGGGGGCAGGAGGAAGAGGAGGAAGGATTTTGAGGGGCTGCAGGGGGGATTTGGGACCGAAACCGAGAAACCAAACGACGTTACTAAGAGCTTGGCCGATCAGTTGGAGTCGGAGTCGGAGGAGTCCCCCGAGGAGGAGGAGGAACTGCTGCTGCCCTCCGAGTCGTTGTCATCCTCGTCCTCATCATCCTCATCCTCGTCATCCTCGTCGTTCTGGGAGGGGGGTGGCAGAGAGGTCAGGGCAGGGTTAGTCCAGCGTCACCCCCTTGTCCCCTGCTTGCCCTCCCTGCCAGGGTCCCCACAGAGCGCAGGGGTGCGACCCCCACCCTGCCATCGCTGCCCCCGGGGGTCTGGGGGGTGGAGGAGGAGGGACGCGGGGCAGGAGCCAGGAGTGAGTTTGCAAGGGCTCAGCTCGGGGTGCCGGGGGGGGACGTGCCGGAGCAGCGCGCGGGGGTCCTGCCCTCACCTCTGCCACTGCCTCGCTACACGATCCGAGGGAGGGTACCCAACCCGCCTCGTGCCTCAGTTTCCCCCCTCTAAAGCCAGGGAAGGAAGAGGCGTGAGCTGAGACCAGCGAGGGGGTGGAAACACCTCACCTGTCCGGTGGCGAGCACAAGGCACGGACACGGTTTCTGGCCCCAGCGCCATCCAGCATACTCTGATTTCAGTTGCACCGGTGTAAAGCTTTGACTCTGGTGACTTACTCGGCATTCACACTGGCGCAAACGGAGCCGAGACCAGACTCAGTATCTCCACCAGGAAAAAGACAGGAGATTTTTCTCTGCTCACTGGGGGCTCTGCACACCCCCCCGCACCTCTATGTCCCGAGGCTGCTCCTGACTACGCCCCGCGGCTGCTCCTCGCGCCCTCCCCGGGAACACCGGGGGGATCCTGCTCCCCTTCTCCTCCCCGTGTCCCCCTGCTTCCCGGGGGCTCCTCCGCCACAGATCTATCTGAGCCCGGCTGCAGGTGCCCCCCCAGCCCGGGGGGAGGGTGAGGGGGGCCCCGCGCCCTCCCCGTGCCCTCCCCGTGCCGCGGCCTCACCTCGTCCCCGTCCTCGCTCTCCTCCTCGCTGCTGGACTCCGAGGAGTCGCCGCCTTCCTCTGACGAGTCACCGTTGTCATCATCGTCATCCTCATCTTCGTCGTCGTCTTCCTCCTCTTCTTCCTCCTCGTCATCGTCCTCTGACTCCTGCAGGACAGGAGAGCAATGGTGAGTCCCCGGACCTCCACACCCACGGGTGCAGCACCCACCCCATCCTTGACAATCCCCCTTTGGGTTCCTCCATCTACTGAGCAGATCAGGTGATTCCCTACACCCCTCATCCTGACGGGTGCCTTTCCCCATTTATATCGAGAATTGCACCAAAAAGGGTCCCTGAGCAGGTACCAGAGGTCAAAATTCGACCTGGATGGGTTCTGAGCAGGGATTTGGGGGAACTTTATGGTCTCGAGGACAGGGCAGGCAGCTGGAAGCACAAGGGATGCCTCAAACAAGGGGTGTGGGTCCCCCCGGATGTGGTCCCCAGGGAGGGGGGCCTGGGTGGCCCCACGGGGCTGTCGTGACTCACCGACTTGGACTGCATTGTCGGCTTCATCTTGGGGTTGGGACCCCGGATCTTCCCTATGCTCTTGCGTTTCTGCGGGAACAAAACAAAGCCCTTTAGGGCTCAGGTTCAGCTCCTCCCTGGTGTCCAGCCCAGAGAAAACCCCACTGCTGAGCTGCCATGGGGACAAATCCCCACTGGAGGGGCTCTCTGGAGTGTGGCACATCCAACCCCACTCAGGGCTGACCCCAGCCCAGTCCCAAGCCCCCAGTAACCCCATCCCACCCCCAAACTCCTGGGGTCCCGCCACAGCAGTGCCACATGGATACTCACGTTGGAAATGTGTTCCTTGTACGCAGCCCGCTCCTGGGGCGAGAGGCTCTGTGGGGACAGGGACACCATCAGGGATGGGCGGGCATGGAATGGAACGGGGGAGGGAGCAGGGAAGGGCTCCAGCTCAGGGCACAGCCTTCTCATATATGTAACTTTTATCCTTTTTAAGTTACAAAATGTCAAAAAAGAGTCCGGAGGTGGTGGTTTCCGGAGGAGGGGTGGGAACAGAGACCATGCCAAACATCATCCCCGAAACAAACAGATCCCAGAGCCTCCCACCAGGCATTGGGATCCAGCACCCACCTTGAGCCAGATGTCGAGGTGCACCTTGTACTGTTTCTGCTGCTCCTCTGCCAGTTTTTTGTAGTGGTCCTTCTGGCCCTGGGAGATGCGCTGCCAGCGGCTGCCGATCTCCACCATCCGCTCCTTCAGCGGGAGGTGGTTCAGCTCCCCGTTGGACAGGAGCTCCTGGGAGAACTTCTGGTAACCGTTCCTGCACAGGGAGAGCGCAGGGGCCAGGCTGGGACAGCGGGCACAGACAACCCAGGTGTCCACAACCCCTGCCCAGCCACACCGGGGTCCAGCCCACCCTCCCTCCTCTTGTTCCAGGCTCTTCCCACCAGCACAGCCAGACCCAGTGCTTCACACCCCAGGTACTCACATAGGGGGTTTCTTCGGCTCTCCCTGGAATTTCATTTTCTTGGTGGAGTTGGTGGAGCACGGAGGGGCCCGCATCTCGCTCAGCTCCCTCTGAGCCACAGGAGAGAGAGAGGGTCAGGGAGAGGGGCAGCGCTGGTTGAGGGACACGGCGAGGGACAGGACGGGGCAGGGACTCACCTCGTATCGCTTCTGATCCTCCGCCGCCTTCTTGATCCACATCAGCTTCTCTTTCTTCTCCATGTTGTTCCAAGTGGCCTCCATGGCCTTCAGCGCTTTGCCCCGGTCGTTCTGCAGGACAGAACCACCACGATGCATCAGATGCACCCCAAAACCCTGGGACATTGAGGTGCTGCTGCTGGGGCACTGCTCCCCCCATGACCCCTGTCCTCCCCACGGCTCCCAACCCAAACCCAGGTGTGAGAGCCAGGGAGGAAGTGCACGGGAATTCCTGCTGGTGGGAGCACTGATCCCACCTCCAGCCCCTTTCCCAGCCCACTCCTCACCTTGAAGCGAGCCAGGTAGTCCCCGATGACGCTCTGTTGCCAGATCTCCTCGGCAGTTTTGGGAGACTCGGGCAGCTTCCCGCGCTCCTCCTTATCCGAGCCGTGCTTCTTCTCCGACTGCGCCTTCATCGCCGCCTCCCGCGCCTTGTACTTGGCCTGGGCAGGGGGCACAGGGGGTGAGGGGGGCACGGCAGGGGCACAGCCCCCAGACACCAGGAGGACACTGGAGCTCCCCCAGCACTGTCCCCACAGCAGCACTGACCCCACAGCAGCACTGACAGCTGCCCCACCAACCCCAACCCCATCTCCGACTCCCCCCATCAGGAAAAGCACAAAAGCCTTAAAAGTGAGGCTCAAGGGCCCTCTGAGGTTTCTTTATCTGGGGGATTTTGACCCCCCCAGGTGATGAGAGAGGGAGGCACAGCCAGTGGTGTCCCTCGGTGCTGACACCGGCACCTGTGTGACACGTCACTGTGATGCTCCAGGGGACGTTTGTGCTCCTTGGTGCAGGACAAGGACAGGAGCATCCCCTGGCCTGCCCGAGATGCCCACAGGAGCAGCGGAGATGGGGATGGAGGAGGAATACGGGGATGGTACCAACCTTCTTCTTCTCGGAGAGGTCGTTCCACATGCGGGCCAGCAGCCGGGTCAGCTCGCTCTCGGACAGCTCCGGCCGCTCCTCCTGCAGCTGCTTCCGCTTCTCCTCCGAGAAGATGAACATGGCCGAGATGGGCCGCTTGGGCTTCTCTGAGCTGGCCTGAGGGGGGACACGGGGCTGTGAGGGGGGGCGAGCCCACGGAGGGACCGAAGCCCTCAAAGCCCCTTGAGACGCACAACCCCATCCCAAGCCTCTGGCAGGTGCTGCCCCATCCCTCTCGGAGCCGCTCCCACCTTGCCGGTCTCTGGTGAGGATTTTTTGGATGCAGGACTCGTTGCCCCTTTGCGGTTGCTGCCCAGCATCTTCTCCTCGCCCAGCACCCGCTGCTGCTCCTCCTCGGGCAGGCTCTGGGTGGCACAGGAGGAGAGGCATTGTCAGACAGCCCAGTGCTAGTGAGGCTTTGAGGCAATCGGGGAATAGAGACACTGGGGAAGGGGAATTAATGCACTTGGGTGTCCTAATCCAAACTCTATCCCAGTCAGGACCAGCCTCTGGAATTGCACGTGTACAGCCTGGGGATCCCCATGCTGTCACCCCCTATCCGGGCAGTGTCCCCCTGCCTCAGCTCTGTCCCCTCCCCGGCTCAGCCGTTTCTCAGTGGAAGCAGGTGGGCAGGTGCCTGGATCCGGGCACACCCCTGGGTTTTCCACCCCGTGCCCCTGCAGCCGCAGCCGGGGCTGCGTCACGTCCGCCCGGGGACGGGGACGAGGCTGGGGTGGCCTCGGTGTGGCTCCCCCGCCCACGCCCCGGCGAAGGAAGGAAGTGAGAGGCTGCACAGCCACAGCCACTGAACACCCTCCCCTCCAGCTCCAGTCCTCTGCTCACCCCAGCTCCTCTCCCGGCTGGGGGCCCACCCTCACCTCCCAGTGCCCAACTGGAAGACACTGGGTCAGGCATTAGGACAGCGGGAAGGTCAAGGCTATGTGCAACCATCTGCACAGCAGCCATGGCTGGGCCCAGACATGTTTCGGGGGGAGCAGAGAGGGCAGCCCCCCATTTGAGACATCCCAGTCCCTGGGCAGAGTTCCCCATTCCCAGATTTGGGATCTCCAGCACCTGATGGCCGAGCACCCCCTCTTCGCTCACCTCCAGGAAGCGGAGCAGCTCGATCTCGTAATCTTTCTTTTTCTGGAGAGAGATGGAGACGTGTGGTTACACAGAGATCACTCGCTCCATCCCTGCCTTCTGCAGCCCCTGACCCAGCCTCAATCCCTTGGCAGCAGCATCCTCCACCTGGACCATCTGTTTGTCCCACACGGGAGACAGGATCTAGGGAGGTGACTGAGGACCTCAGGGAGAATCGGTGATGCAGACAAGCCCAGGGACTGAGGAAGGGTGAGGGGCTCATTTCCAGGGATATTTGTAGCCCAGATTCTCCCATCCCACTGCTCCTTTCCCACAGCAGCAGTGCCCCCCTGCCTCTCCCCCCACCTGTCCATCCTCAGCCACACACCTGGTCACACTTTTTGTGGTAGGCATCCTTTTCCTTCTGGGAGAGCAGCTTCCACTGCTGACTGCACAGCACCATCCGCTCCGTGCTGGGCACGTCTTTCATGTTGGCCATCAGCTCTGCACAGTACAGGGAGTAGCTATTCCTGAAAAACCCATGGAGGAACTCAGCGTTAGGGAAATCCTGCCTCTGTGGAGCTGGCTCGGTGCTAAAATCCTCCCCAAAACCCCTCAGCTGGGTTGCACCAGGCAAAGAAGTGAGGTGCCTGTGTTTTAGGGCAGCTGGGTGCCGGATCACACCCTAAAACCCGGAGTATCACTGTAAACCTCAGATTCTCCCCAAAATGCGTATGTGACGTATATTTAAGGACTGGTTTAATGGGATCACCACAGAATCATGTAATCATTAAGGCTATAAAAGCCTTCTAAGATCTTTAGTCCAACCATTAAGTAACACTGCCAGGGCCACCACTAAACCACATCCTCAAGTGCCACATCCACACTTTTTGAACATTTCCAGGGATGGTGACTCCACCACTGCCCTGGGCAGCCTGCTCCCAGGCCTGACTGTGAAGATATTTATCCTATAAATCCCATCTAACCCCTCTGTGTCTGTGATCCCAGAAGTTATCTGGGTTCCCAAGCCAGGCAGAGCCCCAGATTCCTCGCTGGCAAGAACCAGCATCCACCCAGGCCATGGCTCCGAGAGGGACAGGACTCACGGGGGTGGCTTCGTGGGTCGTCCGTCGAACTTGTCCTTGAGCTGCCGCTCGGCCTTGGTGAGGGTGGAGCGGGTGATTCCCTCCTCGCTGATGTTCAGCTCCGGGTGCTTCTGGATGTAATCCCGCATGATCTCCTGTGGGGAACGGAGAGCGGTCAGAGGGGCTGCCACTCCCGCCTGCCGGGGCCGGAGGAGGAGGAGAGAGAAGCCAACCATTGCCCTAATCCTGTGCCCGGAGATCCTGCTGCCTGCCCCACACACGGCTGGAGAAGCAGGGCTCAGACTCACTAGGGACCTGCCAGGACCTGCCTGAACCCCCACGCTGGCTATCGGGAGAGGCCACGCAGGGCTGGGATGCAGAGCGGCTCGGAGTGAATGCTGGGACGAGTGTGGAGGGGACCGGGTGAGGCTGCTCCCTACCTCGTACTCCTTCCGCTGTTCCAGGGCCTTATGAATCCATTTCAGCCTCTTTTTATCCGAGAGTTGAGACCACTGCTTGCCCAGCGACTCTTTCACCTCCTTCGTGGTGGCCTGAAAACCCAAAGCCAGAGGTGAGGGCAGAGGGGTAAAATCCAAAAAAAAAAGAGGAATTAAAAAATATGAAAAAATGGCAAAAAAATGGCGTGGCCTGGTGGGGCCTGACAGCACCCGGCATGGGGTGGCTGGGAGCCGTGGGGGTGCGTGGGAGTGGGGGGCATGGCCAGAGGTGGATGTCTGTGCTGGAATCCTTTCCTGCCCTGACTCAGGCTGTGGTCATCCCTTCCTAGCAAAAAGCGGGGGCTGGATCCCTGAGCCTCTTCCAGGTGTGCAGAGCCTCTCCTTACCTCGGTCCAGGCTCCGGGAGCTCCTAGCGGTGTCCTGCATCCCGACCCCTAGAATGCTTCTCTCCCTTCCTCCTCCTGCCCCCAGCAGCGGGGTCTGGGACCCCCCAACACTCACACTCGCACTCACTCCCACCCACCGTACTCACATCTGGACGCACTTTCAAGTAGATCTTCTTCTCGTGGTTGTACCACAGCTGCTGGGGGGTCTTGGGTTTTTCGGGGACGTCGGATTTCTTGGCGTTCTGGATGAGATCCGGGTGGTCTTCCCTTTACCAGGCAGGGAGGTGGGGAAGGGAGAGCGTCAGGGAGGTGGCAGTGGCAAGGAGAGCACCCCTAAACCTGCCTGCTAAGGGGTGACTGTCACTGCAGGGCTGAGCCTCCACGGGCTCAGGTACTGGGGGGTCCCCAAAAAGAGCAGGAGGGTTTCAAGAGAGATTTAACTTTGCCCCTCTTTGGGGAGCATTGGCTACAGGCATCCCTGGGCTCAGCTGCAACCCTGAAGCAGCAGCAGGTCATTGGGAATGCCAGGATCCACCTGGATCACGGCAACCACATCCAAGGGGAAGGTCTGGAGTGACTGGGGGGACACTTCAGCTTTTATCAGTGCTGGTGGCAGGGCTCCTGTCCCCACTTCGCAGACCCTGACCCCCACAGCACGGCTGATCCTCCACTCTCCCCCTCATCCCGTCTCCCAGCCGGAGGGATGCTCTCAGACACCCTTTCCTCGCTCTTTTTTGCTGAATTCCCTCTTCTCTTCAGTCCAAAAGCCCATCAGGGCTTCCTCTGTGAGCTATGCACAGGAGGGGAACCTGGATCTGCCTGGAGGGGCCTGGGGAAATAGCGGGGGTGCTGCCTGCTCACCTGAACCTCGCCAAGTTCCTCTCAAACTCCTGCTTCTCTCGCTGGAAGTCCTGGATGTATTTCATCTGGGGACACAAAGCCACCACGGAGGTGGAAAGGGACATCAGCACCAGGGGAACGGGCAGGAAGACACATCCCTATCGACCTGGCTGGGCACCCCACCACCCCAAGAGGGACTCAAGGGCCCCCAGCCCAGGGGATGGTCCTGTGGAGGGTCTCCAGCCTGCTCAGGGATTCAGCAGCCAGGTGTCTCCCCTCTGTGTATCCCAGCAGCCCTGGGAAAGGGCACAGCAGGACTTTGTGCCCTGGACACCCCAGATTGAAAGCTGGGGCCCCCCAGAGCCCTGCCCAGGCTCTGGCATCTCCAGGTGGGCAGATCTCTGCTCCCAGCATCTCCCAGAGCCTGTCCCTGTGTCCCTTGCCTGGACAGGGTGGCACAGCGGGGCGTGTGCCTTAACCCCAGAATTAAACACAGATCCACCCAACGGCAAAGCCACCATCCAGGTCCGTCAGGAAGAGATGGACCAACGGACAGACCCAACCAGCCTCCACCCCGCGGATCCTGGGAACCAGGACAGGAAAAGCCAAGGAAGTCTTACAGGTCTGACGGGACTAAACGAACACCTGGCTTCTCCCGTTGAGAGCCAGATTAAGCCCTCGCCAGGCAGAGCTTGAGCTCTGCTGGTTTTACTGGAAGAGCTGGGCAGAGCCCAGCACACAGAGGCACATGGTGGGAAGGGGCTTGCTGACCTCCCACCCATACCTTTTTCTTCTCGGGAAGCTCCTTGTATTTCTTGGACAGGATCTTGGTGAGATCCAGGTTGCTCATTTCGGGGTGAAGCTTGGCGTATTTGGCTCGCTTCTCCATGAAGAAGCGGAAATAGGGAGTCAGGGGCTTCTTGGGGAAGTCGGGGTGTTTCTGGGGAGACAGCAGAGTGGAGGACACTGAGCACGTAGCTGGCAGCACCGCCGGGGCACAGCCAAACCCACGGCTCCCCAGTCCCGGGGCACCTGCCTCCATCCAGCCCTGCTGGTATCTGGGCACGGCAGGCAAGGAGGGGGAAACTGCTGGGAACAAGGGCTCCCCAAGGAACTGCAGCATCCCATGGCTGGGAACTCTGGGAGCGGCCTCCAGCCATCCAGATCTGTCAGCACTGAGCAAGAGGGGACACTGAGGCAGGAGGAGGGGATGGGACCCAACTGCCAGGGATGGACCATCGGCTGCCCCAGGGCCACCTGGCTGAAAGCACCCAGCAGGCCAGGAATAGGACGGCAGCTCCCGGCCCCTCTGGAGCTAAACTTGGATGCAGGCTGCCAGCAGTACAGCTGGCCATATTAAATGTACCCGGGACTTGGCCCAGGCCCAGCGCCGCGGCCTCCGGAGCCTTGGGCAGCCGGACACCGGGATTACGGGCAGTGAGGTGCCTGCAGGGGCTCCCACGGCAGAGCCACGTGGATCTGAGGTGCCACAGGGGTGACAGGCCCCCATCCTGGGCAAGTGTGGGGTCACCCTTTAGGGACTGAGCCTAATTCCTGCCCAATACCTTGAGCTTTTTGCCTTTGTAAGGATTCTTCACGTGCTCTTCAGCATCCATAATGAGCTCCGTGAGGGTCCGGAATTTCCTCACCTGTGCGGGAATGAAGAGACAAAGACTTGAACAGGGGACAGAGCAGATCCCTGGCATGGCAGAAACCCACTGGGTTTTGTAATGCCACCCCAAAAATGACCGATGCCAGGCCCTCTGAGGGGGTCACAATGCTGACAGCAGCGGGATGGTGCCAGCACCAATGGCCGAGGGCTCTGGGCGCTCAAGCTGGGCAATTCCAACAGCCCCAGGAACGTCAGTAGGACACTCAGACCCTGTCACAAATCCCCCACAAAGCCCCATGCAGTGTCCATTACCTCATTAGAAATCTCCATCCACTTCATCTTGCACATCTCCCCTGAGAAGTCCTTGAAAGCTACTTTTTCCCAATCCAGGTGAGACTCGGTGGTTTTGAATTTGCTCCCGTCGTTGGAGGGCAGGTTATTCTTCATGCACTCCAGGAGGGTCAGCATGTCCTCCTGCGACCAGCGGTCTGAGCAGTGAGAAACAGGATCAGCCAGGGGCAGGAAGCCTTTTCCCTTCCCTTCCCTTCCCTTCCCTTCCCTTCCCTTCCCGGCAGGATACCGGGACTACAGCTCCCAGCGTGCCGCTCTGGACCGCACGCCAGGACACGTAATCTCCACATGCTGCCTCTCGAGATTAAAGATCAAAGGGCCGTGGCTGTTTCCATCACCCTCGAGCAACTTTCTATGGGCCAAAACAATCTGGGTAAAGCTAGAAATTCCACTTAGTGCAAACCAGAGAGACTCGCTCATCCCAGAAAACCATCAGATAAGGGATGGCTCTGCTGCACGGGAGCAGAGGGCTATTTCCTACCCCTGCGGAGCGACATGGGAGCAATGAGCTCTCCAGCCAAGCAGGAAGCAGAGAAACCCACTTTCTAAGGGGAAAAGATGTGTCCAGAGTGATTGGAAAACCCCAGTGCTGCTTTTCCTGCACCTCGGAGAGCTTTGCCATCACCTGGGCCTGGCTCCACAGTGACCTCTGCCAAGGTCAAAGCTCCCACACCACAAAGCGAGGGGGGGCAGAGCCCGGCACAGCCCCCCCGTCTCACAGAGGGGTCCCTGACAGTGCAGGGATGATGTTTATGTCACCCCAACATCCCCCAAGCTGCTGGGAGGAGTATCCCCAGCTCCCACAGGAACAAGCTACTGGAATGGTGGCATGTGCACGTGGCAAAGCTGGAGAGCCTGGAATGACCGTTGAGGCCAGGACAGGCAGCAGCACCGTGCCAGGACAGGCAGCAGGCAGGATATCCCAGCCCTGAATGCCTCATCCCGCCCCAACCTTGGGGCTGCTTCCGTGCCAGGGGAATTCCTCCCTGCCCCGAGCTTCCACGCCAGCTGGGGAGCACAGCCTGGGGTGCTCTGCAAACATGGGTGGCCCTGGGGAATGCAGCGGGGCCTGGGAGCGGAAGGAAAAGTCCCTGGGGATGGGCTGGAGGAGGAGCAGAGCCCGGAGCCACCCGCCCACGCAGCCCTGGCTGCCTCATCCCGGGATGGGCACCCAGGATTCCCGTGGTGCAGGACCCGCTCTCCTCGGCATTCCCTGCCTCACATCTCTGCCAGGTGAAGGCTGAGGTGTTTGGAGCTGCCTACGGGACATGGAGCACCCCGGAGATGAGGACAGCGGGACACGGAGGATCCCAAAGAGATGGAGACAGTGTGGCTGGTCATGGATTTGAGAGATTGGATTTGAGCATTTCTTCCTCCATCTCCAGGAATGAAACCAAGCTCCCAGAAACATCCAGCTGCAGAGGTCTCTCCAGCTGCAGCTCTCCCTCCACTCAAGACTCAGCATGAGGAAAACCACTTCCACCTCCTGCCCTTGCAGGGGTCTTGGAAGGACAACTCCCCCGAAATCCCAAATCCAAGCAAGGGACGTTGAAGGACATACAGGACCTGGTGAAGGGAGCATAGCCAGGACCTGAACCCCCCATCCCATTTCCCCTCCTGGACTTGCCTGGTTAGGGGTCAAGGCAGGAACAGTTTAGGATCCAGCTGGCCCCAATAGAGATCTCACTAGGGATTAATATGGAGGGAGAAGACGGAAAGAGCCCCCTGGAAGGCAGGGAGCCCAGTGGCTTGGGGTGTGTCTCCGTGCTCCTGGCTTCATCCCAAAACACCATGAAGAGGGAAAAGAGATGGGAAACCCCCATTCCCTACAGGGCTGGGGGAGGTCCGAGCTGGGGAAGAGAGAATACAGCCCCAAATTCCGTCTTCCTGTTTTTCCCATCCACTTTCCAGGCCTCCCAGGCAAGGACCAATGAGGCAGAACAGGGCTGGGAAGCTGGTGCCAACTTTACTCGCAGAAATCAGGAGGAATTACCAAAAGCAGCACAGCCACAAAAATCCAGAGGGGACGGAGAAGGGGACGAGACCCCCCCCCCCCGAACCTGCCCTCATCAAGCTCAGTGCCTCAGTTTCCCTCCTCGAATGCAGAAACACCCGGAGACCTTTGGTCCTGCGTGAACTCCCTGCTGGCAGACAGCCGAAATAACCACATCCCAAAGGAATACATACAAAAACAGCGGAAACATCCCAAAATCCTCGCTGGCAGCAGGGTAGGGACAACAGGGACCCCCACACTCAGCCCTCCATCCCTCTGCTCCCCGTCCCTCAACCTGGGGCTTGCTGCAAAACGCTGGAATTGCGGCGTTCACCCACCAGGATGAATGGGGTTGTCTGTGCCCTGGGACCGATTTATCCCGGCTCTCCTGGCACCGGCCAGGCCGGGTCTATATTAGGAAAGCTGCCCCGGTGTAATTAAATCCGTCTAAAGTCCCGGAGAAGGACACGTGCTCCAGCCGGGTTCGCTCGAGGCAACAACCCCGACTGCAGCAAGGAAGGAGGAAAACTGGGAGGACCTGGCAGGTGTGAGGGGCTGGACAGCACTCCAGGGGCTTGGGGGGCCCGAGGGGTTTTTGAGGGGTGGAGTGGCAGAGCCCTGCGAGCTGCCCTAAACAAACATCTTTCTTTTTTCCCTTGTTTTCCTGCCCCTTTTCCAATAAAAGCTGAAGCTCTGATGTCATGCCGGGGTCTGGAAGCCAGAGGCCCAAGGTAACAGCACGGCTTTTAATGCAGCCCAGATGTGAGCAGGGAAGGCAGCACCTCTGTGCCAGCCTCCCTTTCCCAATCCCCCCAGAACTCCAGCCCCCCAAAAGAGCATCCCAGTGCCAAGGGGCTGCTGGTGCACCGGAGCATGAATCCGTGTGCTCGTACACGTGTGTGCCTGTTCCCCGCGGCGCATCAGAACTCGGAGAGGCAGATTTCCCCCCACCTCGATCCGCTGGCAGTCGGGATCACGGATCCTTCACCCCTCCTCCTTCTCCCTCCCTTCTCCTCCGCCATCCCCCCGAGACAAGGGGCGCTCCGAGGGTTTTTTAATATTAAGCGTGGCAGCAGAATTCCTCTGGGAGCACCGGCATGTTGGGGGGACTGCGGGGGGCTCACCTTGGTTTTTGGGAGCTGTCATTTCCAGGTCTGCAGGGCACTCGGCTTCGCCGTTCATCCTCCACCTGCCTGTGCCCAGGACGGTCCCGCCGGCTCCCTCCTCACCCTCTTCCCGAAATCACAGCCGCACGGCTCTGCAAGGAAAGGGAGAACCCTGCTAGGCATCCCCACCGCAACAGGGGGACCCCCAACTCCTAATGGAGAGTGGGGGGAACTTGATCCAGGCATCCGTCCATCCTCTCCACTCCCCGGTGAATGAGGTGCTGGAATACCCCCACCACACATCCCTGTGAGGTTTGGGAACAGCTCCAGGAGGGGGGATCCTTAATGGTGATGTGACCCCCACATTGGTGAGGGGTGGAGAAAAGGGGTGCGCGAGCAGGGGAGAAGAGTCCAGAGGTTTGTCCCCAGCGTGGGAGGTAGGATCTGAAAGGGATCCAAATAAATCCCAGAGGAGACAGGTTCAAGGTGGCTCCCTGGGGTGGGTGGGATCCAAAAACCTGGGATGAAAAGGATCTGAGTCAACAGGGCTCCAAGGGATCTCCTCTAAGGGGGTTCACTCCCTCCACCACAAAATGGGGGTTTCAAAGGAAGGCCCACCACAGATCCAGCAAAATCCTCCCCAGAGGTGGGGGCATGCTTGGAGAAGAGAGGGGTCCCCCAGATCCAAGTGAGCTGGGGGAGAGGGGGCATTTGGGGACCTTGGGGGGATTCAGGGGTCTCCCAAGGGAGGAGAACAAGCTGGAGGAAGGTATTTCAACAGGGGGGGCTTCAGGGGAAGGATCCCCTCAGACCCCATTAGGAAGGATCTTACGGCTCCATGGGGAAGGATAATCCAGGGAGGGGAACCCTAAAACTTGGTGGTGGGGGTGGCAGGATGGTAGCCTGGGGGGATCCCCATCAGGGATTCCATGAGGGGAGGGCAGATCAGGGCTGGAGGCCTCAGGGGGTCCCCCTGAGGGACAGGCCCCGGGCCTGGAGGGGGAGCAGGCCCCAGGCCTGGGGAGGAGCTGGGCCTGGGGCATCCCGGGGGAATCCAGGCTTGGGGGGGTCCCTTGGGAAGGGGGCGACCAGGGGCTCCTGGGAGGAACCAGGCCCTGGGTCTGAGGGAGGATCACCCGGGGAGGGCAGCGGGGACGGCCCCGGGTGCAGAACCCCAGGCCCCAGGAGGGACCCGGGATGGCCCTTGCGGGAGATCAGCTGCCGGGAGCGGGGATCCGGAACCACCGCGGCGGCTGCAGGCCCCGCCAGGCCTGGGCATCCCTGTGCGGGCTGGATCAGCCCTGGTGGGGCCGAGTCCGGGAGCACCTGAGGGGGATCAGTCCTGGGGCGGCTGGGGGATCACCTGGGGGTGGCTGTGGGATCACCTGGGGGTGGATGAGGGGCGTGCAGACCCCACCAGCGTGGGATCGAGGATCGCCCGGGGCGGGATGGACCCTGAAGGGATGGGGGGAACCGCTCCAGGCTTGGATCAACCCCCAAGGGGGGCGGACCCAGGACCACCCCCGGGGCTGGCTGAGGGATTGCCGCGGGGTGGGATCAAGCCCAGCCCCCGGGAGGCGTGAAAGCGGGGATCGCCCGGGGGTGGGAGCGGGGGACC
>VZTG01000802.1:1176770-1467108 GCA_013397845.1 Melanocharis versteri | reverse complement strand
CTGGATCCAGCCCGAGCAGAAAGGACCCGCGAATGCGCTGTGGATGCAGATCTGGGAGACCTCGCAGGGCGTGGGGGGCCGGGGCGGCGCCAGCTTCCCGCACTACCTCTGCCTCAACTCCCCGGCGCTGGACTCGGCCGCCTCTCCGCCCCGCGGGCACGGCTGCGTGCGGCTCGGGGCGCCCGGCGCCTGCTGCTCCTCTTCCTCGCCGCCTTCGCCTTCGCCGTCCCCGCCGGCCCTGCTGACCGGACTGGTGCCCGCTGTCCCCGCCGGCCCCGCGGCGGTGAACGGCGGCGGCGAGGGAGGGCGGCGGCTGCAGAAGTCGCCTTCCGTGTCTTCCTCGTCCTCCTGCTCGTCGGTGGAGTCCGGCACCGAGAGCCCGGGCTTCTCCTCCTCGGGATCGTGCAGCGGCGGCGGAGGCGGCGGCTCCTCCTCTTCCTCCGGCGGCCCCCGGGCGGTGGCGGTGGCTCCTCCCGGGCTGCTGGGCAGCGGGGCCGGACCCGGGGAGTTTTTTAACTTCCACGAGAACAAAGTGAACGCTGTGAATGGGCACCACCAGCCGCCGCACCCGGCGCGCAGCCCGCACCCGGCCCCGGCCTCTCCCCAGCAGCATCAGTACCACCCGGGCCGCAGGAAACGAGAGAATAAAGCCAGCACCTATGGGATGAATTACCTGCTCTCCGGCAGCCGCGGCGTCGCCGTCAACAACTCCCCCCACCAGCAGCGGCAGCCGCCTCAGCCAGCGCTGCAGAGCCCCGGCACCCCCTGGAAGACCAGGAAGTACAGCCCGGGCGTGCAGGGGTGAGCAGCCGGGGCCCTGAGGGCTGCTGCAGCCCCAGAGGGAAGGGGGGCCTCGGCCGCCTCTCCTGCGGCCCCTCCGGGCAGTGGGGCGCTGGGGTGGGATCACACGAACTCCTGTGACGCCGGCCGCGGCAGGGAGGCCGATGGTAGGGGATGGCGGGGCACAAACCCGTGCCCTTTTGAAAATCACCTTGGTCTGTGCCGGCTGGGTGGCTCCTGGCCGAAGCAGCGATTCACGCAGTGCCAGGGAACCCGTGGATACAGACAGGGGTTTAGGCCTTACTTTGTAGTAGGTTGAGAGGTGAAGTTGTCAGGCCATTATCAGAGGTCACCTACAATAATTAAAGCAAGGATGTGTGCAGGATGTTTCAGAGCTACCGGGTGTCAATTCAGATTGTAAGGGGGAAGTGGAAGGCTTCTGTTCAGAGGAACTCAAAATCCTTGTGAGAATTTTTAAATGCCTCTACTGAGGCAGTAGCAAGCTGATTTGCTTGGGGAGTGTTAGGAACATCACTTGAAAGGGAGGTGCCGAGTTCTGTCTGAGATAGGCATGAAAGTCAGTGTGGTCTTAGAACATTTCTCTCAAGTGTGTTTTAGCTCTTGGATAGGTTGAGCCAGCCAATACCTGCACAGAAATCTTGTCTTTTTGAAGAGAACACTTTTATGAAGCTTACCATATCTTGTAAGCCTTACCTTTCTCGTATAAAGCCATACCTTTCTCGTATAAATGGGTAGTTAGTAAGGCCGAGTATTCAGTTTCATCTGATTGACATGGAGAAGGGACTAAAATTGAACAAGCCATGTCTGGGATGCTCTATGAGATTGCTCTATTTCACCTGTCAAATTTCAGTCAATCAAGGGGAAATGTTACTTTCTAAAGGTTATTTTATTCTTGGAAGAAGTGCTAGCTGCATTGACTGACTGTAGCAGATTTCTGATGTCACTTCAAAAATAGTTTCTTGGAACATCTTAGCATCAAGACCCTTGGATGCCTGTGGAATAAAGGCGCTGCATATTTGTAGAGGGGAAATAGCTAAAGATAACAGGGTATGAGCTGGGGATTTTTAAGTGAGGGATTTAACTTAAGGACAGTGTCTTCCTTTTCTCTTTTGTGTAGTACTGTCAGGTATGGAGTATGTTAAAAGTTATGAAGAAGTATTAAAAGATATTTTTAAAGTTCTGTTTTTGTAAACCATAACCTCAAGAGGGGGAGGGCAAGACTTGTGACTACTGCTTTGTAATTCCAGACTGACACTGGAAATTCAAATTTCTTACAGGAAGTAGGATTTGAATCTTTAAAAGGCATCTTGCTCGAGGAGCTTTGAGTCCTATACTAAGAAGTTTGTATGTCTAAAGTTCCAATAGTATCTTCAAGATAGTGTGAAGGTTTTATTTTCATAGAGATATGGTAGAGCACTGAGTTAACTTTTTAATTTAAGTGAAGTCAGTGTCAGGGAGGCAGATCTCCAGGCAGGTGGAGAAAGGAGCAGCCTGAGTTCACCCAGCAGATCTATGGCAAATGGCAAACCTGTGAATCAAATCCAGGCATTGCAAGTTGTGTCCTGTTGCTGTTAGGCAGCACCACCTATGACATTCACATATCTTTATTTTTCGTCTTCTGTCCTTCTGTTTTCTTTTGGCTTTCCTTAAATAGTGGCTATGCCGCTCTTCAGGTATGAGTTTATAGAGAAGCCATACACAGGAAAATTGTTTAGCTGAGATTGTGTTGCACAATTCAGTTCTGTAATGTAGACAGTTCTTTTGCTGATGTGTTAATGACAAGTTTTTTGCTAAATATCTTTGAAAGTGGAAGTTGTGTTTCCTGGTCTTCTGTCAAGGATCAAAAGCGGGACCTGATTCTGGGAGTGGGATACTAGTAACTACAGCACGTGTGATCCTGTAGTTCCAGAGCATTCCTTAAAGTAGCAGGGAACTAACTAGTGCTGAAGGAGAGCGTGGATCTTGAAACCATAGACCTCAATATGACAAGCAGTTTCTGCTTTAAAACTTTGAGTTGTGTTACCCAAGGTGAATCTTGGACAAGTGTGTATTCTTAAACAATTTTCTGTTTAGTGTTAGTAATTTTTTATGATGTGCTTGCATGATTGAAATCAGAATACTGTCGCTGATGGTGTGGATTTAGGTTTCTGTCTTCTGCAGTAATTCCTATTTAGAGGTGAGCTTAACTTTTTCCTGAAGCCTGGCTGGACAGATCCCCACAGGAGTTTCTTGTGGATCCCTTATGTTCCTTTAGTTGCCTGCTGTTCCCTGAAACTGTCAGCGCCGTCCTGAAGTATCACTTTGATAACTCATCATCTGTTGACAGAGCATGTTCAGTGTTTCTGTGCTGGTATGTGCAGCTGTTGAAAATGTGATCCTGAAAATCTTCAACTGCAGTCTGGTTTAGGCATTGATTATAGGAAGAAGGACTTGATCATAGATGCTTTTATGCTTACCCTGTACATGAATGGTAGAGCTTACTCTGCTGTGAATGTTGTTCCTAAAAGAATGTCTTTCTACAGCATGCTGAAATTTCCAAGTGATACGCAGTGGCTTACAGCGTTACTGTATTGTCTTTTGGTAACAGAGTAAGAAGGGTAATCTCTGTTAACCCTCTCTCAGGCTGCGGTTGTACTTCTGATGAATCGCCTGCATGCTTCGAAGCAGTACTGTGCTCTCTGCTTTCTCATTCAGAGCTGAGGATGGTCTGTAGCACTGCAAGTCATCATTTTATTCACACTGCTCATAGTCAGTGGCTTTGTGATAGTAGGTGTAGTGATGTTTAAGAATACTGTATAAAAGCCATGTTTTCCTCTGTTTTATGTACAGCATTCCTTTTTATCCAGTGGACTCATGCTTTCAGTACTTTGATAGCAGCATGACAATCTTTGTAAAGGAAATTTTTCTCGTAAAACACAAGTGTGAATAGCTGTGCTTGATTAGATTTCATCCTAAAGCTGTGCTTTTGGATGCCCTGGATTGTCCTGTGTTATGCTTTTACAGAATATTGTAAGGTAAATAGTGAGGAGATTGAAGCCATATTTATCTCAGTGCTTCAGCAGAGTGATTAATATAGCAACAGTGTCAATTCCTATATGCCTGGGTTCAGTTCAGGACTACAGATGACAAAATGATTGGTTTCAGGTAAGGCAGAGAAGCGTCCTTTAATATTATGAGGTTGATTCAAACTGTTGTGACTGAAGTTCAGAACTACATGTTGTTTCTTGGTACTGTAAAGTATCCTCTTGTGTGGTTTAAAACTACATCCAGCGTCTTAGGGTGTGCATTCTTTGTTCACCAAATACCTTCTGTTTCTGTAAAGTCAGTATCTTAAATATAACTGAGTAATTTAAGCATCCAGAGAGTTTAAAAGTGCTTGAATATTATTTCAAAATACGGCATCAAGCTATTAGAAACTTTTTAAGAACTCTTCTGCTTTTGTTTGGATGTACAGCTAATAGAGTGCCTGCTCTGAAGATGTAGCTAATAGCTTGTGAATGGTATAAAATCACATCAGATTTAATTATTTTGCTTCTTAATATGAATTTAAGAAAGTGAGTAAAGAATTAAAGCATTTTTAACAGTATGAGTCTGTTTTGCTTAATACTTTCAGCTAAGTGTTCAGTCTAATTGTAGATGTTGAATGAGATTAGTGCTGAAATACCTGGCATATCTGCTTGGCACATTACAGTGCTGTGCAGAAACAACAGAACTGGCTTGTTGAGGATTAGTTTGGATACCAGAACTGTTGTGATACGTTGGAATGGTGCTCTGCCTGGACTAATTAGTGTTGCATAGTGCCTGATGACTTCCTGCATTCATTTTTTCCCCTATATAACTGTGTTCTTTAACTCTCTCGATAATGACACACAAATTGTGCCGTAGGGTACCAGAGCACCAGGACCTCTGCATTTCTTTAGGCTGAAGGAGGATTCAGGGCAGCATTCCCTGATGACCACAGCAGGTACCTGGAGAGAGTTCTCGTAAGCGAGGTAAACTTACAGCAGTGCTTTCTCAGAAGACTTGCTTCAGTGTTCACCGGTTTGCAGCTGGATGATACTGTGTACAAAAACTGATTCCAGAGATGTGGTGGAGCTCCTATGTGCTAAGCCTATGTTAGGTCGTCTTTATTTCTTCACCTGTATGCAGTGTTTCTAATTCTGGTCTTAGAGGGTTTTTTTGCATTTTTGATGTATTTCAGAACTTTAACTAAGATAAATTTAATTACAGCTTAGTGCAATGCACTGTTAAAAATGCATTGCATTCAGGACTCTGCATAGCTTCAGTTGCATGTTTGTCAACCCTTGCTTTTTATTATCCTACTGTCAGAGCTGTCAGATACAAATTAATGTGTGGGGATGCCACATTGTCAGCCCCTTCTACAAATTTTATTTTCTTGTACTTTGAGCTGAAAGAATGTAGACTTTGGAAATGCTTTGAAGCCTTTACTGTCTGCAGTGAGATGTCCAGCTCTTGTGAGGGCTTTAGGGGCCTCTCGAGGGTGGTTACTCTGAACTGCTCCCTCTGTTTAACAGTGCTGTCTTGCTCCAGCACCTTCTAGTAAGGAATCAACACAGTGGGCTCTGCTTCACCCACACTGCTGTCCAATCCTTGGTGTCTGCTGTCTGTGGTGCTAGGTGGACACCTGTAGTGTAGGTGTCAATGTAGCAGGCAGGTAGGGCTGGGATGGTACACTCAGTTCTTGTTTTGCTTGTCTGTAGGGTCAGGGTAGAGCTAGGCAGTATATGCTGGAGTGTATGCGAGGAGAAGCGTGGAAGTAGTTGCCTGTTAGTCATGGTAAATTTCTGGAGAGAGCATCAGGATGTAGTTAAATGGATTGTTTTCATGCCTGAAGGTTGGTATGAAGGAAAGTTCCAGGGTAGCTGCTAGATGAATTGTAAAAAAAACAGAACATCTCTTTTTTTCTGTGGTCAAGTAAATTGCCTTGGTAAAGCACAAAGTTTCCATGTGAAGTGGATACCTAGTGTAGAGTTAGAAACTGATGCTTTGGGGAGTGGAATGAAAGGAATGTTTTGGCAGCAGTAGGCTCCAGAGTCACTAGAGGTACTAGAGGTCAGAAAGACTGAGCTACAGTGGTAAAACATGAGAAGGCCTCGCATGACAGGTGCTCACATCTGTGTGTAAAAGAGAATGGGACATGTTTGGAGTAGTTTAATCCTGGCATCAGCTTCATGGTGTTTTTGCCAGTTGTTAGGTTTTGGCCGTAGAGACAGTTGGCTCTAAGAACATCAACAGCTGTACTGGGTGAGACCCTTAGAGGCCAATGCCAAGTATTGGGAAAAGAGTATATCAACATGAGCTTGTGGTGATATTTCCTGGAAACATCTCCCAGCTTTAAATTATGTGTGGTTCTTGGACTACCTGGGCTATAGGCAGTGCATTGTTATGCTTATTGTAGATTTTGTGTATGAATTGGTCTTGTCTTGATCTTTTATGATCTGAGATCAGCAATGACCTGTGAGAAGATGTTCTTCAATAAAGTTATGCATTATGTAAAGATTTTTTTTTTTTTATCCTGAGGCTGTCACTAGGGTCGTAGTGGCTGCCCGTTGCAGGTCTGTGCATTAGAAGCAGGCCATGAGTGCTTTTTGCAGGGGGCTTGAAAAAGGAGGGGGTGAAGTTTGAATCACCCGGCAGTTGTTTGTTTTCTAGTCTGTTTAATCATTTCTTGTGTTGAAACTGTTTCCTGCCTCTAGATGTTTATATCTTCTGTATGCTTTGCAGTACTGTTTTATCTTGGGGACTCACATGAACCAGATCTGTGTGTGATAGTGTCGCAGTATGCCTGCATCTTGGGCTATCTTGTTCTATCTTGTACTTTGTCTCCTGGTTACTAACATGGGACTTGCCTCATGTTTTTGTGCTTTGGGGCTTCACCTGTGGTCTTCCTTTAATATGGAAACTGATAGTTCCAGCTGCTTGTTTCCTGTTTAAAACAATTCTTTATCTATACGAAGGGTCTTTCCTCTCATCCCATGTCAGCTTAGTTTCTTCATAAGCCTGCATAAGGACATGTGGGGCCATTGTCAAATGCCATTTGGAAATCCAAGAAAATAACAGATTTTCCTTTGTGGTTTTCTGATTCTTCCAAGTAGCTCTGAATGTTTTTTTTTTTGTTTTAAGACAGTACTTCCATTTGTAATAGTTATGTTAGCATCTTGATACAGTCATAGCTTTTCATTTGTTGCATTGATTTTACTTCAGGCTACTTTGGCTATTTTGAATGTTAAAGCTAATCCTTTTAAATTAAAAAAAAAAAAGATAACTACTTATTGTTCTGGTACAAATGCAGTATCAAGTGAGTGTGACTTTTGGTGGAAACTGAACTACCAGGAATAGGTTTTGCTATGAAGTATTTTCTGTTAAAAAGTTTGGAACAAGTTCTCCCTTCGTACTTGTGGATCAGGGAAGTCTCTGAGGAATTAAAAAAAATAAAATACTAGCTCTCTACGTATCATGCATTGGGATCACTTAACTTTCTCTGTACTGATCACTTAATTCACTTAACAGAAGCAGGTTTTTGAGCTCTTGAACTAGTTTAGCCTTTCTCAGTCATAGCTTTGCATCTCATTAAGTTGTTCCTCATAATCGTTTTTGATATCCTTAATCTTGCAATCCTCTTTTCCTGCTTTGTACATGACTTCAGAGTTTCTGAAGACATCTTCTGATGGAGTCCTATGACAAGGTAGTAAAAGCTCTTTTTTTTTCCCACCTAAAACCTGATTAGTGATGCACACTACACAACCAGTGTGATATCTTTAGAAGTCTCTGAAATACATTGTTCTTTTGGTTATTAGAGGAGCTTCCTCTTTTATATGGCAAACTCCAGCAGTACTTAAATCTAGAAAAGAATTTTCTAGCTTTTGTTGCCTTGCAGAGATGCTGACTTTGAATGTGGAGGGTTTGCTGCCAGTAGTGCTTTGATGGGTGCATTTTGAGAGTCTGCTGCTCAGGGTTATGTCAAGAGTTGCTTCTCTGTAATGTTTCAGTGGCTAGCCTGGTGTAATGGGTACCTGATCTACATGGGCATAATTAGTCTCTCATCGCTAATATGTTTCTGCTGTTGCAGTCTGGTTTGTCTGGGGTGTTAATAGCTTGCTGTCTTTGGGCATTTGGAAAAGGGTGGTATTAAGACAGGAATTTCGGGGTTTAGTTGTTCTGTTTATTGGCATAGCAAGCTTGCTGATCAGACCCAAGGGTTAACATACGGCATTCTCCTTCACTGGTGCAACAAAATAATTGTGATGTTCTCTTGGTGGTGTAGGGAAGTCCATCAGTCCAAGTCAGGAGTAATGTACTCCAGAAGCTTATGTAGCGGATCTACTTCGCCATATATTAAATTGGTGATGTACATCTGCTTATTTTTGAGATTTTTTTATGATGCAGCTTTTTCAAAGTACATCCAGACATTGATAAGGTAATTGGTTGAGTTTTATTAGATTGACATACTTTGAAAAAATAGATTAGTTTCTGATTTTTTTCAAGATGCAGACAAATTCTGTTACTTAGGTCTGGAAATTTGCAGTGTAGATCAAACAAACTTAGTTTCTTGAGTGCATCAACTGTCAAGGTGTTTTTAAGAGGTAAAATCTAATTGGCAAGGAATTTCGTCTAAAGTGAGGATGGGCTCTGACTTGCATGACTGTGGGGCAAAGAGAAAGCTTAGAGAGGAAATAAGAACAATATGATCTCTTGTGAAAAAGGTACAATATGTTTTATAAACTACTCTTTGTTCTGTGAGTACTTCTGAGAACAAAACGATGTTTTTCTTCCATTCTCTCCTTTGTAGCTAACTTGCAAAGTAAGCTCAATTCTTATTTGAGTTTGGTATTTAGGGTAGCTGTCTGTAAAACATTTCACAGCTCTGATTCATAAGTTCTATATAGTTCAGATTTTTTTTGATTCTGCCAGTCTTTGTAGTTTGCTGCCTTCCATACAATTACAGTGACAAAGATAATTGCTGTCTGAATAACACACTAGTATGAGACCGATTTGATGCAGCAGTACAGTCTGTGAATGTAGCACTGTGTTTTCGTAGTTCTTCTCATCCGTAAACTTAGAACATTGCATGGGGCACAGAGTAGTAGTGCCTGAGCCTTACTGGTGTTGAGGAGGACCAGTATACAAAGGTAAAGGCATCTGATGGGTGTTGTGAGTGGGAATGAGAAGAATTGCGGTTCATTTCTTCTTGGTCACAGTTGTATTTTAGCCCCTTTTGCAGATGTCTTTATCTTAAATCAGGGGACAAGTCTGTCTCAGAATACATTATTGCTTTCACTCATGTATATACGTATATTCTCATTTATTTCACCGAACTGTGTTCCTTAGTTAGACTGTAAGACTGATTTCAACTACTGAATGTGTTTGATTGTTGTAGCGTGAGATTTCACCTGCATTTCCATGATAATGCAATTGTGCTTTGCCCTAGTCATAGGTGAAGGTACAGTTCAACAGATTTCCAAAATATGTGCAGTGACTGCTGTGCTTTTCATCATTTAATCTCGAGACAGTGAAGTCCTCACATATGTTTTCGAATTCATGCCTTATTGAAGGAATGTATTCTATGACTGGTAACCTTTATTTCAACAGGTTCTTTTGAGATGCTGCCTGTACCTCCCCATTTCTTTACCTCCCTTTTCTACACATCCCTGGTGTTAGACCCCCATGCTTTAACTGTGGCATCTGTTCTTTCCTTTTATAAGGATTGTTGGATGATATGTTAGACTTTGGTTAGAAAAATACTCATTCTAGTAAGTGAAGAATATGTTTTTAAAAAGCGTTAGTTGTTCCACATAAAAGATGCAGTCATGTTTCTATCTGTTCCTTTAGAATAAATTAATGCGCTTAACAGTGTAGTCATGTTGAAAAGGAACCGGATTCTTACTTGAGGGAACAAAGTATCTGTAGCTTTTCATTTACCTTCTAGTTCGTTGATGATGTTTGAGAATTTCATTTCACTGCGTTGAAGTTAACCCTTGAAGTAACAAGTCAGTCTTACGTATAATAATATTTGCAGTAAAATGGATGATCTCCTTTCTTAGAAATGGACCTTTAAGGAAAAACATGGCAAAAGTCTGAGAATGTCACCTGAGTGTTATTTTAGCCTAGAGACTAGAAGTGTCTGCCTTTCCTAAAGCAGTAAAAGAGATGATTTTTTGATAAACAGAAGATGTTAATTCTGGTCCATAGTTCAGCCTGTAAGCAGCAGATGCTTGCTGTGATTAGCAGTAATAACATCAGTAAATGGTAGGTTCCTCCAGGCTGTTAAAATTAGCAACCTGAATAATGTAGCAAGTACAAGTAGCCTCTCTTCTGCTTCCCTGTGTTCTAATCTTTGCCATCTTACATTAGGTAAGAGTACAGTTATAGCTTACCAACAATTTTCTTTCCCAGTGTTTCTATTAATACAGTAAAACTATCTTGTGAAAAAGTTGATTAAAAGGCCTACATTTGCTAGTAAAGTAATACAGTAGGCATCTTAAAATGTTGCAGGAGATAGCTGGGTGCTGGGATGCTGTTGGGAGTCCAAATTCTTTAAGAAGTCAGCAGGAAATGAGAAGATTGACTTGTCTGTATGTTGCAGGAAGTTCTGTAAAAAAAGGGTTAGGATGTTACTTGTATCTGCATGTACATCATGTGCTGCAAACGGAAATTGTGTTCATAATGGTTAAAATACTGTCACAGTCCTGACTTAAGAAGTGCTTATGAAAATCACAGAGGCTGCGTGGACAAAATACTGAAGTAAAAACTATCCCTGTATTGGCTGGCTGAATACTCCACTGTTACCTGTTTTTTTCAGATGCTGCCTTATTCCTTTAGCTAGTAAGAAGTTACGCTGGGATTAGTCCTGAACATCATACACAGGATCTTGTTTTATAAACATAAGAGCTGGGGGTTTTTTGTGACAGCATTCAGTAACCTTATCTGAGCAAAGATGTTTGCAAAAATGCAAACTACTGTAACATTAAATTTTAAAAAAGCATCTCCGTTTTGAGAAGCTTCTTCAGGTATAAACCAGAAGGTAAAATGCTATAGTGGTTGCGTTGTCATATGCTGACTGCGAGTATAACATTGCTTCTTACCCAGAAGGACATAGACCAAGAAGATGATCTCTAAGAAGTAGAAACTATTAAATTAAGGAAAATTGGGAAGAGCAGACAAGACAGAAGTCTGCTAAGATAGAGGGTTGAGAATTGGTTTGCTAAATGCATTAAGACCTGAAAGTCTTGCACATCGAAAGCAAGAAACTTACCAGAGTCAGTGGGGCTCAGAGAGAGACATGAAAGGGCACCTGGGAGAAGACAGATCATGTAGTAAGAACTAAGTGAACTAATTGCTTTCCGTCAGAGAAGGACTTACGAGACGTCTCAGCAGAACTTTCTTTGGCTCCAGGCAACTGCAATTTTAAATTTCAGTAAGAGTTTAAATCCAGTCAGCAGAAAGATAGCTGTTGTACACCCATGTCTTGTGGTAAATGCCAAAGAATTTTGGAGGAATTAGCCCTGAGTATGGCTTGAACTCTAGATGGGCTTTGATATCTAGACCTTTGCTGTTGTCCTGTGCAGATCGAAGCATTAAACCAAGTACTGCTTTGCCAGGGCAGAGTAGAAAATATGAACCTGACTTCATATTAAAAAGCAGATCAGAGAAGGAAATGTAGACTAGCGATGAGTGATACTCTTCTGAGTCTTTCATGGCATGGTTAACAATTGTGACAGTGTTTATCATCTGAGGAGAGGTTCAGTGAGGCATCAAAGTGAGAGTACTTGTGTGTTAGCTATTTTTCTGAGCTCACTGATGCACTGGGGCTGCTTTTGAAAGGCTGTGCTGTCTGTGGTAGAGGTTGTGATGGTGATAGAGACCCCTTTTATTATCTTCCCTTACACAGGATGGCTACTGAAAATGCATTTTTTTCAGGAATGTTTGGATCTCCTGGAGTGGTTGGATGGGGCTGATACAGTAAAAATCCAGAACTTCTTGCGTGACCAAACATAAAGAAAGGGTCTAGTGCATGTTTTGATAGAGGTAATTGTGTCTCACGGGTCTCATTTTCTTGAAGGATTCGTTGTTAATCCATATTCCTGTGTTCAGTTTGATAACACAACTGCTGAATTTTTTTTCGGAAGAATGTTTGAGATTCTTTTTGAAGACTGTAAAAACCAAACATTTACAGGTTTGCTGGGTTAGCTGCTTAGAAATAACCAAAGGAAAGAATAAATTATTTACTTTATAATAAGGGACAGTTAAAAATAGAATTACTCAAGACTATTGCTTGATATATTCATAAATACCTGGAGGGAAGAAATGAGTGAGAAAAGGATAGAAAGGATAATAGAAAGCTAGAGCTGAAGGAAGACGCAGTGGGAGTTCATTGTTCGTTAGATTATAAAATTGCTGGTAAAATTAAATTCTAGTAAATATAGACTCATGACTGAAGAAAAATAATTCAGGCTGATTATACTCAGTGGGTGGGTTTTATGTTGGTGGTTTTGTTCAGAAAACACCTTGAAGCTCCTTCATAATGGTCTCTTTTAAAGAGCAGCTGTGTGCTCAGCTACCCTCAAGCAGCAGCAATATTCACAACTGTAGGGACAATAAAATGGAAACAGGTGTATGTCCTGGACTGAATGGCAGAATTACGTGTTGACTCTGTGTGTGTTTCAGCCCACCTGTCAGAAAACGTGGTGCAAATTAAAAACAAGCTGGAGAAGGTTAGCAGTGATCAAGCTTTGGACTTGCTCTTGTGGAAGGAGACAGAAACCCATGAGGATTAGTAACTTGGAAAACTGCTGGTGGATAGAGGCAAATGGATACGAATTGAGAGCCTGAAAAGTCTCATAGTTTGAGATGAACTGCCGGTAACAACTTTTTTTTGCCCCAAGAAAAAATATCAGATAAAAATCTTTACCAGGCAGCAGTTTAAAATAAAGCACTCTTTATTCTGATGCGTACTTAAATTCTCATGGAATGCCATGAATAACGAAGCAGAAATGGACTAAAAGACATAGAAAAATCTATGGAATGAAGTTCTTTGAGCTAATATGTATCGTGGTTGGGATTCACCCTGAAAGTATGCCAAATGAAATTATTGGAGGCTTGGAAGGATGGCTGCCCCTTTGGTTTTCCAGCCTTTTCTTGCTTTCACCCTGTATCCAACTCCTGCAGATTATTATAGGCAGGAGAATAGGAAGTCTTTAGTTTGTCCCCATTGCTGTTAGATGTATTCAGGTATTTTATTCATTGGTCTTTTTGTCTTGGAAAGGTAGGAAAAAAGCATACTTTCTATAAACAAAACAAAATAAGAGCATGTTAGTTTGTATTTTCTGTCTTGCTCTAAAATTTTGGAATCAAGTAGATTTATCAGCAAATTGAAATGTTAGTTAAATCTGCTGTGTAGGGAAATGCTCAGTTGTGAGTCCAGGCTCAGTTTAAGATGAAAAGGCAAACAGTAATTAAAAATATTTATGCTTTTTGGACATATCTTTTTGCTTTGCTGCTAAAATGTCTTTGTATATGGAAAGGAATATTGACACTTAAAAATTAGGCATGTGGTTTCTTGGAAGTTACCTGCTAGCAGGGGAATTACCTAGTAAAATGAATTGTGAAAGTCTCAGATGAAGAGTTCAGTTCTACTAGAGATGCATTAAATTTTCCTTTTGGAAGGCTAAGTGTATAACTACAGATTGATTTTTGGGTTTAGGACAGTATTTGGATTTCACTACGATGTTGACTGGATATGTTTTGTGAGTTAGACAGAAATCTTAGAAATATGTCAACATCAAAAAGATGTTTTGGAAAAATGTCACAGCAGTAGTTATTTGCATTTTTTCTTTGGCATGGCTTGATGCTTTTCCAGTGAAGGCAAACATGACATTCACCTGAAAACTCAAATTTGGCAGCAAGAGTTCTATAGTATTGGTAGATGTGAAACAAAAGGGCTTACTAGATGTATAAGGTTCCAGTGTCAGGACTCCTCATGTATCATTGGTATAAAAATACTTTACACGTGAGAATATATTTAACATTTCTCATATTGAATTGAGTTGGAAGGTCACTTTCTATATGAATGAATGGCTAATAAAGGGCTTGAGTGTCAAAAGAATCTCCATTTGTCAAAGTGGACATTTTTACAACAAGAAATACTCAAATGTCCTTTTTTTTGTCCTCTGCAAAAACTCATTAATGCCAGTGGCCTGTTTGCAGTCTATGTAAACTGCCCCACACACAGAAGTAAGAACTGCTGGAAGAATAAACCTGCCTGAAGACTTAAATTTGTCTCATGCTGCTTCACATTTGCATCGTTTTTAAGACTCAGCTTTGTTTTTTAAAGAAAAAAATCTTAGAGAATCAGGATTTGAATTTGCCTTTCACTGTTGAGCCAGTAAGAAATTTAGTAAATGTCTACTAGAGTTAGTGTTCTGAGCTCTTTGGTTAAAGGATGATTTTAAATGAAGCCTATGGCCTGTTTCCTGTAAAATTTATTGTAATAGTTAAATTGTCACTTTTACTGATGCTACTTTCTCCATTAGGCTACATGAAGAAATCATTGACTTCTATGACTTCATGTCGCCTCGTCCTGAAGAAGCAGCTATGAGAAGAGAAGTGGTAAAAAGGATAGAAACAGTCATCAAAGATCTTTGGCCTACCGCTGATGTGAGTGTAGCTTCAGTTGTGATTTGCTTCTCTAGTAAATTGTAGAGCTTGATTCACTTAACCTCGCTATTGTCTTGCTTTATTTTAGGAATGAACAGGCAACTTTTCAAGTTTAAGGCAAATGACTTAATATCACAGCTCTTGCAGTATTTGGAAATTTATTTTAAAAAGTGGGGAAATTTCAAACCTAGATTTTGGGTTAATGAATGCTACTGAATGTTTTTTTCATTCTGAGAACTGGGAATGTGAAGAATTGTCAGATTTTAGTAGTACATTTCTTAAAGTAAAAGCTTATTAAATTGATTGTCTCTGTATAATTTAATTTTGAATATTAAAGTGAGGCTGACTACCTATGTATCCATTTCTGCAAGGAGTCCTGAATCTGTGGATATTTTTAAATCTAAATATTTTACAAAACAGCAATTAAATGCAAATTTTTTTTTGTCCTCTTCATTAATTTGACATTCAAGGAATTACTTTAGCCCTACTGTAGTGGGAAAATTGCACTCCCTGAGATACGTTGCAGTCTAAGCTGGTGTAATTTCAAACACTTTGTTACCCAATGAGTAAGTCTGCTCATCCAAAAAGAATGTATTCTAAACTGTATTTCTAGCATCACCTTTGTGATTACCAGATTGTAGCATTGTCATTAACAACCAGAAAAATGTTTCAGACCGCTGTGATTTCATAGCCTTCCATGGCAGACAGTGAGGGCTCAGGCCACAGCACTGAGCTAAAAATACTGTAAAGCTCATCTGCTTCATCCTCACCCATGTTTTTCCTTCATAGTGAGATTTTTCTACTGTGTGGAAATCGATATAAATACTGCAAAGGCTCTGTGTTGCCCAGGAAAAAACAAAGTGAGCTTGTAAATTGGGCTCTGCTGTATTGGAGAGGGAAGAATATCTCAATTCTGTAGATGGGAAGCTTACTGAAAGTACTTGATGTGGCCTGTGGGTGTATCTTCATTGTGCCTGCTTTTCCACACACCAACACCTGTTGCTACTTCATAGTTGTTCTTAACAGTAAAATCTGGAGTATTTATGTTTATCTGAATTATATGTTTAGATATACTTGCTGGTTTTTAAACCTAAGAATTTGGAAAAATATTTCCCTTAAACTCTTCCAATTTCAGTAAAGCTGCCCTGTAAGGAAAGGAATGAGCAAGAGGGAAGGAAATTGATAGAATCTTGTATGTCTGTCAAACTGGAAATAAATAATGAAAAGAACTTGCTTAAGTTTATTCTCTGCTGGCTGGATTGGTCGTTATTTCATATTAAAAAAGCCCTTTACTTTCCTCTAAAGTTGCATCTGTAAGAAAAAGTGTTTGTACAGAGATTATATAGTAAAGTAACTTTTTTACTTGGCTATATCTTTAAGAAGTCGAGAAAAGTATAAAGTTCTGTGAAAGTAAAAGGAAGTGAACATTCATAATTGCAAGATATTTTCCTGCTGTGTTCTTTTCAGGTCCAGATATTTGGCAGCTTTAGTACAGGGCTTTATCTTCCAACTAGGTAAGTAATAGTTTACTCTTATATAAAAGTTTGTCTTCTTTTAGAGGAATGGTAAATTTCAAAGAAGAGTTTAGAATGGAATGTGAAAACCTGTCAAACTTTCAGTAAAACTTTTATCTAATATTTCATGTGACAAAGGGAAGAGCTTTAGAACTTCAAGATTTGCGATAAGTATTTGATGTATCATCTTACTGGTCTGCTCTGCTAATTGACCCTTTGGTGAATTACCTTTTCTTCCTTGTGTCTGGGGTTAGTCTTTGGCTTTTTTTTTTTTAAACATACAGTAAAACTGAATGTTTAGGATTTCCTTTGTAAAGATTGTGTTTTGTTAAATAAGATGAATTACTGAGAATGTGTCACTTATCACAGAGTTACTATGTAAAGTAAAAAGAACAACCACAGTGCTGTATTCCCATCTTTTTGGAGAGCAAAATGTCTAAATTTGGCATTTTAAATCACTTAATGATTCAATTGAATGTAGAAACCTGTGTAGCTCTGTCTTAAAGACAATGTTGTTTTTACATCAATTACATCTTCAGTAGGAAAGCACTGGAAATTTCATTTCTATGGATCCCAATCACTGATGAAATTCTTTGGATTAATTAAATGCCTGTCAACATGAGCAGACAGATGAGGGATGGAATTGCTCTGTGGAAGTCAGAGGGGAGGGAGTATGAAAGGTAAAAGGAAAAGGAGCTCAAAGAACTCATCAGAGTACTGGAAGCAAGAAACTAGAATACTGCTTTGGGTCCTAAAACACCATGGACTCTCTTGCTTAATGTTCCTAGAAGAAGCTTATTGGGAACCTATATTGCAAATTGCAATATGATCGCCTTGTATGACTTGTAGAATGCTGATTTAGCCATATTTTTTGGTAGTGTATTGTGCTTTAAACCTAATGGGTTGCATGCTGTGTTCTTTTTGTCTAGTGATATTGATCTAGTTGTTTTTGGGAAATGGGAACGACCCCCTTTACAGCTGTTGGAGCAAGCACTGAGAAAACACAATGTGGCTGAGCCATATTCCATTAAAGTACTTGACAAAGCTACGGTAAGTAATAGCTTTGGAATACTGAACTGAAAAACTTTCAGACCCCTTCAGATGCTGGTGATAAATAGTGTTCTTAATTCATGAAGCAAATTATATCGTCTTAAGCTCTCTCTGTAAGATTTCAGCAGAATCTGTATGTGCTTAGCAATAGCGTGGAGTCTTTTACATGGACATTAGTAATTCTGTGTACTGTGTTTGCTGAAGGCCATACTTTATACTTACGTTGTCAATAAAGATCTGAAAGTTAGTATTTGCAAAATATCCAGTAAAATAAGTTAATTATTTGCATAATGTTTTTCCACTGACCTTTGAGGGGAATTTGTTTAGCCAGGGGCCAGTAACAAGAGCTGTCTAGCTTTCAACACGGTTTTCAGGTTGTCTTGTTTCTAGTGGCATAGTGAAGTGTTCCAAACCTAACGCTGGGTTTTCCCTTCCAAAATACACTACTTGAGGGCTTTATGTCATTTGTGAGACTGATGTGTGTTACCTCTTGCATCTGTCTTGTAAGCCTGAATCGTGTTGAATATGTTAAAAACTTAATGAATGAGAATTTTATGTTCCTGAGCAAGCGATGTTTTCTTCAGGGGACTAAGGCAAGTGTTCTGAACTTCTATTAGCAAGCTTCTGTTTTATGGTCTCTAAAACAGGCTTCCTCTTTTCAGTTCATAGTATTCCTATGGCTTTCATTAGAGTAGTGGTACATAACAGTAGCTTTGGTAGTTTTTGGTTTACCTGAGAACTAATGGGATTTTCAGAATCTGTATTACCTGTTAATGATGGAAAATGGCACTAGGCTATGCTTACAATTCTGTTATCACTTCTTGATTTTTTTTCTTCTGATGTTGGTATAAAATGATGCTATACTTCTGCTCTTTTTTTGTTTTCCATTTCAGATTAAAAGTATGAGGAGTCCAATGTAAAATAAATGTTATCATCTGAAGTTTAGGTTATGATTGTAAGATGATTTTGTAGGGGACTGCCTTCCTGGTGGTGGTGTGAAGCTGAACTACGTATTCAGTCATTTTATATTAATTTATTCCTGCCATATTGCTACGGCTGCTTTGCTTTATCTCTTCTGGCTTTCATTTGACTCTGCATTGAACGAGTTCATCTTGATAAACCAACAGGCATTACTTTCTGCTAGGCTGGTTTTCTGTCAGTTTAGTAAGTGAATGGTGCAGTGCTGGGTCAGAGGAATGTAGCTGCCACAGGTTATGAGATTAGAAGATCTCCTATTAACTGGAATGAGTCATTAAATCAAGCAAATTAAGTTGTCATATGAAACACTGCTATTGCAGCTATGAGGGCAGATAGCTAATGGCTATGGGAGGGTACCAGAGTGATGGTAAGTTACTGTGGTTGTACATTAATCACCTCCCTAGAAAGCATTCATTGTCAGGCAGGTTAGGATTGTTACCTCCTCTCAGACAGACTTGATAGTTGCATTCATTTGGACTGCAAGTATCCATGTGTCTTGAGTAAGCTAGAGAATAGCACCAGTGTTGTTTTTCTGGGGATTCACAATCTTGTCTTAATCTTTTCAGGTACCAATAATAAAACTCACTGACCAGGAGACAGAAGTGAAAGTTGACATCAGTTTTAATGTAGAAACTGGTGTGAAGGCAGCTCGATTTATCAAGGAATACATGAAGGTATTAGCCATATAGTGAATGTTATCCTACTTACCAAGGATGTGCTAGATTCTTAGCTAACCTTTTTTGGTATGGCTTGAAAATTTATTGCAGAAGACTATTCTCATTAATATTAATTAAATGTGGATGTTTTAATTTATTATCTGTTGGTGTCCATTCAGTGTTCCCTTTGGGTGTCAGGTGTTTCGGTGAATAAACCTGTGCAGTGTGAAAGGGCTTCTACAGTCATGTCTAGATCTGCAGATAGGTACTAAACTTTGCTTCTAAAGCAAGTCTCTTTTCAAGTTTTGCTTACCTTGAATTTAAGTGATGCTGCATTATGACTACTGTCTTGCTAAACTGTCAGAGAACAATTCTTGTGTAGCTACACACTTAAAAGTTTCCTTTTATGCTCTGTAGTAAAAGTACTATTTAGAGTGAAAGCTCTGGCTATAGTAAATGACACTGGCATTCAAAGAAGGATATAAAAATCTTACTGTTTAGGTGGGAAATAAATTTGATATGTAAGGTCTTCGATCAAATGAGAGTTGAAGTCTCTTCATCCATTTCTAGAATAAAAAAAAGCATGTTTCAGTTCTTCCCAAGGAAACACTGTATAGCACACCACTGAAAATATTTTTGTATTAGATGAATCTTTGTGTGCTGAGATTGTGTACTACTTTGTTTTGGAATGTTGACATTGTCATTGATAAGACTTATTTTGCTTTGCAGAAATATTCTTTGCTACCTTACTTGATTTTAGTATTAAAACAGTTCCTCCTTCAGAGGGATTTGAATGAAGTTTTTACTGGTGGAATTAGCTCTTACAGCCTAATTTTAATGGCAATTAGTTTCCTGCAGGTAAGTCCGTTCCTTATTTGTTTCTATGTTCTTTAAAATATTTTGGGTTTTGTACCTATGCCCTTTTATTGTACGGTTTCTTCAGATGCCCCTTGCAAAGTGCAGCATTACTGTAATGGCTCTTGAGTGTTTGACTCTTGAAAGATCCTGTGGACTACCTCTCAAACATCCAGGATCTATTCTTTGTGAGCTGGAACAGCAGCAGGAGCCCTGTGAAAGGCATAGAGAGTCTGTGCATTGCACTCTATGCCAGGGCCTGTACGTGAATCACCTTAATGGTGCTTCATAAGTCTGCAGGATGCAGTTTGTCTGCTGCTTCCCACACTACTGGTACTGAATGTGCAGAGTAGTTGATGTCGGTGTTTATTAAAATGATGACGTCCAACAGTCAAGTTGTTTTTTTACTTATATGTTGGTTAGGTTTTGACATGCTTACAACTGGCAGATGCTGTACTTAACTTATGAAATAGCCAAGTTACAATGTTACAAGCAAGTTACAATTTCTCCTAATACGTTTTTGTGACAGTGAGCCTCATACAGGTATGATGAAGTATGGGCTTAGCATCTCTCAGCAGCTGTGGTAATGGAAAACTTACATTTTCTGCTGCCGGCAGTGTTGACTGAAATATTACTATAGATTTTATATACCAAGTGTAATAGGTGGAGATACAGACACAAACTAGTTTTCAGTTGGGGCAACTAGATTGCTCCCCACTTTCTGAAAACTTTGAGGGATGGATTTTCTGTGAAAAATCGGGTACTACTTTGTTACTGACTAGGCTATAATTTAGTATGCAGTACTTCTTTCTTGCTCTTGACTTAGGGAAAAGAATTGCCTAATCCTCAAAAAGCTGCATGAGGAAAGGTGAAAGAATTCTCTGGCTTCCAGATACTGCTGAAGTGCTGCCCCCTCTCGGTTATGTGAGAGTGGTTTAAGTACATGAAGAGTGAATGACTCAGTTGAGACTTACATGAAGAAATACTCAGCTGTTTAAATGAGAGCTTTTTGTTGCCCTGTGTTATGGTCTGAAAACTACTAATTTTTAATAAGGAAAAACTGGCTTGTGTTACAGCTACATCCAAGAATTGATGCCAGAAGAGCTGATGAAAACCTTGGAATGCTTCTAATAGAATTTTTTGAACTCTATGGAAGGAATTTTAACTACTTGAAAACTGGTATTAGAATAAAAAACGGAGGTGCCTATATTGCCAAAGAAGAAATCATGAAAGTCATGACTAATGGGTACAGACCATCCATGCTATGTATTGAAGATCCTCTCCTGCCTGGTAAGACTGTACACTTCTTGCAATATCCGGAGCTCTGGCTCAGCTTGTGCTCTCAGCTTGCGTTAGTCTGTCAAACGAGTTAAGAAGCTGCACGGGGAAGAGGCTGTTGCTGGTATAGAGGTACAGTCAGGTAGGAGGGCTAAGGGATATGGACCTGAGCTCTCCCAAGATTCTTAGCGTGAGTAAATTGGATTACATGCAAACAGTGCAGTTGCATAATGCTTTGGATATCAGAACCGTGTTGAGTACATAATAAGATTCTCTGACAGCGCTGAGAGGTAGTGAAAGAAAGAATTCCAGGAAATCCTGGGAGGGGGGTTGTTAGCAGAACAGTTCTCCATTGTTCGCTGTGATAATGAGATTGGAAGGTGTAGCTTTTCTTGCCACAGTCTGTGGTGCCATGCTTCAGATAAATCACACCATATGGGGAAGAAATGCCCCAGATGCAGAACCTGTCCTGCAGGGCGGTGCCACGGAGACTGCACAGGAACGGGGGTGGAGATCTATAAAAACCAGCTGCAGGGTGGTGGTAGTGGTGTGGAGAGCGCTTTGCATAACTGGCTTCTGTGCTGCACAGGGATCTTCAGGGAACGCCAGTTAGAGTTTTAGAGTTGCATGTTCTTTTGAAAGTACTTAACATAAAATTATTTTTTTTTAGTTTTGGTTTTGATTCAGTAACCCTCAAAATAATCGAACCTAATTTTGACTAAGTGCCTCAGGAAAATTTCCAGCTTTATAGTACTCAGTTTGTATTCTGTTTAGACTGTCACAAGTAGCTGAAATTCCAAACCAGCTTTTTAACAAAGTCAATTTTCAGTTAATTTGGACTTCAGCACTAGTATTTCTAGAATGCAGTTGGCAGTCAAAGTCCATACTGTCACATCTTGTGTGTAGACTGCTTATACAGTGCTTTTAAAGCAAATACCATGGATCAGGAGCTGAAGTCTGGCACCTTTCTAAATACTCAATATGCTGAATGTTCATAGTTCCCTAGAACAGGTTGCAGGCTGTGATACTTGTTTGGCTAACCATGTCTCTGATATGTTTGTAACTCTGAGTTTGTGTTCATCGTGACTCTTGTACTTGGCCAGGCATAGGTGTGATTGTGCAGAACTGTCATAGTCATTGAGATTTCCTTTAGGAGCTGTGTACTTACTTGCCTGAAGACCCATTTGAATAGCAGCATGAGCTACAATTGTTTAGAGCCAAAAATATATTCTGCCCTCCAGTTCTGTTCCTTTCTGTCTGCTGGGGACTGAAGGAGAGCAAATTGCATGTGCTATGCAGTGTTTTAATCACTGCTAATAGTACTCTGGAGAAGAAAAAAACCCTTTCAAGTCCTGTAGGGGCTCTGAACTGTTCGTCCTAGCATTAATCTTGCAGAAACAAAGAACTGTAGTTTAGAAGAAAGAATAGGTGTATGCTATCAAAGAGTTGATAAGAATTAAATTCTAGAAGAGTTTGTATGGTGTGAGGTAGTGTAATTCTTACAGGGGATAGTGTTTTGGCAATGGAAATGAAAGCTGACAATATTTTGAAGTTGTCTGACCACTGTGTCTCATAGGGATATTTTTTAGCAGCTACCACGGACCTTCAGAACTTGCCAGGAGGAAAATTATGTAGAACATATAGGATGGCTCTTTGAATCAGATCTGATGAGTACAGCCTCCTTAGATCCAGACATAATTACGTATTCCTACAGTAACTAAAATTACCTGTCAAGTGTACATTAGTAACGTCTAGAATTCTGTTAATTAGTTTAGTCCTGTTGTTCCTTCTGTCCCAGTACAAAAATAATTTCCAAGGGTTCAGGTCCTTGCCCAGTCGACAGATCATCATCTCTGATTAGTTTGTGTTCAGGTACACTCAGTGTCTGACTCTGAGCGTTGGTGGCAGCACTGTGAAGGAGATGGGAGCAAGTTATTTTGATGAAGAGTGGACACATGCTTAAATTAGCATAAGCTGCTGCAGAGTTTTATCCCTGCAAACCTGTGTTTGCACTGTATGCACAAGTTTTTAATTTTTTTCTTCAATCCTTTTTTTCTTTTAGCCTGATCACAACTGTATAAAGTTCCTGTTAAGCTTTGGAAGAATACTTGAAAAGATGGCTTCTTAATCCAAAAATGACACAGAATACAGGGATAAAAAACCCTCTCCCTTTCAATTTCTCAAAGATTATCGAAGTAGTGTAAAAGTTGCTCCTGTGAGTGTATGCAGTAGTTCAGTGACGGGATACTGAAGGTGTAACTCAAAAGAATTGCTTTAAAGCAATCTTACAGGGAACAGGAATATGTTTAGTGGGATTAGTTTCTTAAAGTTGGAGGAACTGTTTTTTTCTTCAGCGTGAAATGGTGAGTGATGTCTGGCTAACAGATGAAAGATGTCATCAGAAAGATGTGTTACTTCATTCTGTCTGCTCGTTATCTTCTGTTAGTTCCTGGATTTGGAAGGAACAGGCATCAAACTATTGTTTTGTTGTTTTGATTGTAGTGGGTTTTCTTAGAACCTGTTAAGTACTGTAGGGTTTCCTCAGAGATTCTCAGAGACTGATCATTGTGTTCCAGAAGATAGTTCCTGCGATTTAAGAACCAGGATTCCAACAAAGATGTCAGAAGTCTACACTTCAAGTGGGAAGTTTGTTGAGGTCTGGATTTAAGTTATCAGACTGCTATAGGGGTGATGCATTTTGAAGTAATCGTTTATACTTGATCTTTGTACATAGTCAAAGATCTTTCATCTTGAGTTAATGTCCTGGGACAGGGTAATGAGATGAAAATCATTCCCGTAGCATTATCTAAAGGAGGGAGTTTCCATAAACATCTTGCAGCTGCACCATTTCAGTTTCTCAAAGCACTTGTCCTTTTTGTAAAATATGTAAAAAGGAAAAGCATTTGTTAAGGAGAACTGCAAAGCCAGGCACTCAGAAGTTTGTTCACAGGAATATGTTGGAGTAGGGTGCATGATGTTGTCTTGGAAGCGATTTCTGTGGAGTTGGTCTAGCAGTATCCTGTCTTGGAAGACATAACTATTTGCAGTTGACAAATTTTTAATCTGTGGTTGTAAAACAAGCTTGGCACTTATTCAGCAGACTGTTAGGGGGGCTTGTTATTTTATATCTTTGTGAATCAGGTGATTACCAAGGTCCTCCAGTCATTTCTGATGCTCAGAACAGGAATAATTTTGATCTAGTTTCAGACTGGCAGTGGCTAGAGTAGCTAAATAGCTACTCTTTAACACCAAGTTTAAAACTTGGAGTTCCACCTCTGCTGCTCCATTCCTGGGAAAGTTTGTTCTTCATTCTGAATTGCTGTGGGCACTAATGAAAGTTCTAAACCTGAAATTCAATGTGTTTTCTTTGAAAAGAGACTCTTTAACTTGCAGGGTTTATTATGCTTCATGTTGCTTGCTTCCGCATCTGGATAGGTCACAAGTACAGGAAGTAAATAGATTTGAGATTGGCAACATCTGTTGAGATTCTCTTCTAGCCTTAGTGGCTGTCCAAAATTATTCATTGCAGCTTTTCAGTATCAGCTATTTGTCATTAGAACCTGCAAATATATATGTTTGTGTGTGTGTATAAAACATATGTGTTTAAAAAATACACAGATACATTGAAGTTAGCATTTGAAAGAATCTCTTTAATGCTGAATGTTGCAAAAAGCTGTTTACTAGCTAATAGCTTAACGTAAATGGATCTGCTTCAGTCCTAGCTCATGGTCTTACCTTTACCTTTTCAGGCCGTGTTCTTAAAACTGCTTCAGGTAAAGGAAGGCTACCTGATGGAGTGGTAATACTGATAGCAAGTGATGGAAATTTTGGACATGCTCCTTTAGGGATGAAGGCTTTGTAAGAAAGAATAAGGATTGAATTATACATGAAATCACACACCATTGTTATCTGCTAATGTACATCTGAGGATTGAAGTATGTATGATTTTTTTAAAAGAGTGACAGCATTTGGGTTGCGTGCTTTAACTGATCAGTCTGGATTGTGACAAAAGAAGGATGCTCAGTTATGTAAGACATGGTTCTCTAATGAGAGTAATCTCTCAGAAGAAAATCTGATCAGGGCAGAAAATGCAAATGTGTGATCTTCTATCTTCTTTAATATGTTGCTTTCTGGATTGGCTAGGGTCATCTTTTTACAGACTTGGCAGGTGCAGTTCACAGTAGCTCCAGGTGCAGCCCAAGTCAGAAGCCCTGCAGAGTGTATAATTGATTAAGACCTGTTAATTCAGAGATTTTTATGAACTAGTTACAGGTACAGAAGGAGGCAATCCAGGAACCTAAGCATGGTATGGCATGAGCTGTTCTGCCTCTCTTCTCAAATCTGCTTCAATCAAGTCTCAAACACAACTTCATTGATTTAAACTAAACTGCCCAAGTTTACTGTAAGTGGTTTAGGGAAGGCTTATGATTTCTTTTGCTGGCACAACAGAGGAGGTAGTGACAACTGATAAAGGAATAACCTATATTTTGTGGCAGCCCTGTCTTCATTTTGGTATAACTTAATGCAGGATACATGTCAAATGTACCTGCCTAGCATTAGGTTAGACTAAACTAATACAGATCGTTTGAGTGTGCATTGAGTGTGCATTCTTAATTCATGTTATGTGGATTTATAGAATCATTTAGGTTGGAAAAGAGCCCTAACATCAAGTCCGACCGTAGATGGACTTGAATTTAGTGGTAGGTGCAATTATGTGTGTTTAGACACTTGTATGTATTCCATTTCTGTATTGCTTCTCAGTTTAATTCTCTTACATATCTATGTTTAGAATATCATTATGTGGCTGGACACAAGTGTCCTGCCTCTGAAAAGCCTGTACTGAATTAATCATTACTTTTCTAGTAGAATTAACATTGTGTTCTGATTTTGTGACCACTAAAATATCTTGGTCACTTTTCAGCCGCCTTTGGACTAAGTCCTGTATGAAGTCCTCTGTGAAGAACATTACTGTGTGTTTCCTCCTAGATTCCCTTCTCTAGGCCCACACTGATCTCTGCTTTTACTTCAGAATAGAGTCCAGTAGTAAATAAACCATTTGGAGAGGCTTCTGTAGCTTTGAACCTAGTGGCTGCTGGATATGGCAGCAGTGCATTCAGAGCAAGATCTTCAGCTATGTCAGTAAAGAGGAAGTATTTCTTGATCAGTTTTTATTTGGCCATGCGAATTACTGGAAAAATTCTGTTTTCCCAAAATGCTCTAATGTTTTCTGTTAATTTTCATTGATTATGCTTTTCTGTTAGAGTGGCATTATGGTTGGAGAATTTTGAAAGGATTAAAATGTTTAAAGCCAAGGCTGTGTTTTTTTTCCCCCTGGATGGCAGATCTCAGCATGTTTGTCTATAGTGGCTTGCTGGACAAAACACTCAAGCGAGTGAAGGATTCCTCTAAAGTCAAATTCAGCCTTGTTGGATTCAGTCCTCCAGAGGATGGATTCTGTTCTTTACCCATCAATTTTTCAAAGCAGATTTTTCATTAATCTCTTTTATTCATGGGCCCCGATCTGATTTTCATATTTGGTGGCTCATGCCTTTCTAGTGTTCTCACAGCATTTCACACATCATTCTGAAGGAGGGAACCTTTCGCTGTAAGGAGTTTTCTACCCAGTCAAGACGTAGTCCGTATTTTATGCGATTTGAAAGCAGTTTTATTTATGTTTCTTGAATTGAGTGCTGACAGTGAATTTTGATATCTGGTGCCGAATACGTCTACAGAAAACCCCCAGATGCTTTCTGCTAGTAATATCAAGATCGTTCTAGGTACTAGATGGGAGATCTGTACTTGTACATTGTCACTGATACAGAAGGTGTACAATGTTCTTAACTTCTGCAGTTCCTCACATGGCACTAGATTTGGAAAGAGTTCCAGTCAAAATGTCACTCATGCCTAAAGAAGGGCAGTTGGGAGTACCACAAACTTGATCAAAAAACAATGCTATTAAAGCTTCTGGAATATTCTATGATAGATTTTTGAAAAACTGTCTTATCTTGTGGAGATCAATAATCTGTATGTGCTGGTTTATGAATCTGTAGTTTTGATAAAGTTAAATAGGGTTTGATGTGAGTCTGTCTGACCTAGTGAAGATAATGTGGTTACACAAGTGAAATTTTACACTGAATTTGGACTGCAGGAACTTTACTGGTAAGTGAGACATGATGCTTTAAGCTTGGTAGGTTCCCTCTTGACAGCTCTAAAAGCTTTAAGCTGATCTCTATGTTGTGTTTCTTTCAAACACTATATGTGAGTATTTTAAAAGTGGTAAATTGAATGCATAATGTTAAGTGTCATTCCTAAGGTCAACTTATTTTGTTGAGATAGGCACCCTTAGGGGTTCCTGATGTGGCTAGGATGGAATAACCAGTTTAAACAGAGTTAAGCTGTGTTATTAAGGCTTCTGAGCTTTAAGTATGAATGATTTTGTGGTTACTAATATTAAAAAAACATGATCTGATGACTGTCACATTATTTCAGGAAACGACGTTGGCAGAAGTTCTTACGGTGCCATGCAAGTGAAACAAGTTTTTGATTATGCCTACATTGTTCTTAGCCATGCAGTATCACCACTGGCAAGATCATATCCAAATAGAGATTCTGAGAGGTAATTAGTTCACTTTTTCAATATCGATTTGTCTGTGTAATCAGTTAGGAATGTTTGGGTCTAGATTCATAAAAGGAATATTGTTATTTATTGTTTAGCTGTGGTTGTATTGAAATCTGCACAGAAGTTTAAGCTGCCCAGGGATATGAGAGTGCAATGCCTCAATGTGCAGCATTGAAATGAAGAGAGTATGGTAAAACCCAGGATGAGTCCAATGTGAGATTCTGTTAGTGTGGAAGGGAGCCAGAAGATAATTGGTCTTTCCTCAAACATTCTGCTTAAAGTCTTTCAAAGGAGGGTTTGCTGGCTTAATGTTTAGTATGATGCATGTCTGTATTGTGGCAGAAAGAAATGTATGTGATCAAATTGCTTGTTTAGACAATTAGAAAACTAGACAATAAGGCTAAGAATTTCCCTGGTTCTTAATACATGCCCCCATAAGCTGTTTTAAAAGACCTGATATGTATTTAGGAATTAAAAAAAAAATTAAAAATACTATTAAAAATTAATAGAATCAGAATGCCAGAACTGCCATTAAAAATAGCATACTTCTAGATGTACCATTTTTAATGCAGTTCTTAGTGTCTTTCATAGGAGCACAACCAGTACTCTCTGAGCTCTCACCTTTGTGATTCCTGTTTTTTGAAAGGGAGAGGAGAAAGACAATGAAGGCATGGCAGCCATGTGGTATTTCCATTCATGTATCTGCTCTAGCACCTTTTGTTCTAACCCTCAGTGTGAATTTGGGCTAGATCAGATGTCTCTTCCCCGAGACTTCCTTAAAGTCCCAATGGCTCTGAGCTCCCCAGCTAATCACAGGAAAGGATGGCTGTAACATGTCACGTAAACCATCTTAATACAACTCTAATCATGATGTTAATTTCCAGCATTAGTGTCATTGGAAGGTGAAATATAGTTTTCCTCTAGTAAGATTACATCAAAGTAGACGCAATCTTCACTTGTGAGTTTAAAACAGACACTACTTTAAGTGGGCCTGTGAATCCTTTAGGTTTTCAGTGGTATTGAATTCACAAAGGTTGAGACTGCACTGTGGTGGAGGTACAGAAGGAGTGGTACAGAGTGTTGCACACTGACATTTGAGACTGCTGTTTTGAGATATTAAAGGTCACTGTTAAATGTGTTTTGGCAAACAATTCTTGGTACTGAATGAAACTTTGTTCTTACCAAAGTACAGATAAAGTAACCTAGGGGTTCCTGAAGTTTTGCTTGTCTTGGGTCCTGGCCTCCATTAACTTCTCTGTTTTTCTCTGAAGGGTGTAGTCATTCTCTTACGAAGTGTCTGTATTTACTACAGGCATCAAAAAGTATGTTTGTACAGCATCTAATGGGAGTCTCAGGTGTCATCAGTGTGTGCATTTTGCATGGAATTGCATTTGTTACTGTATCTGGGAAATGTTTGAATTTTGTTCACAACTACAAACCTGTGGAGCAGTCCCAGCAGCAGTGTTCAGGTGTCTGTCTGACCTGTCTGCGAGTTCTGGGCTGTCTGTGCCAGTGATATCTGAATCTCAGAACCCGTCATGCCACTGGCTTGCAAGAGGAACAGCATTCAACAAAGCTCTGTATACAAATAGTTCCCCTAGCACCAGTCTTGTCAGTGCTAAAGAACTTGTAAGTGGATGATGAGCTGTTTGGTAACAAGTGTGTTGCAGAAATCAGCAGTCCATGTTTGGTCTCAGTTAAATCTGATGTACTTGGGTAATTCAGATATGTTTGTGGATCCCTCTTCCTGCTGTAAGGCAGAGTGGTCCATGCTCTGTATAAAGACCTTTCTGGTGGCCTGACCTAAAGCCTGGCTCCATTTAAGACCAGGGACTGGCTACATGATGTTGTACTAGAGGGATTGAGACTAAATGAAGAGTACTTGAAAGGACAGGAAGTTGCAGGAGGCTGAACTCCCCAGGCTGAGTTTATTCAGTTTTGTTCTAGTTGGAGCTAGGTTTTTCCTGAGTGGGATGGTTCTTGGACTATCTGATGGGTTTGAACTCATATTTCCTCTTCCCAAGGAAGGTTTCTGTGTACAGAGTTCTATTTCGTAGATGACACTCTCAACAGATGTCACATCTTACTTGGTGATTGTTGCAGTTCTTTTTCAGGGTCAGTCCAACACAAATGACCAAATGTCTGCGTTAATTTAAGTCTTTCTAGACAGCTGCTGCTTCTGATATTCCCAGTGGGGAAAAAGTATTCAGATTTTAGTCCTTCAGCAGCATAGGCCTTTTTCTTCATGTTCTGTAGTAGCAAGTCCCACAGAATATTAAGGAATAGATTCACATCACTCTTACCACTATCGTCATTCAGCCTTCCAAATAGAAAATCTGAGGTGTAGTGGGAATTAAAATCTATCTTCTGTCGTGGAAAAGCTTTTTTCTCAGTGGAAACAGTAATCAGCTGAATCCTGAAGGTAATTCTTACAGCTACAAAAATTACCTTAGCACTATTTTGTCCCCAGTCAATCTCACTTATCCCCTTCCAAGAACAGCTCAGAAGAGCTTAGTTGACAGTTTGGTTGATTTTACTAGAGCAAACAGCTTCCTGTCATCTTAGAAAAAGAAGTTTCCTCTTAGGAAAATAAAAGAGACTGATGCATTTTGAACTTGCACAGCTTGTATGCAAGGTAAAGTTTGGTGTTGTGTCTTCAGCCAAGGTGACTGAAAATCAGGATTGATTTCTTAATATTTAGGGCCACAGAGATGTGAGTCTAGCTGTGAAATACAGTTATGGACAGGATATCTCCTGCTTAGGGATTGGTGTCAGTATTTGCTTTGAACATCTTTCATATGATCTTTGCCCCTAGCCTGTCTTTGGGAAACAGTGTGCCATCTTAAGTGAGCTCACTTCTTTAGTCTGTGAGGAATGATATTTTCATAGCATCATTTAGGTTGGAAAAGACCCCTAAGATCATCGGGTTCAGCTGTTAACCCAGCCATTACTGTGTTTACCACTAAAACCATGTTCCTCAGTGCCACATTTACATGGCTTTTGAATACACCCAGGGACAGTAACTTCATCACTTCCCTGGACACCTTGTTTTAGTGCTTGACAACTTGTTTGTTGATTAAATTTTTCTTAATATCCAATCTAAACCTTCTGTGGTGCAGCCTGAGGCCATTTCCTCTTATGCTTTCACTTGTTACCTGGGAGAAGAGACCAATGTCCACCTGATACAACCTCTTTTCAGGTAGTTGTAGAGAATAAGGTCCACCCTGAGCTTCTTTTGTTCCAGGCTAAACAACCCCCATCCTCACACGTCTTGTGCTCCAGGCCCTTCATAGCTTCATTGCCCTTCTTTGGACTCAGTTTTGAGTCAGTGACCATTTTTCCAGTTCTGTTTCTTGATGAACCACAGGAAATTAGCAGATACTTGGCAGCAAGCTCTTGCTTATTGATTCATGTTCATTTAAAGAGTAGATTATCTGTTACCACCCTGTCCATGGCCTCTGTATTAAGGTGTAATTTCATATTATACCTTGCCCAGCTTAACTACCTGTGGACTGTCTTCTGTCAGCTGCGCTGTTCCTTCCTTCTCAGTCTGAATCTTGCCTTGTATGGGATCTAGCAATCCTGCAGTCAGAAGGTGAGTCAGATGGACTTTCTGGTCTGACTGAAAACAAATATCTCAATGCTTCTGTCATGTCAAGAAGTTGATCCAGCATATGGCTGCCGACGGGCAGATCAGAAGAAAGAGAAGCAGCAGGAGTTCACATTCGGGGCAAGAGGGAGAGAGTGGTATTGTACCATTTCACAGCCCTAAGTTACGCTGATCTGGATATGACAAAAATCCATCCTTAGGTTAATATTTATGTTTTTGCAGATTGGGATGTTGGCTGACACGCTGGTCTGTCACATAGTTCAGCTATGAATGTGTGCTCAGACAGCATCTCTAAACAGCTCTGTAGCCGCGTTTGGGAAGCTGAGGTCATATGGAGTGAGGAATGGAAGACTTGTTTTTGCTGTCACATGCCCTTCAATATGAATAAGACTTTGGAAATCTTCTGTGTTGTGCTAGACGTGGTGCATCTGGATAAGGGAAAGAGACTGTCATGACAACAGGTCAGAGTTTGAGAAAGCCTGGGCAGTTTCCTATTGCGTGTCTGGAGTTGTCATTTACAGGTTATAGTCTTCAAAACAACCATAGCCAGCTAGAAAGTGATCTTTCCATCTCTGTGCTTGGAAAGTTGTTGGGTCTCTTCCTAATGTTCATCTCAACTGACCTAACTGCTGACAGGTCTGTATGTTAGTTTTGGGTTGCCGCTGGTTGGGTTGCCACTGGTTGGCCAGAATAGTTCTAGTAGCTCTGGGAACTGTTACTAGAATGCCTTCTGTCCTTTAAAAGGTGTCAGTAATACCAGCTTTTCCTACACATAGTATTTGTTAAGGTAAAGGTTTTAGGTTTGGTTTTTTTTAATCCTCATGCTCAAGGAGGTCATTCTCAGGTGCACCTTAGAGTGCTTTTAGATTATATTGCACTTTTAATACCTGGGGGATATTTCAGTCATTTTGACCATTCTTTCACAGACTTGTTGTTTTTTCAGGCACTGCTACTCACTTGTTTATGTGGAGCTTGGCTGGAGCTTTCCATATTTGATTTTGCTGAATGTGATGTCATCACTCTGATCCTTTTAAGTGATCTTAAGATTGATTTGCCCAGTAGTTGTGCTCTAATGAGAGTTAGAAAGTGTCCCTGTGAACCAACGTCTTGCAGCGTGTAAAAGAAGAAGCTTCTGAGTTATTACTGTAAAATAAACTAGACATGTAAATAGCTTATTCCTGGTCTTACTATATGATAACGTGAAGGGAAAATACTTAAAGGGGCATCTTTCTCAGGAGAGCTGTCTAATTTTAACTAAACAGTTAACCGTATTTTTTTGTGTCTTCCTTACAAGCATCTCTGAAGAATTGTGTGTCTCAGACATCTGTAAAAATTCTGGCCTCAGTCAAAATAAAAACCCCCAAAGCATGACATTTTCTCATAATAAAGGCAGGGTAGATTAATAGGTTCTTTGTTCCAAAGCATTTTCAGTGTTGAGAACAGATTTAAGCACAATTTTTAAATGCTTATTTTAAAAAATTGTTCTTTGAACCCATGGATGTGCTTGAGTCCCATCATAGGAAATGGTGTTCTTTGAGATCAGTGTCTGGTTTGATCACACTTGCTTCCTCTTTCTTTGCTGCTATATTAAGTGTATGTCAGTATAACCTTAATCACCTTTCAGTTTCTTATGTCTCATAATGGATGTTTTTAATCATTGCACAAGCAATGTAGCATGGATCTGCCTTTGGACTCCTGACCTTATAACTTGGTGAATTTCCTATTTTCTACCTTTATACCAGAAAAGAAGAGTTTAGAGCTTTGATCTCCGTGCTCTTTGAAAGGAGCTGGTGAGAGAACATATTCCCCAATTCTGTGCGTGCAACTCTGCCACAATTGTTGGTGTAGCAGTCGCTTCACCCATCGTGCCTATTTGATAGCAGTCATTTTTGATATATCAGTCACCTAGTCTGATAAAAATACCAACCTGTATTGTTCATTTTGCTTCTGGTATATGAAATCGTGACTCTTGATTTACTCCCAGGAAAGTACTCCAAGAAGCATCAGGCTTGACAAACTCCTTGTATGTAATAGCTTGTGTTACTCAGCCCATGTTCACTTTCTGGTTCTAAGACCACAGCTTGTGGTAATTGTGAAATTTTTGCATTATCCTGGAGTAAAAGCTCAACTCTTTCTGAAGGCATTGTCAGATGAAACTTTTTAACTGCAAGGTTTCCTTCCCTGTCCTGGTGCTGATGAGACCCAGCTGGTGCATGTTTGAGTCCCATACTGGCATATCTCTCTTGGGAGCTGCAGCTTTAGGGTCACAGCTGAATCTCTGCAGTTTTGGTCACCCCCATCTTCATTCTGTCTCCTCTTGCTCAACTTACTCTTTGAGACTGAGAAACCAGGACTGCACTGAGTATTTAAAATGCTGTTACATCGTGGGAGTATACATTAACAAAATGTGATCCTCTGGCTTATTTGTTCTTTTAGTGTGCTCTGCTTAGCTATTGAACTGTGGTTCCCAAAGAATCATCTGTTATAACCCAGATCTTTAATTTCTGAGTGGTGACTACCATACCTTTATTTCTGCATGTAAAATTCAAGATTTTATTTTCTAGCATGCATCATTTTATCTCCATTACATAAACAGAATGGTGGATGACGTGCATTCTGTCCTGATGGCCCATCTGCAGCTATTGGACTTGTAATTTAGATGATATTGTTTGGTTCAATGTTTACTTATAATGCTGGACTGAGTAACATGTCTTTGAAGTTGGAAGACTGACATGGAACATAAAGTATTTGGGCTTGCATGAAATAGTAATCCCTAGGACAGTAGGAGAATTATTGCTACTTTAAGTGTTACAATGAAACCTAGTAAAGGTAGTCTAAATATATTAGGGTTCTGTATATCCTGCCTTCCTGTGGTACACCTAAACCAAAAGAGAGTTCCAGTACAGGTACAAGGTACCTTGTGATGTGAAATACAAAATAAACTTTAATGTAACCATTGAAGGTGAAAAAAACAAACATTACCTGCTCCGAAGTGGTAACTTTGCACAGCCCATTTTTGTACAATAGTCATTCGTGTCTCTTGAGTGTGGAGTTTATAGTTCGCGTTTCAGTGACTAGTCTCTGATGAAAAGAAAGCTTGAAAATTTATCTCTCAAACAAGGAGGCAACTCATTCCTGCTCAAGAAGTACGATTCAAATAGCTGCATGTTGGGAAAGTGTGTTGGAAAAACACTACTTTGTTGATAACTGGTCACTGTTCAGCAGGACCAGGTAAGGGTTTTCTCTGAGCCTCTTACTGTTATGAATTTATTAAAATTCTGACTTGTTTCGGAGCCAGTCTGTTTCTTGTTCCACTACCTCACGATCCATGGTACTTCCTTTATGACTGTGGGGGCCTTAACACCTTTTAAGTTGTTTTGTAAATCCTGAAGCAAGGATTAGTGAAGGTCTCTGTCTCCAGACAGTTAGTTGTGGTGCTGGGATGTTCATGTCTTCTGTGCATCCCATACCTGTTTATAATCCAGATTCTGTGGAAAAACTTCCTGTATGGAGAAGTGCAAGAACCATAAATTGCTTTTATCAAGTACACTGTTATCAGCATGTACATTCTTTATAGTTAATATGCACTCCATTTAGAAATACAGAGTAAAAATCTTACCTGTGTGTCACTGCTTGCATGTTAGTATGGTAGAAGAAAAAGAATATGAGTATAAGTGGTGCTTCAGTGGATTAAATGGTGTGCTAAAAAAAAGAGGGTTCAAAAAGATTCTTTGGTTAGGGATATCTTCAACTGACTTTTAGCATAATTTAGTAGCTTGTTAAAATGCTTGCAAATATGTAACCAACAGTCTTTGTTTAATACTTAATTGAAAAATTTTTTTAGCACATTAGGTAGAATCATCAAAGTGACCCAAGAAGTGATTGACTACAGGGCCTGGATTAAAAAGAAGTGGGGGAGCAAAATTAATTTATCACCTGAACTTGGTAGGTATAGCAGGAAACCAACTTAAAATTTTTTCTTGAATTTGATGTAATTCAAAATACTCATGCCTTGAAATTAATCATTCAGATATATAGGAAAAAAATAAAAGGAACTTGTAACTTTCTAACCCAAGATTAGTTTTCTCTGAGCCTGTTTTTCAGTTGGCTTGTTAAACTGCAGCTCTTCTTAGACTTCAAGGCCCATGTGTTTGTATTCTGTGCTCTTAAATGATACTTATGTTTTCTGTTAACAGATAATAGGTTGAAAGTAAGAGACCCGATAGCTCTCTGTAATGGAGAACAGCAGCAGAACAGAGACTCTGAACCATCTTACAGTCAACACTTGGCGTTGTCATTGGCCAGTACACAACAGTTATCCTCTGGTTCATCTGCCTCCTCTGTGTCATCGCTCTCCGGCAGTGACATTGTAAGCTTTTTCTTTTCATGGGTCAAACTAGTAAGTAGCAGAGTTTATCTTCAAAGCCTCAATTGATACAATAGCAGTTAATATGATACTATCCCTAAACTGCTACAGCAAATCAGTAATGTCCTCTGCTCTGAAAAATTACTGAAATCAAATATTTTTTTACTAAATTATATGGGTCTTATTTCCATCCTAAATCTTTGGTACCCTTTGTGGTAGTAGTTAGATGTAATGAAATATAACAACCCAATTTTACAGTAGCTAATTAAGTAGAAGAGTAGAAATGTCTTCACATATCCTTCCATTAAGCATAATCTTCCTTTGTCAAATTCTGATCCTTGTTCCCCATACCTGAAATTGAACATGAACATTATATTGTGCTGTGAAGGTGAATAATACTCCTTATTATTTTCAGCCAAGCAGTCAGTTCATGTTTTAATGGTAACAGGGCACTTGCATAAAGTCTTGTCAGCTTCCTTATTTGAAAGTAATTGCTGGGCTTTATTATAACTTTTTGGAAGAGGAGGCTGCAGTCTCTTGAGGTACGTTCCCAGACTCTTTAAGGTTCTGCCAGGTGGCTTTGTTTTGATATCAAGTTAAATCAGTGCAGAATTGGGCAGTGCAGATTATAAAGCACAGCACTGCAAGGCGTGAGCAGCTCTTTGTAAATCTTCCAGAAGCATTTTGTCATAGGTAGAGGCATTGATGGAACAAGATGTAATATGCAGTCAAGTTACGATAGTGAATAACTGGACGATGCCAAGAGAGGTCCAAATACCTGTTTCTTGACTGCTTTCAAAAACTAGTCAAATATGGAATTAAAAATTTGGAATTGTATTCAATAAAAATTTAGTAACTTTTGAGGGACAAGCACTGCCTTTATATGTTCTGGTTACTTTTTGTAGTTACTTTACACTACTATTGTTTGGATGTTGAATTGCCTTTTTATGCCACCTTCAGCAAACAGGACGAAAGTTTTAGTTGTACCATCTGGCTAATGAACAGAGAACAGCGTGATACTTGCAAGTGATACTATTAACCGTGCTCCTGGTTTAAGTATATCAGTGGGAAAGATTTTGCTGTCATAAATTTTATGAAAAATGCAAATATTTTCTTATTACATTGGGAGTGCACAATATTGGGTGGTGAGTTATGAACTCCCCTTAGTCCTGTTTAGCCTGATGTTGAAGGTGAAACTTCATTGCCTGATGCCAGAGAAACTAAGGAAAAGTGAAAAGGAAGCTCTCAACAAGATAGAACTGAAATCAACCTGGGCATTCACAAAATAAAAGGAAATGCTATATTTTCTAATAAAATAAAAACCCGTGTCCTTGTGAGAAAGGCCAGGTCATATATTGGCATTTATGTCCTTAGCAGACTGATAGCATGTTATCTTAATTTGGATTCCATTTGGAATGGAATGGCAGGTTTCTGACAAATGGCTGATGAGTTCATCCTATTCTTACATGGGCATGTGAGGACGAGCAAGTGCTGGCTAGGAAGTCCTGAGCTGCACCTGATTCAGGAAGAGAAGCCTTTTCTGCCATAGTCAGGTGATCCATGCCGTGATCTGGCAGAATGCTGTTCCCAGGTTGCAGCAGAGGAACCTCTGGCATGTGTGACAACTTGGTATTTGTGCCAGAACTTCAGGTGCAGTATTAATAGGCACGATGCGGTAAGCTTTGCTATCAGCTTCAGAAGAAGGTAATTATGGATATGGTGCTTCTCACCACTTTTGAGTTACATGTAGTGTTACCTCTGATCTTGTGGAAGGATTGTTCTTGGGGAAGGATTCTGTATTTATTTAAAGTTAAATCATCTGAAATTTTCTGATACTGGAAGACTGAAAGCGCAAGCCATAGGCCATATATTATAAAGAAAATGCAGGAGACAAGGAGACCCTAGCGTTACAGCTTGCTGACCTCTTCCCAATAACTAAGGTTTTATTTTAATAGTAAGATATTTTTCCCTATGTCGCTATTAACCTTAAGCACAAAGTCTACATTAACACATTGTTTCAGGAGGTGTATTTTTCGTGACTGCAGAACATCTTTTGCTGTTTATGAGGTGCAAGATCCTAGCTGTTACATTGGATGGACTAGATAGTGTATTTGCTTTTCTATTTACTGCTAAAGTTTCACTGGTAGTAGTGATCAACTGCATCTGGTCCTTTATGAGTTAGACCTACCAGTATAATAAAAGTCAGCTTACTTGTATTGAGGAAGAGAAAACAGGCTTGAGAACTTGTGACATTACTTCGTCACACTGCCTCTCTCCAGCCATCCACTCCAGCACAGAAGTAGTTGTATTTTGAAGTCATCACATCACTGTTCACTGGTGAGAAGTCTGGAGGCCTTGCATATATTTGTCCCCATATCCTGGGAGCAGTATTGGCAGTATATAGTCAGTGTGCAGGCATTATCAGAGCAGTGCAGTATTGCTCATAGGGATGCTAGAATTTTTATTAAACTATTTTATTATAGTTTAATAGTTGGTTGCAGTACAGCATCCTATGTGGTTTTTAAAGATTTGCTTCCGTGACGTTCTGACAGCATTACAGGCTTTGCATTAATAGTCTGTAAATATGACTCAGCAGCTGAATAGATAAGGGTTCTGGTGTCTTCGACTTAGGGGTCTGTCAGCTAAAGCAATGGTTACAGATTTGTTCTGGCAGCAAGAGAACAGGTCTCAGAACAATAACAAGGAGCATGTTTTTCTTGAGACTGGATTGGCATAAGCCAGAGCTAACATTTAGAAGCCAGCCTCTCAGTGTCTGTATATGCCCAGAAAAATGGAAGTGTAGGGATATAAGAGTTACAGTTTATTATTTATTACAGTTACTACCCTGAGTTCTCCATACTGGTGGCAACCTTTTGAAGATGAGAACTTAAGTACCACTGAGGAAAAAGAGAACTGCCTTCTTAAAGGACAGTCATCTCTTTCCCCATGTATTTTAGATTTATGTGCTTTTTCTCAGCATACCATCTGAAATTCAGGAGGATGTTTGCTTTCATCTTTGCACAACTAGGACTAGCTTGCAGGAGAACATGCTTCTGGGCCACTGACTCTGCAGGCCAAAATTAAGAACTGGATCTAATGAGACCAAGTCATAATTTGAACAAAAGGTATCTTTTTATGGATTTCCCAAGGTAGCAAAGCTATTTACAAAATGCCTTAGTCGAGCACTTTCTGGCCCATGCAGTTCTAGCCATGCTGTCTTTAGTAGGTGTCCTAGCCAACTGCAAAATCTTAATCACAAGGGACAGCTTTTCAGAGGGCCAGTACATTTTGGATCAAAGACCTTGTGCCAGAGAAGCCTGTCTTCAGGTATCACTGTAACTATTAGTGGGAGAGGTGTTCAGTTTATGGGGTTGTCTTACTCTACATGTCAAGACAGAGCTCTGACTTATCACCAGTACTTCTAGTATAGTTCTTTGCAAAATACTGAATATTAAAATTCCTGCCTTTTTACCTTGGCTCGGTGAAGAATGCAAATATTAGTGATCAGGAGCAAGCTAAAGAGCACGTGTTAAAAAACCGTATGGATACAAGGAATTTGATTATCAGAATGTATTAGACTGTTCATATATTTTTCTCAATTATGTTAATTATCAAACTGTTCTATGTAGTAAGTCTTCTCTCAATTAAGCTTTCTGCTGATTTCAAATACCCTATGCTGCCCTGAAAAAAACAGTGTATATTCCTCACTCCTGCAAACAGGTAAGTTGTACAATATAATGCATTCCCACATGATCCAACAAATGTTGAAGTGAATGATGGAAGATGCTTTATAAATGTCTTTGCCATCAAGGACAGTGCAAAGCATGTGAATTTTTACTGTATGGAAACCAGAGTCAAACTGTTCCACAACAGAAAGCAAGCCTCTGGCATTAAAAAATCTCACCTTCGTACTGAGTTAAGTGATTACTATGAGAATCTGAAACCAGATGGAATGAGCTATGTTCACCCCAAGCTCTCTACTTGTTTTGGGTAGTTGCAGATGTCAGTCTCACAATCTAAGCAGTAACCAAATTCCTCTTTAAAATGCTATTTTGGTTGGTTGGTTGGTTGGGGTTTTTTTTCTGTGTGCCTTTTTTTTTTCATCCTGGACCTGCACTCTATAACTGGTGACCAGGACTTCTTTTTGCTTAAGCATTGTGGAAAAATGCTTTACATTAGCTCAGGAACTCCAAGAGTAGTGCTAGAGAATATCTACTGCCTGATCAACAGTCTCTGCCAAGTAAGAAATAATCCTAGGTATGTTTTTGCAGTCTCATTTTGGTCTGGTTTGATTTCTGGTGCTAAGTATGCACTGCAGTTCTGATGATATTATGCCAAATAAAGCTTAACATTTTATGTGACAGTGATGCCTGCATGTCAATAGCAGATAAAATGGCTCATAGGAAATTCTTAAAGCTCTTTTCTGTTACCTTATGGATAGATAATGTCATATCCAATCCATCACAGAAACTCAAAGTTGTCTATTAGAAGTTTGGTTCTAACAAATTTCATACACCTTTTCTGAGTGTTTTTGGTGATAATGTTGTATGGGCTTCTATGATGAGATAATTTCGTGAAGACCTCCGAGTTCTCCATACCATGCAGTCATGCCAATGTAGTTAAAGTTTCAGTGAACGAGATACCCCTGTAGTCTAGTTTTGGAGACGACACAATTCTTGCCTCTTTTTAACTTTTTAACATTTACAACATCTTCTCTCAAGACTGTTCTTGAAATTTGAACTGTAACCCTTGCAGGGTTATAAAAACCTTTCATCAGAATGTCAGTGCTTGATCTGCCCACGGTTCAGCCCCATCAGCTAAAGAATATGCTGAGCAGAACCTTCAGTGTTTTGTGACTCTGTCTTTTCACTGTATTGAAGTATTACCTATTCAGTACCTTGATTGGATGCTTACATTCTGAGACTAATATATAAATATGACTGATAAGAATAAGACTCATTATTCTTTCAGTTCTGCTGAATGCATACAAGATCCACACTGATCTTTGGAACTGTTACTTGCTTTGCAGTAATTGTGGCTAAGTACTTGAACTCAACATGCTTAATGAAGTTATCAGCCATCTCATCTTCCTTCCTGTTAGCCAGACTAAATTTCAGCTCATTAGCAGGAGCTATTGTGCTTCCATATTCACGGAGAGAGGTGATAGAGTATATGACATATCTTGTCTGGATAAATGTTGTGCTTTTTTAAAGTGATTAAATTTGCAGGCATGAGGCGTGCTTATCTGCAGTAGAGGGACAGACACTTCAGAATATGTAACAGCTCTTCTTGTAGTCTTGTTAAATCCATCTTAATGACTGATTAATTTGTAGAGTTGCAGTTGAAATTGCGTGTATAAGGAGTGGGGGCAAAAGGAGGTTGCCTAATAAAGTTCTCAGCCTGAGAGCAGGAGCTACACACATTTTTCTCTCTTCCTTCTACATGCCTGAATATTCTCGTGTCCTAACCAGAGTAACTGTTCAAATATGTATGAATAGTTGATCATCTTTGTGTAGAATAATGCAGGTTTTGTCTTAAGCTTCTTGCCTTCCTGAACAAACAAAGGCAAGTTCTTTAAAAAGCCTGTTAATGTTTAGCCTTGAGAGAGATGTAAGTGCTGACTTGCAGACAGCTTGTTTCCAAATAAAGTAGTGGGCAACCGTGAATGCAAAGACACAGACAACCTGGTGTTACTGGTGAAAGGCATTTAATTGACATTTGATTTGGGGCATTTAAGAGTTTAAGCCCCCAAATCCTTTAAAACTCCGTTCTTTTTTCTCATTCTTGCTATGCAGATTGCTAACACGTCCTGTGGATTAGAGGGGAACAAATTTTTCCAGTGCTGCTTTTGCCTATTTTCCTCTTTCACTGTATGGCTCCATGTTCATTTTTGAGGTTTTTAACCTGTATCTCTGACTGCGTGGTGTTTTACACTGACTCATGCTCTCCTTTAGTTCTTCCGTATCAGTTCTTTGAGCAGTCTCTTCTCCATATCCACTTGAAGTAAGAGTAAATTTCTGCAAAGCTGCAGGAGGCACAATTTCGAATACAAAATTCTAAAGTAATTTTATTTATGAAGTTATTCTAAGCAGCAGAGGATACAGAGGCAGTTTGTAATTCAACAAGTAAAGTGAGATTTTACTGCTGTGGGGTCAGTGAAGTGAGGAGAGAAGCACAAAATTTTTTAAGAGTCGACTTCAGACTAGTTTCTGATGCCGAAGTCTAAGCTATAATCTTGCCATATCTTAACATTCCCTCCCATGAAAAAAACCCACAGAGGTACCTAAGCCATTTTAGGATGGAAGAAAACCTAAATTCAGTATTTATAGTCTAGTATGGTGCATGTTCAGCTTTTATAATGAATCCTATAATTTAGTGCATAATTTGAAAATCAAACTGGAAATATTTCTATCTTGTTAACAAGACCAGTTGAAAGCCTGTGAGATAAAAGTATTGGGGCAACAAAGGAGGTTTTAAATTACGTACTTTTGAGACCTTTTTTATTTAAGATGGCTAATCTGAAATACAGTGAGTATTGATAAAACATGGAATAAGCTTGCAGTCAGGCCTCTCAGGATATAATGAGGTGTGGTTGAAGGGGTACTGTGCTTGTATTTAATCGGGTAGATGCTAATTAGATAATGTTTTCAGTTGTCTTTTTGTAAAACAAACACTAATGCTTTTGGAGGATGCATATTTTTCAGTTTGCTTGTGTATTCTATATTCTTGCATTTCTCCCCTTCTGTAATCAAAATGACCAAGATATTTTCTTTTTGCAATGAAAGGCAGAAAAATCAACCAATTTCACCTTAACTCAAGCCTTGTATTGTTTATAGGCTGGCCAGTTGAAGTGGAGCAGCTGTATTGATGAAAATTATCTTGTGACCTTCCATAGAAGCAGGAATTTTGTTCATTTCAATTCTACTTTATTTACACCATAGTTGAAGTTATGGCTCCACCTACCAAGAAAGGGAATGGCACACAATGTGGAAGAAATGGGATGAGCATGGGGAGTGGTCATAAAGTCACTTTGGAGGCACAGTGGCTTATCAAGCAGAGTTAAGTACTCTGGGGCTAAAACCATTCAAGTGAGAACATGAATTGAAGTTCTTCTCCTGTGAATGGCCCCAAACTATGAAATGTCTGAAGTCCTCTGGTTGCTTTATGTTCAAAGGAGTGTGGTTTTGCACTTTACTAAGCCAGTTCAGTAATAGGATGTATTTGCTAGCCAAATTTCCTTTCATTAGCTGCTCCTGCTTTTCTGCGCTGGTGTTCACCTAATCCTGTGGTGAGCTGATTCAGAAAGTAAAACTAGTAAGAGGGGGATTACTGTTTCTGTGGTTCACCTCTGTGAATTAGCTCATAATAATGTCAGATGCTAATGCAGGTGTAATGGAGAAGGCCGGGATGGGAAAAGAGGCAGAAGGAGTAAGACTGGCAGCAGTCATCTGTTAAATTGCTGTAATTGTAAGTAAGAAGAGGAACACTTGAAAATGTACAGTGTAAAATGTTAACTATAAACAACAGTTTTCAGTTCTTTCATCTCAAAGATGGAACACAGTTTTTACTGAAATGGTCATTGTTCTCTCACAGCTTCCAGCTCCTGAATGTTGTGGGAAAGAGAAAAAAAAATTGTGTAATTAGTGGAAGAAATTTTGAGTGTGGAAACAATAAGGATCTTTTTGCCAAGACTTCTGTAGTTCATCCTTGGAGACAGGGGGGTGAAAACCCAAATCCATCACATTATCAGGAAACTTGCATTCTATTGTTTATTTCTGAATACTGACTTTAGGATAGTTAGACTCCTTCGGCATTGAGCCAAACCTAGACTGGGGTCGTGAATTAATTTTAGGCGACTTCAGCTTTTAAGAAAGCATACCGTCTTGGGAAAGGGAAGCTATGAAATGGTGGCTGTTGTTAACTGAAATGTTTACCAGGTATCTTAGGCCTTGAGTGATTAATGGAATTGAAATAAGCTCTTATGGCCAGACCTAGTTAGTAATGAGTTTTTGGCAATTAAATTTTGTCTTGGTGATGAGGTCCTGTGTCTTTTTATAATGAGAGATGCATTTTCCAGAAGAGTAAAGGGTTTTGTTTTGTTCTCATCCTATGTCAGGAAGAGAAGTCTGGATTTTAAGATTGCTTCAGTTCCTCATCTTTCATATGAGTGCAGTGTTTCAGTGTTTTTGTCTAGGCAGAAGTTCATCAGTAACACTTGAGTTTCTAGGTATCTTCCATACTTACTTTTTTCCAGCATTAAAGTAAGTCAGAGTCCTCAGTAATCAGGGCTATGAGTAGTAGAAATCTTCCTTCTGGGTACTAAGTTCTTAATCAGGAAGTTGAAACTGGTTAAAGAGCATGTTCTAAAATGGAAACATCCCAGGAGGATAAACCTGCATCTGGTAGTCTTTCTTAGTTTCCAAAAGCTTATCTTTAGAAGATACTTTCCTTGCAGGATGAAGTACTCTGACAGGCATTCAAAGCAGTACCATTCAAGAGATCAGGAAATTACCTTGGCTCTTAGTGCGGTCTTGTAGCTTTATCCCTACGTTATCTGCTAAAATCAGTTGAGGGATCTTACCCCTTTGGTGAACATTTATCTTTTTGATAGTGACCTCTGTAGCCCTCACCCTAGTAGTGGTCAAAGCTTTTTGTCTTCCAGATGTGTACCTAAAGTGTCGAGAGTGTTACCTCCATGTATTTACTTGTAGGTCGTCTGAACTTCTGTAGTGCTTCAAGTTTGCGTGTTACACTTAAGAATCTCATCCAGAAGACCAAGAAAGATTTAATCCTTCAGTGTAGGCAGTGCTTATGGAAAATCAGATTTGTTCACATTGGGTTCAATTTTCTGATCAGAGTTTAATCTTTAAGTTTAAGAAGGGTAATGCCGCTCTTCACGGAAAGATTTTGATGCTCTTCAGAAGTCACGATATCAACTCCATACAGTAATGCCATTAGCAATCCAGGATTGTCTTGGAAAACAGATGCAATCTGCTTGTATGAGCCGTGTTTCAGTAAATAACACCTGAGGCAGAAGAACATACCTATAACAAAATTAAAGTAAAGCAACACAAGCTTCGTTTGTGATGAAATCTAATCTCGGTTAAATGATGTGATGCTCTTTTCTTTTCCATCTCCTACTCATTCCCTTTTGAGCAACTTTTTGTTGTTCAAAAGCCCCTTAGAAATCTCGTTAATGAGCAGTGTCCCATCTGGGTTAGGTATGTGAACCTTCAGGGATCTAATCATATCTAAGAAGAAGAGAAAGGGAAGATCCTTTGAATGGAGACACTAAAATTGTTCTTTGGTCAGGTTTGTGAAGGCTGCATTGCAGTAGATTTGCATATTGGTTTGGCTAGACAATAAGATCCCTTTCTCCATCCCATCTGCTTGCTCATGGGTACTTCTGAGCCTGCTTAGAACTTGTCTGTTCATTTCCTCCTCTTCTCATAAGCTTTTAAATAATTCCATGACCAAGAGTGTCCAAGGAAACTCATCTTTGTGGAGACCTTAGACTGTTCCTACGGTGCTGATACTGTAAAGAAAGGAGAAAAATGCTATCTAATCCAGGCATCAACTAAGCTTAATTTTTGGTCAGTGCTACAGCATGTAGTTTCCCACTATGATGAACATATTAATTAAAGGATAAACATCCGATCTCATGAATAAGAACCTTCTGCACAGATTCTTTTTATGAGTATGATGTATCTCTAGTGAATTCATGGTGCAGTTACCTGCTTCACAAAGGCACACTGTAATTTTTATCACTAGTTGAACTAATAGGAGAGCAGCTCCTTTCTTTCTAGAACTTATTTTTTTAGTAAGCACAACTTTATACAGACCAATAAAAGACTGGTTGTTCTAACAAATTGGTTTTATTGAGGACTCTTTCTCCTGTGAGTATTCAATTCAGCTGGGATGCAAGTTTTGCTTTGTAGTAGCTCATTGCTTAGGCTGCTCAGTATTCACAGTTGCCATTCCCACTTATATAATCTTCTTCCCCAAGAAAAGCTTTTAAATATTTTCTTGTTTTTGTTCTTGAACAGCCTATTCTCTAACTGAAGAATCTAATTTAGAAAACAAGGCCATGTGAGGGCAAGTAGTAGTGCTGGAGATGTATTTAAAGTTTGTGTGGTTTGGGTGAAGAGACTTTGCTTCCAGGCAATTAATCTTTAGAGACAGAGCAATAGAAAACTTCAGTAATTACTTCAACAGTAAAGATCCGTGATGACCTGAGCCAATAATGCCTTTTAATGTGGTAACTTCTAAACTACTAATTGGCCAAGCCCCGTCTCTTGCTATATTTTGAACCTAACAGCTGGGAGTGGAAAAAATGTGAGTGGTTTGGGATAAAGAATAGGTTTTTCCATTGTTTTTAAGTTCAGAATGCTTTGGAGTTAAGAACGTGGTAAAAAGCAGCAGTAAAACATAGGGAAAGCTACTTCTGCCATTATGTTATGGCTGAAAAGTAAGCTTTACAAGATTTTTTGTATTCAGAGTTGTTTTAAAAGGCTGTAGTTTGCTTTCCACCTTTCTCAGTTTAGAAAATAATCCATCATTTAAGAACTGAGGTAGTCGGGTGTTTTCAGACTTCAGTAATTCCTGTAAACCCCTGAATCCATGCTTGCCTCCTTGCTGTTAAGTGCTCCAGACACACAGTACTTCAGCATCACCAGTATGTCTGCTTAGGATGCATCTGAGACTGCTGGCGATCAGGCTGGAAGGAGGAAGAATGGTAATCAGTGATATTAGTTCCATTGCAGTGTCTTTTCTGTTACCCTGCATCCATCTTGCTTTCCCTGAAGAGCTATCTCTCAGATTTCATGTGGAAAGCGAGGGGAGCAGAACTCCCCGTGAGCAGAGGCGTGTGACTGGTGCGTATATACTGGTCCTGACTGGCAGGGCATCAACTTGTTTCTTGGTAGGTGGAGCCCTAACTTTGCTGTTGCTGGGTAGAGTGGGAGAAGAATGTAACAATGACAGTGAGTAACTTTACCATATAAATCAGTACAATCCAGAACACTGTTCCGAGGACCGAATCTGTCGTGACACCTTAAATTCTTGCCCTTCTATCACCTACAGTGTTGCTGTTCTTGTTCTGTTTTTTCCCAGCCTTAGTTCTCATCTTTTAATTTGAATTTGCTAGAGACATAACTTTGGCTTTAGATTTGTGCTGACTGGAACTGACCTGTGATTGCCGTAGACCTGTTGACATTGTCCTCTTAATGGAGGTTCAGTTAAACTTTTGCTAGATGTATAAAATAAACATAGTGCTGACTTTTATTTTATTATTTTTTTACTATTGAAAAAAATCATTATGTTTTACAGTATTCACTTGAGTTGATATTTGGGTGCGTTTTCACGTGCACAGTCTGTATATACTGTACTTTCTGTAAAGTTGCTTTTCTTTTCCCCTTTTTCTCTGCCAAAAGGAATCAGATACACCACCTTGCACAGCTCCTAATGTTTACCAGTTCAGTCTTCAAGCACCGACTCAGCTTATGGCCAGTTTAGCACCCGCATTGCCCCTGCCAAGTGGTAAACCCCAATCTGCGCCTCCGAGAGCCCTGATAATGGCCGCCAGTAATCAGGTATGAGCCAGCAACTCTGTCACGAGCAAGCGATCACGTCGCAGCTGTAGGTCATGTGCGCTGTGCTGTCAGTCTGAAAGCCACTGAGGATAACCTTCATATAGCATGTGCTAAGCTTCGTGTGGTCATGAAAGTACTTATCTGCCGTGTCAGAGGTGCGGGGAGAACAAAGGGTGGGAAAGGGTTTAGAGTAGAAGAGCCCCTCCACAACACAGACACCTAGGAGCAAGTTAAAGAAGGAGTGTCAAGTGTCTGACTCCTTAAGTTGTATTTGAGAGTCCTGGTGCCCAACTAGTGGGATATTTGTAGGTCTTTAGGCTGTTTATTATCTACCACCATATAGGTGGTGGAGCTGTGAGATAGTTTTTGAATTTTAAGGAATAGTACTGACCTTTTTAGGCTTATTTAGTTGTCTTGATTTTGAATTATTAGAACAGATTTGATTGCACTTTTAAATATCTGTAACACATTTTAAAGGTAGAGAACAGAGAATTTATTATGGACACATGCACAAGATTTTTTACCAAAAAATTAAACGTGTGCATAAATGTGCTGGGACCTGAATGTATTTTGGCTAATGTATCCATTCTGGTACAACCTCAGTGTGTCTTTCTGCAGGAAAACATTCCCTCAGTCTTGATAATTAAAGCTATTAGTCAGATGTGCCTCACATGAGGCTTAATGCAAATTGTGGGTTGTAGGTTGCCTATGAGAACAAAACAGTGAGCTGGTTTCTTTAAACTTAGTTTTAGTCAGATTCTTACAAGGTTTTCCTTCCTTTCCAACTCCTTCTATCAGAGTTCATGGGAATCTAGGGCTGGGACATTTTCAGCTAAATGACTTTGCCTTTTTAAATTTGATTCAGCACTTACTTATCTTCATGGACCTTCACTGGACACTCTCCCATTTGTCTGTATCTCTGTTCCTGGGGAGCCCAGACCTGGGCCCAGCACTCCATGTGTCTCACCTGTGCTGAGTAGAGGGGAAGTGATCACTTCCCTTGACTTGCCTTTGGTTTTAAGCTTCTAACTGATTACACAGATTCTTCCCCTCCTTTCTTTCCCTACTGCTCAGTCCCACCTAGGCAATACCAGCTTACCTGCACAGGAAATGTTGTATTAGTGAGAACCTAATAGAATAATGCATTTCTATTTTAGTGTCTGCAATTGAGTATTCACTGGCTAGTGAATACAGTCCAGTCTGAAACTTCAGAAGTTTTTTTTAGAATAAAACTGGAGAGTTATTTTAAATTAAACTTCATCTAAAATACAAAGTTAGTGTAGATTATTCTCTCCTTAACAGCTCTGCTTTTCTGAATAAGTACCCTGGAGCTAGTTAGGAGGCGTGTAGTTGTTAGTACAAAACAAGTTGGCATTCAGAGTGTTCGGTACAGTTGCAAAGAGGCAATGTGTTGTGTGAATTTTGGATCTCTGCTGGAATTTTGAATCTTGGAAAACAACTGCTTTGTAGCACTTTTTCTGGCTTTCTGTTCCTTGGCTGTCCTTTCAAGTGATTGTTAACTGTTCTGTTAGTAGTTTTATAGTACTTATATGTTTAAAAGCAGGAATTTTTCTGTGGCTTTGCTTAACAAAGATGTGCCTTTAAGTATCACATTAAGTCAGAAGAATTTCTTGCTACTTATACTTTAGAAATGGGGTAATGGGATTTTTTGCATTGAATTTACCAAAAGCTTATATTTTGTGAAGTAGAAGTATTCTTTTTTGATAAAGTTTATGATTGAGTCAGAAGTGGGAAGTGAAATCATTTTACCCAGAATACTGTAAATATCTCCTTTCCACTTCCAACTTTCTGGAGCATGACTGTGCTAGATTAGGCTGATGGCTTTTCTTTTGAGTTGATGTAACTTGAGACCCAGCTAGCTTATAACTCTTAATAGGTGCATTCTACCATCTCACAGGGCTCCTCCTCTGATAGATTTGAACATATGCAAGACTTTCTTAACAGCAAGTCTTCTTTCATATTCAGAAAGTTTTGAAAGGGATTCATTTGTCTGCATAGTGTCTTCAGCTTTCTCCCTGACAACTTTTTCCACCTCAGTTCAGCTTGGAAAGCTGTACCTAGGTGCGGAGTACAGCTCTCAAAAGCAGAGGTGCCAAGAGCACTAACTGTATTTTGAACAAATTACAGCCTTCTAGGCAAGTTTGCTGCTGTTAAAGCTTCCTGGTATTTTCATTTTTGAAACATGTTTGGTGTGATTACCAATTCTGTTTATGTACTGCATAATTAATTGGAGAATTTCCAGATAGTTAAGGGGCTGATTAAGCTCCTGGCACAGGTCTGTGTGCTTTTCAGGATCATCATCATCCATCATTTTTCCAGGGTAATCATTCTTCTACTCTGCTGACAGCAGTTTGAAATTTCACTTGGGGGAACAGAACAGTTTATGAAGCAGTGCTGCCCACTAGAAGTAAGCAGAAAAACAGATGTTGACACTCATGTCCTGATGAGGAGAGGGGGCAGAAATTGCTTGGTAACTTCCTAAGGAGAGGAGGGAACTACATTCCCTGTTGTTACTTTGAGATAAGTTTAATTCATGTTGGATTGCTTTTTGCTAGGTTACCAAAATGAAGACAGAAGAAACTTTGTTTTTCTTAGGTCAAAAGAACTCTTTCATTTAACTTTTAAGATGCTTTCTTTTTTCTCCCAGAGGGGTTGTGTTTTGATTCCAAAGTATCTAAAGCCAGTAAGCACCAGTCCCTCTGCTGCACTAGCTGGCTTCTAGTGTGTCTGAGAAAACCTCCACTAAAGATGAGTGGTGTCTGATTGGGAATATGTTCGTTGCTATGGAGACAACTAGGAAATGAAACCTTAATGTCAGTGCTGAAATACCACAGTCAAAACTTGTAAAAGGACTTGCAGGAGTAGGTTCTTTTTTTTCAGATTCTTTTGAGTTTGGCCAAATAAGGCAGAACATTTAAACTTATAAACTGCTTTTTTATATTGTGTTACAGGCGCTTCTGTGGCTAACATACTTTGCTTCAGAGTTTGCTTTAATCCAGAACAATTGTTAATGGTGTTGCTTTGTCTCACTAGTACTGCTGATACTGCTAATATCTCTGAAATGATTGCTGAAAGATTAGCAGCGTTGCGAACAAAATTGGTCAGGGACTTGAGTCAAAAACGTATTTCTTTTAGATGAGTGCAAACAGCTAAGTGTAGTTCACTTGGATAAAAGATAAGTTTGTAAAGACACATTTTAATTCATGTCAGTGCAGAACTTCACCAAATATTTCTGAGAGGTCAGGTGCCATACACTAGCCAGTGTACAAATATGCTGAATTCCCTTCATATATTGTGATGCTTCATGGTTTTCAGTATGTCAACTTCAATTTAGAAATGACCTGATTTGTTCAATGGCATTTTTAAGCTGTTTAGGTGCTGAAGGTTTCTTATCTTAACCAAATGACATTTTTGTTTTTTTATTTTTTGGGTTTTTTTGTTTTTTTTTAATTGAGAATGTTCTCATTTAGGGTGGAATAATTTTTCAGTACCCATGCGTTTTCATAGGAAGGAGGCTATGGTTGTCTACTTTGGAAACAGTTTTGATTCTAAATGTCAGACTCCCATCTTCTGTATGTGACAGAACATTGTTTGGTTTTTAACACATGGAGGACTTAGGAGAAGATGATGTTTTCTTTCCTCTCCTAAGGAAAGAAGAGAAGGAAAAACTGCATCTGAGTTTCAAAGTTTTTCAGCTGAAAACAGTACTTGAGATTTTTTCATCTAGGTTGTCCTATATTTATACAGACAGTCTTTATGTGGCATCCTTCCATGTATGGAAGCTGACTTAGCCTGACCAGACCCTGGATGACCTAATCTGACTATGCTTACAAAAGAATGTTGGATTTAGTGATCTCCGGAGGTCTTCACATAAACATCCAGTCTAGATGTTTATAGGACTGTATGAGATCCTCTGGCCACATTGGCAGTTGCTTCCTGAGCAGCACTTCTTGAGTGGCAGGAAAGACACAGTCTCAATAGTAGTTTCTTAGAAACATAAACAGACCCACCACAAATAAAAGACTTATGGAAATGTAGACATCATACCTTCCTTTTGTTTGCATAGTACTCCTTTATCTTCCAGTGTCATTGTAATCAGATTTTTGCTCACGAACTGAGATTGATTTGAATAATCACATATGCATTTCCTCTGCAGACTTTTTCACATGTACTGTATTGGTATTGCCTCATCATTTGGAAAGGGTTTTTGTTACTGTAGTAATAGTTTTTCTGTTCCGAATCAAAAGTGAGAATTCTCAGTGAGGTAAGATTTCTCTTTAAGGTCTGAAACTGTCAGCTTTGTGCTAAAAAAAGCTATTATCTCTTGTTCCCTGTAGTGACAAGCATGCAGATACACTTCATGGCCCATGTCACAACAGTAGCAAAGTTGCAGTATGTGTTCTGTCTTCTGGCAGCATTGTTTTGACTCTTGCCCCTCAGTTTTGAAACTTGGGTAGTGACAAGATCTAAAAGGGTATTTATTTCATGTGTCATTCTGCTTTCTTTACCATAACGTAGTTCAGTATTTGCTGTGATGCTGGCGGTACTCTCTGCTGTCAGTCACTCATTCTGGGGACTAGGCCCTCTGCTCTCTGAAACGCTAGTTTATCTTGGAGCTGCTCATACTGATGTTGCCTAACCTGTTGTGAAAGGTGAAGAGAACCTTGACCTTTGTGTGGTAGCTCTGCCAGTAGCCTGTAATGAAGTGAAATAAGATATGAAGGATTGATATAATCTGCTCCCTTGCAGCTTTAATTTTTCCAGTTCTCTCATGTTGGAAGGTAAGAGACATCTAAAATTTTTCTTGATTTTGAGCTCTTTTTAGTCTCCATGTTGGTTTTTCTTTTCTTTGCTGTTCTTATGGTTGGCTTCATAAATGCTGTTTTCCCCTTTTAATAACAGCAGAAAAGAGTTTGGGCTCATTTTATAAAATCTATTCAGGACTCCAGATCTTATCAGTTGTAGCTGAAAGCAGTCTGTAGGTCCCAAAACAAGAACTGTCTTTCTTTGCTGTGCTTTGGTCCTTATTTCCCTAGATTGCCTGTACTAAACAACTTTTGGAAGAACTTACTTTGGTTTGTCTCTACTTCAGCTTAGGATTCTAAGCCACATAGAAATCATACCAGGTTGAGTACACCCAGGTAGCAGGTGCAAATGTCTTGCAGAATGCTGTTAACTAATCTAAAGTAATGAGGCTAGGTTGCCTAATACTTGGCTTATTGCTTATGCAGTTGTGACTAAAATGTTGTTAGGGTCATTGTCCATTATTTCTCTGCAAAACAATGAATTTGTTTCATAAAGAACAAGAAATTAAATTTTTTAGTGTATTTACAGATGGTGTTAAGCTCAGAAAGTGAGCAGGTGAGTTCTACAAGCCTAAAATAGAGAACAGGAAATATTACAAACTTTGTGAAATATTTTGAGAATGGATGTTAGGTTATTTAAGGAATACTTAAAATGTTAATGGCACATTAAGGTAGCTCTGAATACTACTCTGGTATTTCACATGAAATTATTTTGAGGTATGAGTTTGATTACAAGTCTGATCAACTGCAGACTAGATTCAATCGTGGCCTTTAATCGTGTAGTCTTAACAAAATAGTAAATATGTGATCTTTCAAAACTGTCTTTTGCCTTTTCTGAGCTTTTCCTTTACCTCTGTGCTTACCAATCATTTTGGAGCACTGCATGTATAATCTCTTTTAAAGTTAGTACAGATACTTTATTACCAACATTTTTCTGCCTTTTTTTTCTCCTTAATTTAGAAATGCTATCAGGCAAAAAAAACCTAACAAAAGACCAAAACTATTCAGAAGCCTGTTTATGTTTAGACTTCAGCTCTGTTATGCTGCTTGTGCTATTTCAAATTGTAGGGGATTGATTTTTGGCTATAAATTTTCTTTTTAAATAATGGCAGTCTTTCAATGTCAGCAGTTTTGTATAGTAAATTTGCCAGTATTTAAGAATAGAAGTTTGGTTTCCTTAGCAAATAATTACTTGGTATTTCTATTGCAACCAGATTTCTTTTCTTGAGATTTTTCTGGGGCTTTTTCTTTTTTTTTTTTCTCCTCCTGGCTTTATTTTTTTTTCTTTTGTTAAGTTCTGGGGGTTTTGTTTGTTTGTTTATATTTTTCTATTTTCTGTTGGTTTTTTTTTTTCCTGGAAACTTTTTTAACCTGGTATGTGATGCAGAATTTCACCTTACTCCCACCCCCAGCCTTGTCTTAAATGTGAATTCTTTAGTTTACCCTCCAGACTTAGGAGATTATTCAACACAGCTAAAACCAAACCAGTTCTATCATTCATTTGTTGAATCAATAGCCTTAAGGTGGGAGAGATTGTTCTATCTAGAGAAATAGATCCGAAGAAGTTGAAACTTCTAAATGGAAGGTTTTTCTGTTGTATCACAGATGAAGGGCTTTCTTTTTGGATTACCTGATTTCTCTTGAAATCATCTGCTTACAGACATGTCATCTCTCAGTGATTGTGTGAGTCCTGAACATGTGAATGTCCAGAAGTTTGTGCACAGGAGAAAGCTGTTTGATACAGCCTCTTGAGATTTCCAAAAACGTGAAGTCAATTTCTTTTATCAAAGATCCTGAAAGAAGCTGAGTGAATGATATGTGTCTCGTTTAAAACAATTAACTAATTGGAAAATGAGGAACAAAAAATTCAATTTTTGTAAAAGATGGAGTTCACCAGGAAAGCCCTGCAGGAGTTTGTGCTGCCTATTGTCTAGAAGGTAGTGGATGAAGCCTGGTGAAGTTTGCTGGTGGTGTGAAGCACCTTAAGGGCTACCTGAGAAAGGATGCAGAAGGACCTTTCAAGTGATGCATCCAGGCGGGAGAGAAAAATTTAAACTTTGTTTAAGAGAGTGGTAGGCCCTGAGCCGACAGTTTCATGTAAAGATGACATCTAGATGTTCTTGCAGGACACCAACAGTGAATATAATTCTGACATTTCTTTCCTCATCAGAGGAAAGTCAAAACACAAATGGAAGTGGAATAGGGAAAGATGTTAATAGTGATCAAACACATGGAATTGCTTCTGTGTGAAGAAAGAATGATTAACCTCGATAAGATGAGGTGTATGATCTTGGTCTGTGTAGTCATCAGCAGTATATGAAAAAATTAGAGAACAGAATGACAAGAAATTATTTACTCCAAGAACTGATAGATCATCCCGTAATAGGCTCAAATTAAATGTGATGCTCACTTAAGCTGTGAAATGCCATAGCACAGGATGCAGGATGCTGAAAGGTGATGGTTTCAAAAAGATGAACAAACTAGTAAAGAAAATGTAGTTGAGAGCTGGTAAATATAAAGGTATCATCTCTGACTGAAGTGGTCCCTGAGTCAACCTCCTTAAGCACCTCTCTCAGCTGGTGAGTAATAAGACTGATGGATTCAGATCCTGCTCCAATAGATTGACAGTCTTTATCTTGATGGCCTAAAAACAGGGCAAAATGCTTCATCACAAGCTAGAGTTCATGTTCTGCCTTGGTTATTAATCATTCTTTGAAAGCTTGTTTACCTTTTGAGCAAACAAGGGGTATGGCATCTTTTAGGATACAGGTAGACGCACTTGTCATACATGGTGTGCTGCTTGCCTGATCTTGGGGTCACCTGCCATCCAGCCCCTAGTATTTTTTATTTTTTTGTGAATTCTCACTCTTATTTAGGAAGAAATTGCCAGATTTTTCACATTTTCAGCTGAAGTGTATGGATAGGCTTCCTGGAAGTTTGTATGCTCCTTGATCAGTTTTGTTCTGGTTGTTCAGTAGCAATACTAAAGTTTTTCTCTCTTTCTTCAGCATATAATTGAGGGTAACTGTGATGACTAGCTACTTTTAGTGTTTTGACTATTATAGGGTCATTTTTAGTATTTTGATGTCATTTCAAGTAAATGTTTATATATAATTGAGTCAGAGATATACTTACTGAACTAGAGAACTTTGCATGAGAATGTGACATGATGGTGTGTTTGCTTGAAGGACCACTTGCCAAAAATATAAAACATTCTATTTTTTTTCTTAGTTTCACGTTGACTTGCTAAAACATCTTCTAGAAGCTATTTATGAAATGTACATCAATAAATTATGTTGGGAAAGTAGTGTATCTTAAGAATGAAAAATTCTCAGCTTGCATTTCCTTTTTTTGTTTGTCCTTGAATTATTTTGCCAGTGGTAGTCTGAGAATAACACTGTGTGTGTCTATCTTGAGAGTTTAGAAGTTGCATGTTGAAGGTAGATTAGGTTGCTGTAGGACATGTACAAATCAAAAAACATTTTAAGGTATTTTTGCCACCCTGCAGTTAACTGTGGTTGTTCTTCAACACTAGTCTTCATCAGTTTGTCTTTCTGGGTGCTTAATGGTTACAGTTTGACAGTAAAATGTTGCTCATGGAATTACTCTTTCAATAACTGTTTTTGTTTTGTGCACACAGTTGTAATGGTGGCTTGGTGTTCTTGTTTCTTTCTGCTTCACACTTGTTTGGAAATACAGAATATGAAATACCTTCAGCAACTTTAGTGTTCTGAGCAGTTGTCTCAAATGTTAGCTCTGTGTTCCTGTTCAACCACTTGAGGTTAGGATTAGCTTTTGTTACAGGGAATCAGTTGTTTGTTCAGTTATTCCTGTCAGACATCAGGAAGGGTTGCTTGCATTGATGTTACCCGTATTTAGGAAGTCTTTCATTTTCATCTTCTGAAACCCTTGCACCTATTTTGAGTACGTACACAGTGAGCCAACTTGCTGTATGCCGTTAAGTGATAGAGATGCCTGTAGTACCTTACGGTGTGGTAGGTTTACTCAGGCTGCTATTAAACCTTCTGGGCAGTTTTTGTTCCAAGTTACTGCAGATCCCTGAAAGAAAGTGTCATGCTATATTTCTGATCACTTAATTTTTTTGCCTTGGTCTGCATATGAGGTACAGTCTAGGAGCTGTGTAACCTGATGATCTGACCAGTAGGATTTACAAGCTCCTCACAAGCCTTACTTAGTTTGCCTGTCACTGACTAGAGATTATGGGAAAAGCAGACTTGTAGTCCCCTTGCATCAGCTCGTGTGATGATCATGCCCTTACATTTCTCCATGATGTTTCTGAAAGATTTAAGTATCTCACTTGGTCATGCTCTTGCTAAGATACTCCAAAATAGACACACCTGTCACAATTAGTATTTAATGTGGAAGTTCTCTGGTTTATAAGGGAGTTAGTTGTACAGTGAGTATATTTCATACTGAGATCCAAGGGTCTTAAGAACGCTTTGAAATCTACACCATTTCATTTGCAGGACATTTTCTTCAGAAAACACTTAGTAAGCTGTTTGTGCCTTGGGACTTGCACAGCTACAAATAAACAAGCATGAAAAGACCAGTTGCTTCAAGCACTGTTTTGTGGAAGTGACTTGTGTGCTGAGGAAATCCAGCTGGTAATATCTGTTTTGTTTGTTGTTTTTGTGCCGAAATGAATGCTTATCTTTTTTTTTTTTGTTGTAGCAGCACAGTGGAATGAAGTTTTCCATGAAAGGAGCTCATAACCAAGGCAACGGCTACAGCCCTGTCAGCAGTGGAGGCATGAGGCAACCAGTTGGTAACCGAGGACACCACCAGTACAATCGTAATATCTGGAGAAGGAAAAAACACAGAGACAGTTTGCCTATTAGTCTGAGCAGATAATGGCAGATGCCAAAATGACCTTCCCTGTTCAGACAAACTGAGTGAGTGCCACTCGACTTGAGGGATGGAGACCAGCGTCCAGCACATCGTTTTATTGGTGTTGCCAAATATCTGCAGCTGACTTCTTTGCATGTTTCTTTGTGTGGTGGTTCAGTCCATCTTCAAGAAGTAGTTGTGCTTATCTGTGAAGCCTTATTAAATGTGGAAGTTTGTTTTCTGCCTTCCCACAATGGTTCATTCAGTGCCGAAGCAGCTCTGACAATAGAACTGCAAGGACATTTACAAATGCTGTAGCTTTTTTTGCTGTGGCTATATCTGTTCCTTTTCTTTTATTTTAGAAGTGAAGGAAACTTCAGCCCCTTGGAATTATTTTTTTTTCTTCTTTGCAGCAAATCAAGTTGGGAATTCATAAAAGTAAATTTGCTGCTCTCCTGTTTGTTTTTTTTTTCAAAGCTCAATTTTTTTTCTCTGTAAATATTGGAAGTATGATTTGTGCAATAACTTGGAATTTTTAATTTAATTTCATATTATCACATAAGTTATATTTAAGGGGAAGAGGTTTTTTAATTTACAGATCCTTTCCCAGGTTGCATTATCTAAGTTGGGGTCATAGTTTTGGCAGGTCGTCTGAGCAGTGTTATAAACATGACATTTGGTAATATTTGAGGCTTCTTGATTCACAATGAAAGTGCGATTTGGCTTACAGTTTTAAGAATTTACTAAGCTCCAAAGCATTTTGACCCTGTGTTTTTTAGCTCATTGTCTGGCCTCTATCAGTTGTCTTGCTCTGACCAATGAGTTTTAATTTTCTTTAACTAGACAACAAATCCAACATTTGTAGTACCAGACGTAAAACTTCTGAGAGGAATGGGAAAAAGGTTGGTTCAAGTCCTGATATGAAATTAAAAAGCTGTGAACTACATGCTTTGATGCATTTTAGTAATGTAACCTGTTAATGTTTGGGTTGAAAGAACACTATTAAACAGAGGTACCCGGCTTAAGGAATGTGGAGAAAGGAAATATGTTGATTCCATTAAGGAATCTGTATAGTAGTATGCATTAGTTCTGTTAAGAGCAAATATATAAAAAGTACTTCAGCTGCTCTAAGCATTACAAGAAGTATCTTTTAATGTGTTGCAGGAGAGCACAGCCCAGTGTTGTACACAGTATGAGTGGCTGGCACTTAATTTACAGATGCATACAGGTATACTATGCAAGTGTGTATTGCCATGACAAACACTGTCTTTAACTTTTTGAAAAATGTACATCCTGCCTAACCCTGAGTTTTTAAAGCACCACAGTTGTCCTGGGAGTAGGTCACATCTCATGCCCTCTGACTTCCCTTTTTTTAAGTGAGCGTTCTTAAGCTATACAGAAAACTACAGGTAAGTTGTGTAAGCCCACTAGCGGAGAAAGCTGAAGAATCCTGTTAGCAGGACATCTATACTGTGTGCAGATATAGAAGGTTTTAAAACTGGTATCTGAATATTGAAATGAGGTGTCAAGCATGAAGCTTTTTAATATGCTGTATGCCTTTGAAGCAGAGTAGTTCATGTTATTACTGAATCTGTCAAACACAAACAGGTCCTTGAGGGGAGAGAGGGCAACATTCCAAACTAGAGTAGTGCATATCTGTTTGCAGAAAGTTTGTCTTAATGCTCCAGACTCATCACAATAAAAAAAGTTCTAAAAATTGTGAGCTGATTCATAAATAATATCTAAGGGCTGTTACATGAGCCTGTACTGCTTAGTCTTCACACACTAGCAATATTGAGCATAACTACATTAAAGAGCCTTCAGAGGCTTTAATTGGTGTCTTATACTAGCGTCCATTTTAAAGCAAAACTCATTTGAAAAGTGGTATCATGTAACACTTCAGTCATGGTGAACCAAATGAATTGGCCTGGCTATCACTGTGGTTATGTGCTACAGGTTTAAAAAATGTTTAAATTTTTTGTGTGGACAACTATGTGGAAGCTAAAATTGACATATTTTTATGTAAAGTTTTCTATTCTTTGATTTTTAATAAACTTTGGAGACCAGTCACTCTTCTGTACTTTTTTTATGGGAAACTTCATGGATGAGGTGACACTCGACCTTGTCCCATTCTTTGATGTACACTTTGAACATCTGCTTTAAATTGTTTATGCTGAGCACCTTCAGAATGAGTTTGGGAGGTGGATGGGTGCCCTCAAATGATGGTGATGTTTTTCTGAAGGAAGTAATGAGCATGGATGTCACTTTTGTAGTTGTGGATTTGATCACTTGATAATGAGAAAGCAGAGGAGCTGGAGGTAGTCCCCACAGTATTCTCAAGAGGAGATCGACTAAGTAATTCCTTGGGATACCTTAACTTTTCATTAACTTTTTTTTTTTTGTCCCTCCCTGTAGTTTTTAAATTCCTTTCAAAATCTTCATCTAGGTTTCAGCCTCCTCAAAGATTGGATGTATCCTGTCTTTTTTTTTTGAGTTCTGTTAGCTCTCTGCAAGGGCTCTGAAATGTCAGCAACTGACTCGAGTTCAAAATTTTAAAAAAATCAGTCTTTGGAAGGAACTAGTATAAATCTCTGAACGCCGAGAAGGGGAACTGGAGTGTTTTTAATAGACAGCAATGCAGGGCTAGGGATTGACGATCAGAGAGGTCTGTGGTACTTGGTCAATCTTAATGAGTATCTGCTGGAGAAAAGCAGGGGAGTGGTGGGAAGGGAAAATAATAACCACTCAGTAGTAGCTGGGATCATAACAATTATTTTTTCTGTCAAGTCAGTTAGCCAGTGGGACGTGGCTGACAGAGGGATATATAATCTCTGCAGACACAAATATTAAGTGCAGCAGCACTGGTTTTGTAACTTCTGTTTTCCTAGACTCCACCTTTTCTCTCTTTCTGTCCAGATGATGATTTTGCTTTATTCTTCCCACAGATTCTGCTCAACTATCTATCCTTGTTAGTAGTCTGCATTTAATGCATTAGGATTCTCCCTTGAACCCTTGTTCTCTGATAAAAGTCTCAGATATTGTCTTGATCCCAGCCCTAGTGACTATTTTGTACACTGTTCATAGGTAAAACTAGTCATGGGCTTAAGGTGTGGAAGGAAGAGACTGCAAATTGAATGGAGGGATGGGACCCAGAGAGTCCATCACAGAAAGAGCTCAGTTGTGATCTATTCCGGTTCACAAGAGATGTCAGTGCTGGTGTTGCATTAGACTTTCCCTGCAACTCCGTCCCTGTCACTGAGGCAGGGTAAGAGAGAAATGTTACTGCTGGTACTGTGCTGCTGGTTCAGCTCTGTTTCTTTCCATGGGAACAGCCTCTGAGGATGGGCACAGCAATAGTCAGAGTAGCGTTGGAACACAGCATGCTTTCAAGCAATGTGAGCTCTTCATCATTTGTGGGTAGAAAGAAAAGCCTAAATTGTGAGCTAACAGGCAACTGATCACTTGGTGTATACGTGTGGGGAAGTAAATGTGTCAACTTCTGTGCTCTCAAGGACGGGAAGCCACCTACTTGCTGACTGCTGCCAGTATAGTCTGGTTATGAATTTAACAATACCTGGACTAAACCAAAGTTACAACTGAATTTTTCAATTGAAAGACATGACAGAGCCTTTGATTAGGTTGTTGCTCTTGTTCATTCACTCTGGTTTCTCTCAGGCTTGAAGCGATGTGGAAAGCAGATGTGCTGAAAAAGGAGGATTTTGGAATTAGCCTTAGAAAAGAAGCCTGAAAAGAAATATCTTGGAGGTCAGGAAAATGTGTGAAGAAAAATACCAGAGGATGCCTCAGAACCTTAACTGATAGTGCCTGTCTAAAGCTCTAGTCACAGTTCTCAGTATTATGCTACTGCAAAAGTTTTGTCTTAGAGCTGCCTATGACACAGGAGCCTTTTGGTTTCAAATCAATTAAGGATTCTCCAAGCATTTGCTTTTTTCATAATCCTTTTCTATTGACAGATTGTTGCCTGAGTATAAAAAGAAGTTGAGTGGCCCATGTGCAGTGCATACTGATGATGATGCGCATGTCTGTGTGTGAGGTCAGGGAAGACAAAGGGCATCTCATCCAACACCACCTATTTTCCCCTTATCCACCAAAATGTGACATGTTCTTCTGATGTGAATTCTTAGGAAGCAGCAAGCTGCTTCCTGCTTCAGTAACTTAGGAGAGTTGAACAGTAGGTAGATTTATGGATTTACTAAAACATGGCTTCCAAATAAATGCTTCAGTGACTCATTTTAAAACCTAAACCAAACAGGATTTAGGAGTTCCTATTACACAATTTTCTGTGTGAGAGGATGAAAACGATGTTTAAACTGGAAGTCCGTAACCTCTGTGCCAAAAATGCCACTTTTTATTAGTGAAAACTTTGGCACTGATCCTCGATGAGTGTTTTGTTGAGAAAATCTTTGTAAGAAAATTCCTTGCTTCATGCTCCTCCTTTCTAGAGAAGAAAAGCTGAATCTTCAGTTGGGCTGCATCCACTCCTTCAGGATTGCCATTGGACACATCTGGCTAATTTCAGGAGCCAAAATGAGTGGGTGCAATCTCGCCCTTGTTAAGGCTTGCATGTCCAGGTCATAAGGGTCACTTGAGTACCACTTACTGTATAATTGTGGGTGAGGTCAACAAATCATCTCTGTTCTCTTGGGGAAATTTCTTAGGAGACAGGAACAGAAAATAAGATTGTTCTATCAGTCATTTGTACGTGTGCATGCAGTCTTCTGTAGGTGAGCAGAGCAGTGTTGAGGTTCCCAGCTGCAAGTGCAGGATTTGTTCTGTCCTGCCAAGGGCCAAGGCAGCCCAGCAGGTGTGTTTGCCCCTCAGATTAGGGGGTAACAGAGCAGGTCTGTGCAACAGTTTTCTCACCCATTCCTGATACAGTGGTTGAATAAAATGATTTGCTGTTTTCCTCCCAGTTCTCTGTTAAAAAGGAATCATCAAGGAATGGAAGAATATGGGAAATGTGCTGTGTGGGTGTGAGCTTTAGGAATTATGAGTGGTTAAGCACTGCGGTAAAAGTGCTCTAGTCTGGTAGTGAAATTTCCATCCTTTGAAATTGTAAAAACCTGGCCGGATAAGGCTCCAGGTAACCCATTCTGATTTCAGTCAGTCCTGCTGGACCACTTCATCTCTGTAGCGCTTTTCCTCCTTAAATTTTTCTATGATAGCACAAAAAAGAGAACTTTTTTTTCTGTAGTTTTACTTCGTCTCTGCTGGGTTTATGAAGCTTTTTAATGGGCACATAAGTCAGATAAGTATTACTTGGTTTTTTGCTTTGTCCTGCGCTTGGTAAAATACGTCTGCAAATTCTGGGACCAATAGATTGAAACAGGTGAGAACCTAGTGATTTCTGAAGTTGATAATGCCTGGAAATGAGTAGTCCCCAACTATAAATTACTGATCAAGAAACAAAATTTTTTGTATCTTCTCTGTATGATGATGATTATTATTAGTAACAATTTTTTCTCTTCTGCGTTGAGTCAACTTGCATTTGCAATGATAACACAATGAAGATGTGTGGGAGTAGTGGCCTCTGTAGGACATCAGCAAATTACTCCAAATTGCCAAGTCCTTCACTTTTTTTCCCAGTGAGTTGCATAGATTCATCATGGAAACTTTTGATAATTAAAATGTGCTTGTTTGCCTTTGTTCTGCAATACAGGAGTAGCTAGATTATTTACACTTTCACTCCCTGAAAAGTTGTAAAACAGTACTGGTGGAGCTGAACGCATCATGAAAAGGCTTTTTTACAGGTAAGATTTAGAAGCTGCTATTAGCCTACATTTTACTTAAATAACTAAAGGTTGTATCTGTCTACATCAGAGTTGTTCCTTACGATCCATCATAGAAATCTGAGGCTGAAGAATGTTTATCAGGAGTGGATATGTAGAAAAGAAAATTTCTATCAAAAAAAAAAGGAAGCAGAATCCAAGACCTTAATGATCTTGACTTGAAATATAAAATAACCATTCCAGCAGAGTGGGAATTGTGACATGCCAAGCTGCAGATCTATTAATAAGACTTAATCACCTCCTACAACTATTACTGCTGCTACTAGTAATATGATGTATGGAGCACAGCTCCAGGATCCCTAAGATACTGATAAGGCCAAGACATGCCAAAAGTCCTTATCTGGAAAACTCATACCAGTATTCCACTTTTATTTCTGTCACAAAACAGAATAGGGCTAATTAGAAGTGGAGGCAAATTTTAACACTGATTTATCAATTGTTTTTAATGCCTAAGCCAGTATTGCTGCTATTAACATCTATATTTTTAAATTGTTCAGTAAAGCCTGTGGTGTGGTTCAGTGCCAGGTGGTGACTGAGCCTGGGTGTTCTGAACCCGAATAGCACCAATAGATGGCGCTGAGTGCAAATTTTTGGGCCCAAGTGGTGCAGTTAGTTGAAGATTAACTTTGGAAACAGATTATTTTATCTGTGTTTGCTAATGATTGTGACACAAGAACTTCCATGCATGGGCTGAGTGTCCTGATGTGACAAATATGGGAAACGTGGCCTTTACACAGTGTTGGAGTTTTGTAGTACTGGGTAAATAAATATGTGATGAAATATAAAGCACAAAGCTGGAAAATGAGAATTTATAGCTACTTCCAAACAGTGAAAGCTGATGGGTTAAAAATTACGAAGAGGAGAGAGACACCTGGGCATATTTGTTAACAGTATGATTAAATTCACCAGCTTGTCTCACGGAGTTGGTAAGTGAACCAAACAGATGAAATGTTTCCATTAGCGTTAGCGATTTCCTTTTATTACGAGTCCAGAGTTTTATTGGTTAAATTACCTGTGGCTTTCCTTATTTCAGGGAGGTAAAAAGAAATAGACAAGAAAGAAAAGAAGCATAATCCTCTTGTTTACTATATTCAGTCATGGCAGCAGCTACAGACACAGGTCTAAAGAATTTTCTGACACCTGGGAATCTACTTCAGTTGGAGATTCATCAAAGCACAAGCTAGCTTTTATGATACCGTGTGAAAATGCTGTGAAGTAATAGGCATGACAGATACTATCACCCAGCTTTTTGCACCCATTTGCACTGTTCTTGTATTGACAAACTTTTGATCGTTGGCTTTGATGTTGGAGTGACTTACCTCCTGAGGATGCTGAACATGCGTGCTGGCTGTCACTTCAGACCTCTGGGTGACAAGTAGAAGATCTGACTGGATGTAATCTGTCTGGGGAATGTGGTATGACTGAAGTAGTCAGCCTTCCTTTCTCAGTTTTGGTGGAGAAACACAAGTGGTTTTATTCTGGGTTTCCTGTTAGATGCTTTTGTGGTATCTGGAATGAAAAGGAATGCAACATTTCAGACCGCTCCAATAACCCTGACCACTTTAGTGGATAAAATTGGATGTGAATTTCATGACACAATTTGACCTAGCCTGGCATCCTAGCTTGGTCCCTGATGGCTCTTGCTTCCCATTCCTGTTCATTGGCCTACTGGCACATACAAGCCCAAACTCAAAAGTAAAGGAGAGGAGGGGTGGGGGGCATCTGACATTTTGAGGAATGTAATCCTGTAGGTGTGAAAACTATTTAAATTCTCATTGTGTGACACCTGGCTGTCTGCAATGGCTAATTCTTCATCAGTGAGAAGGGTCCTCCCACAAGGAAGAAGAGATCTTCCCCAGGACTGCTGTGTCTAATTGGGATAAATGTTGCTGTCACTCCCATCTACTTGTACAGTCTGGTCTTCATGACATGTAAGAATTTTCTTCTCCACTGTTTTAGTGTATTTGCTTTCATTTGGAATCTATAGCCCTAATAGTCTGTACTGTCTCAAAGGGGACAATAACTCTGTTAGGCTGACTTAACCTGTTACTTACTCTACAACATTCTTAATACCAATATTCTCAGATTTATGCAGGATATGGTTGAGGTTTTTTTCCCCTCTGTACATTCCCTGCAGTTCTAAATTTGATGCTTAAAAGAAAAATCTGTCACCAATGTGCCCTTAGATTATAGCATGGTGTTACAGCTTTATATGAAGCAGAATTTTTGGTGGTCCTTACCACCAATGTCCCTACCTCCAGTGGGATCAGAACAGCCAGATGGGTTGTCCATGTGTGTCTTCATCAAACAATATGGAAATGCTGAGGCATCCAAGTGTACAGCAGCTTTTTGCCGGACAGTGCTAAGATAGCTATTTAATTGGAAGACTTGGAAATGCCTGGGCAGACCCCAAGATTCAGGATGCTGCCTGGAGTATCCGAGGCTGGAAACAGTCATGGCAGCCAAAATTTAGAGACAGAAAAGGTTTATAAACGCTTCTCAAAACGACCCACCAGTTCATCCACCTCACAGCTTCCTCCTCCTTTTCCCAACAGCCTTTATGTTCTGTAGGAACTAAAAACCTGTGCTTTCTGGCTCTGGTGAACTCCTGAGAGGAGAGAGGACCGTGGGGGAGGAGAGGCGGGGAGGCATCTGATTGTGAGGACTGTAATACTCTGAGCATGAATCCTATTTAAATTGCCAAGGCAAAATGCACTATTCATTATGCATTTAAATTTCAGAGACCCTTTTGATGCAAGAGGTAGAAAGAGGCTCAGCAGGATCTTTCTAAAGATGTTTTATGAAAAGGATTGTGGTGAACATGAATTAATTTTCCAGCATTGTTTGAGCAGATTGCTGTCGTAGTTACTTCATAATTAGCTTGCCCTTGTGTCTTTCTAGGTGAGTATTGAACCTGGAGAAAAAAAGCTTTTTTCCTGTGCATTTTGCAGAGGGTTTGGGGGTTTTTATTATTGTTATTATTTTATGTTTAAGTAAAAGTCCCTGTGGAGTCCTGGAACTGAATGTTTCTCATCTAGCAATAAGACTTTAAATTGACTCAAGCATAGGATTTATTTATTTTTTTTAAATTTATCTCCTTACAGAGTATTACAAGATTTTGCTGCTGTTAATCAGGAAAATGCGATTTGCTAAATTCAATTTGTTCCAGTGACAGGGAGGGTGCGCTCTTGCATCACTCTTGTTTCCCAATGCAAAGGCAGCAGCTCGACAGTCTCTGGTTTGGAGGTGGTGCTACTGTGATGGGAAAACCTTTCCTGAGGCACAGGGTAGCTTTAGAGGTAATTTTGTTTTGTTTCATACGGATAAGACCCAGAACACTTTACTTATAATCAGTAATGGATGGGTGAGCAAGGCAGTTGTTTTTCTATCTATCAAAATTGTACTTGGGAAGCCCACGATTGATTTGCTCTGTGCAGCTGTACCAGTAGAAAAATGTTTAATCCTTCCAGATGTTAAAATGTTGTTTCCTTCTTAGGAATCTCTCGGTCCCTTAACTACGCACATCCAGCTCAGGTGCATGAGCTCCTAATTGTTTTAGTATGCAGAAGAGGTTCTTTTTTCCTCAGCGCTCTTGGAAATGAAACTGGGACACTGACAGGTTTCCTCCAGCTAGCTTGAAATGGCTGTTTCAGGTTGGGTTTTTTTTCCCCCTCCCTTCAACTTTAAAATGTCAGCTGAAAATAGAATATACTCAGCATGGATATAAAAGACGCACTTGAAAATAGCTCCAGGCATCATCCAGTTTGGGGATTCTTTGATTTGCACAAACAGGTACTTGTGTTCAGATAACACAGTTCTTTGTGTTATCCAGCTTTAGTTCAATGGTCAATTTACCATTAATACTATTTTCTAGAGGCTGGAGTTGGTAGAGCAAAATCTTTATTCAGTAACATAATATCAGCAATCACCATGGCAAACACATTTGTGTTCACTAACTGTGCATGGGAAAGAACAAATAGGAATAAGACTTCTAACACAGAGCAAAGGCGTGCAACCCAGAACTTTATTCAGTTCTTCTGTGCAGTTCAGGCTGAATGCAGGGAGTCTGTGTTTCCATCAATTTGAGTGAAGTTTGTGCTTTTAAAGAAGAATTGGATTTGCAAGTGAAACAGGTTACATTGATAGGCATTGTATGTAAATAGGCTCTTATGTTTAGTTAAAGAACTTGTAAACACAACCGTGTTTGTTCACAAGGTTGTTCTTTCTTGCAGATCAGAATTAGAGTTATTTCAATCAAGGTTTGGGTGTTGGTTTTATGTTTGGGGTTCCCCACCCCACTTCTTCCTGGGTGTTGCTAGAGATAAGAGTACTGATATCTGTTTCTATCCTGTACTATTTTCTGGGGTATTGCCTCCATTCAGACTCACATGCAGAATGAGCATCTAAGACTTTCATTTTCTTGTGTTTATATTGACACCGTGAGGAATGGGAGGGAGGTTTGCAGAGCTTGGCTCTCACTGTCAGAAGTAAGCATTTGTTTTGCTGTAGCAGAAGGACTTGATCTTTCCTAGAGCCTGTTTCTCTCTCCAGCTACTTCATATGCTGTATAATGAGTAGTCCTTTAGAAAAAATCATGGTTTGTCAGTCCTGTGTATCGAACCTTATGTATTTTACCACACTTTTGTATGCTGAATCTTCATAATGTATTTTAGATTTCTGGTTTGGTTACTGTATTTCTTAATTTGAATTCAACATACATTTTTAAAAAAAGCTTTCGACAGTGCAGCCTAGAACAGATGTCTTTTTTTTCCACATAATTTACTTTTACCTAGTTCTTAGTTATTACATGCATGCTTCAATTCAGATGAATTTAAGAATCTAAGCCATCTATTTAAATAAGGTCAGATTTGAAGATGCCAAAAGTAATACCCTGTTTAGTTTCTATGTAAACAGTATAGTTTCCACATAAGACTGCATAGGTTACACAGATAGGACTTTTCACCTACGAAGAAAGATAAATGAACATGGATTTGACAAAGATCTAAACTATCAGGTGAGGGAATAGTTGCCAGGCTCTTCTGACAGCAGTTGAAGATCATCAAATAAATCATGTAGGTGCAGGTTGAAAGAGAGCAAAGGGAACAATATTTGTAACTCCTGGTTTAGTTGCAGAATTTCTTCCCGGAAGATTTTTGTATGTGAAATCTTGAGTTTGAAGATCAGTTGGACAAATCCCAAGAAAAGAAATCCATTCAGGGCTATTCAATGTGAGATAAACACCTCTGGATGCAGCAACAAGAGCTGCAAAGGAGTTGGTTTGGAAAAAGAGCTGTGTGGTGCAGATGGAAGCATCTCTTTTCACCCCTCTTCAGAGGCAGGCAACAATTTCCAGAGCTTTGGCTGGCTTCAGGTTGAGGTAAACTGTCTCCAGACAAACTTAAACTGAAAGTAGTTTGTATGGAGGAGGAAAGGGACATAAGAGAAAAGGAGTTTCTACAATGGAAAGGATCTGGGAAAAAGCATAATAAGATTAAATTAAAGAAAATTGCATTAAAAGAGTCTGGTGATGCTGACTTCTTCAACTGTACAGGAGAATGGAGAGCAGTAAAGGGCGTTACAGAGAAGGGGAAAATTAAGAACAAGCTAATTGCACAGAGGTGATGGAGAGGGGAAGTGGAGGAGGCGGGAGGTAAGTGGAACTTGTGGCAGGTGAGGAAAAAGTGGAAGAATAAAAAGAGGGAAAATTGGCAGCTGTTTATGGGGCTTAAATGCTTTGTTTGCCCACTGTGCCCAGCACGAAATGCAGTGTGGTCCTGCAGCCTCCAGCTACTGTTTTCTCTGCCATCCGTCTCTTCTCTGGTTTGTCTCAGTTGCCACCACTCTGCTGGGTGGCCGAGGCTTTTTTTATCTCTGCTCCTGGCCACCTGTGAGATTCATGCCAGCAGTCTGAGGTGAATATTAGTAAGGCTAATGCACTTACATATGTGAAAACCAGCTCTCTCTAGTGTGTAGAAGCCTCATTTGTATGAGTCTGTACCTTATTATTTCAATGTACCACTGATAATTTTAATTGTTCTAAATTTTGGAATGTTGTCTACTGGGTCTGTCCTCTGGCTTAGGCTTTTGTCTGTTTTGTTTGGGTACAGGTTTGGGCAGCCTGAGAGCTGCTGTAACCCGTGTGGTAATCCCATGGTCATGCTTTTAAAGCGTTTTTTGATCTTAAGACTAAATATGGCCTCTCTTTCTATGTATTTAGTGAATACTACACAATGTTTACTAGAGGTGTGCAGCAATACTCTTAATCCTTGTGCTTAACAATGTCTAACACTAAACCAGTTCCCTTCCAATGATTTCACGTGCAGGGAATGACTCCATTTTTACTCCGTAAGTACTCTGTCTATACATGGACTTTCAGGGATGAAATCTAGATGACTTATTACTTCATTATAAAAAAATTTGGTATACCCCTGTATGGAAAGAAGAATTATGTCAGGTAGACTAATGCATCGGGGTAATTATTTTCTCCTTAGCTGCAGTATTTATTTTTTGTGGGAATTTTTCCTCTGTTGGTGCATGTCAGAATGCCACTGTTGAATTAACTGATTTACAGCAGCTAAGAAAGGGCTCTCAGAAATTTGAATGCAGGATATAATGTTTATAAAATGTCTTGAGAAGTGTAAAATATACTGAAATAATTAGTAAGTCCTTATAAAAATCTGAAAGGGTGATAATAAGATTTAAATGTCAGTATCTTGTCAGTGGTTGATAAATGGAGTGTGTGTGGAAGCTGAATTCTGCACTTTCGCTTCCCAAGCGGGCTGCTGTGATCTGGTGTGGCTGCTCGCACTCCTGTGAATTTGAATAACACAATCATCTTCTTGATAGTCACCCCTTTTGAGCGTGTCTGAAGTTGGCCAACAGAATCAAATCTTCTAATGTAAGATACGTAGATGGGACAACTAGAAAGTGGAATTGCATAAGCTTAGTTTTCTCAGGAAACTCCCCTAAAAATATGGCCTTTTAGACCTATTTTTGGGTCTTGCATCCCACTGAACTGCAGTTTTTCTTATGTGACAGATATCAAGATTTGGAAGCAGAGAACAATTTGATTAAATTTTTCTCCTTTGTTGCTGCAGGTACATTCTGTGTATTCTTAGAATATAAATCCTGCTGCTAATTAAGTTGTTCTCTATTTGATATGATATTCTTAAAAAATATAGCTCACCTCAGGGAGTTCCAGAAAGTAAAATGTCCATACACAGGATTGTAATTTACCAGGAATAACTACTGTGTATCCTTTCACTGGAAACAATTGAAGCTATTTTCATTTTTTAATAAATTCTTTTCAGTTTGCAGAAGTTACTTTTATTCTCAAAAGCTGGAAAACAATCATAATTCTGAGAAAGTCACATATTGATAATTTGAGTTGAACAATGGAGAATAAAATTGTTCAAGCTGATCTCTGCTCCATGCTCCATTTTAACTGTAGAGAGGTGAACAGTGATTAAATATAACATTTATGCAGAAGCAGCATGCTTGAAGGGTGACGGCAAATACAAATCTTACATAATGAGTTTGAATTAATTTTGTATCTGAAGAAAACAAAACCCGATAGAAGCAGGTTGTTTTATCAGCAGCAGAACTCATCCATTCCAGTCTGTCTATTGTCTCTGTTTCTGTTCTAAAGACCAGGTTGAAGAATACCTTGGGGAGTGTTTTGCTGATCCTGTGTTGATCGGAGGTTGTATTAGAGGACCTTCAGAGGCTGAAGTCCCTCCCAGTCTGTGCTGTTCTGTGACCCTATTTTTCTGTCCAATTTGGTTGACCTTGTGAGATAGCTGCATGGAATATATAGGGAATTATATAACAAGCATAAACAGGAGAGTGTTTTTCCTCTTAAAAAGATCCCTTCATTTTGATTGTGATAAAAATAAGTATAGATTTTGGGTTTTTTCTTCACAGCAAGCTCATAATATTTGGAGGGGAAGCCCTTCCTTCACCACATCCTACACCCTTAGCAGGTCAAGCGAAGTGAGGAAAGCTTTCCTGTTAGAACAGGACTGTGTAGGGTGAACTGAAGAAAGCTGGTTTTTATGCTTTGGTATTTCAGTTTCTCTTCCAAGGAATTTCAGTGGATGTAAGCATCTCTGTTACCACCTACTTAACCGTTCAAATATTTATTTATATAATTTGTCTTTAAACCAATAGCTATTTTATCCAGAGTAGGAATAAGAAACTAAAGTTTAACCCTCTTATAACACTTCTTTCTCTTAGTAGGAGTGTTTACTGCTTTTTAGACTGACACTTTACAGAGTTTTTTTACTTCTACAGCCACTCTTGCAAGTGTGTCCCAAACCATAAAACGAAGGAGTCAGCTTAGCTAATTAGGAATATTCCCCATATTTCTTGTCTATTTACCTCATTTAAATATGGAAAAATCCTCAGAGGCTGACTGTGGCTTTCTCTTTGAGGTTATCTTTTTTTATATGAACCTGCTACCTACCGTCTTGAGCATTCCTGAGGTACGGTGACTGCTGTTCTTTTTTATATCCTGATGCGGTTATTTTGGATGCAAAGCTGTTGATGGGACCTTTTTTTTTTAAACCTGAAGACTTTGTGAAGACTGCTTGTTACATCTGTGGTATGATTGAAATTCTTCTTTTGCATCATTAACTGGTAGAATTATTTTCCCTTCAGCCGTGATATGAAGTCAAGAGTTTAAACAGGTTCAGAACTGTCTCTCTGCTACTGATAACAACCTGGACTGCAACATTAGATAAGACCGAGAGAAAAGCAGCCAAACAAGAAAAGATACTAGTTTGGACACTATGTGGGCATCAGAGGAGTTTCAGGGAAAAAGAATTGAGGTACAAAGTCAGCCAGCTAAATTTTCAGGGTTTAGGCTAAACAAAAGGTTTTCTTGTTACAAATGGAAAACTAATGTTTTAAGTTTGGCTTAGTTGAGAAAGTATGTTGAAAGACCAGCTTGAACTGCTCATGGTATATTTAAATAGCCAGAATATTTACAGAAGATACTGAATAGTTGAAAAGTACACTTTCAGAAAGGAACAATAATTGAAAAACAAGAAGCTAATTAAATATTATTGGTACCATTCAGGATTTAATTTAAAGACTGAAATGAAAGGAGAGAAAAGGCTATTATAATGATTTCAAGTAATATTAGCAAGGTTTTTTCCCTCCCAATTTGCCTATTAGTTTTTAGGTTACTGTGTTTGGTAAACTGTTACTACTCATACCTGTAACCCAGAATTTAATCATAGTAGATATGCATTTTCCTTGAAAGGGCATTGTTTTCACTGATCCCAGAAAGAGATGTCATATGTGATGTCGACTTGATGCCACAGGGCACTGTGTTTTCCAGCACGTGCTGGAGCTAGATACTGCCCTGGGAGCATCAGAGGACTGTGCTCTGGTTCAGCTCCAGAGGAGGCTGCCACTCTCCAGGTCTGGAGCTGCAGGGAGTGCCTGGAGCTGCTGGTTGAGCCTGGGGCAGAGAGAGGTGGTGTCCATACCTACAGGAGTTGCATGCTGGTTCAAGAGGTGCCAGCAAGTTAAGGAGCTGCAGAAAGATGGTTGCACGCAGCACATGATTAGGGATGACTAAACACAGGTCAGCTGGATCCAGACAGGACCCAGTCACTGCAGAAACGAGAGCCTGGACTCTTGTTTGCCCACAGGGACAGCCAGACCCTGTGCTCATCAGGGCAGCAAATGGACACTCCCATGATCATGAAGGCTGGAGGCCTGTGACTTCGGGCAGAAGGAGGGCAGTTCCTTCTCCAGCTGCAGATCTGCACCTCTAGAACAGGTTCAGTGTCCTGGGAGCGGGTGAGGGGCTGCACACCAGGGATCGGAACTGGCCAGGCCTGATCCATGTGGCAGCACCAAGGAGAAGCAATGCATGGGAATAGTAGGAGACGTCCCCCTGCAGGAAAGAGAAACCCCCACTTGCAACCTGCCTTGCTGTCTGGGGAGGTTTGCTGCTTGCTGAAGGTTTGAATTCAGGATGTCACAGAAAGACCCAGCTACTTTTCCCTGTGGACATCAGTAATACTGCTGGGGAAACCTTGAGTGTATCAAGAGTGACTGCACGTCCCTGGTGCTCAGCATCAGGTACATGGAGACCCAGGTGGTCTTCTCTTCAATCCAGCTCATGATAGGGAAGGGCTTGAGGAGTGTTTGGATGGATCCTACACTTCCTCTTGTTGTACTTCATGAGAAGTTTCTGTCAACCTGTTTCTTTAGCTTGTCCCTTTGGATGACAGCCTGGACCCTCTGGCATATCAGCCACTTCTCCCAGCCTTGAGGCATCTGCAAGATTGTTGAGGGAGCACTCTGCTCTGCCATCCAGATCATTAATTTTTCCAGATCCTGACATTATGCTCACCCATTCCCTGCTCCTCTGGATCCTGCTGTCTGTGGTTTTATCCTGGTGGATACGCTGGGTGCTACGATGAGTTGTCACCACCTGGTGTCCTTTGCCAGGAGGAATATGATGTTCACGTTGATAATTTTGTCTTCCTCCTCTAGGAACTACTTGGGGTCATTTCTGTTTGCTCTCTAACACACTTTTACACCTTTGCTCTTTCTTAATTTATCTCCAGCTCAAGTGTTATATCAACGTTCACTGTATCTTATGTCTTTTATGTATTGCTCTTAATAAATGTATTATACTACTATCTTCTGAGGCCTATATTTCTCTATACTCCTTCATTATGTTAGAGGCATAAATATCATATTTTGCATAAAATAACTTACTACTACTGCTAACTATATAAAGCTGTGGTTGTACAATACAAAGATAAATAAAAGTAAAACAAATTAGCCATGGACACGTGGTAACCAAGTAAGCAAATTTAGAACAACCAAGTAAAGCAAACTTACAGGCAAATCAGGAAAACTGAGCCAGAACATATCTGAGAAACTCAAAGTCTAGTGCCTTTTAGATTCATTACACAGCTTGTGGCCTGTCAGTGACCATGGCAAAACTGTGTAACAGGTTACATGGTCAAACTATTAATAATTTTATTCCAGATTTTCTAGCTTTGTATCAGGAAGTTGAGATTTGGTTCAGTGTCTTCAGATCTGTTGTTCCTCCCACATGAAATATTCATAAGAAACAAGAGTTCCCAAGTATCGTAACTCGCTGGCTTCTAACATCATCCCATTTGGAGCTGCACTACCTCTGTCATAAGGAACCAGCCTGTTTGGTTTAATGGCCATGACGTCAGGCTCCAGGAAAAGCCTATTATATAGCATTAGATCTTTAAGATGCAAATTATGTCAGACTCATTTGTTCTCATGCCTAATGGTTCTTGAGTTGCAGCAGTACTTTCTGTACTTGGACTGTATAAACACCCTGGACTGCTTTTCATTCAGCCTATTCTTTACCATAGGCTGGAGAATGTCTCACCTCTATATTTCAAGAGAAACTTCTTGCATTACTACTTTTGAGGTCAAGGTTTCATAGTGCTCTTAGTGTCAGAATTAAAATTGTCTGTGTTTTCTCTCTTGTGTCTTTTTACCTTGTTACACACCAGGTTAAGAGGAGTGCAGGTGAGCTACCTAGTGTTTGCATTTTCAGATTATCTGTACACTTTAGTCACTGTATATTTACTCTTTGTCTTGTCTAGGGCAAGAACCATTCCCACGGGTATTCTCCGATAGGCTTTGAGTGTTTCAATGTCTTGTCAGTCAATTAACATTCATTAAAGACATAGCCTTCAGGAGAGTCTGCTGGGAAAGGTCTGGTACTGCCTGCTGCATCTAGCTGTGGACCTGAATAGAAATCTGTCACTTAAGAGCAAGCATAAGGCTGGATAGAAATAGAAAATTGTCTCTAGAGGTTGTTTAAGATGCAGTTTTAATATGAATTTAGATGCAGATGTCTATAAATAGAATAGAACTTTAAATATAAAGGTAGTTAAACATGTTTTAAAATGCAACGGGATGACTCCATTTTCTGAGAGTTTTCTTTAGCTTCCCTCTTTCATTTTCCAGTTCACAAAGTCCATTCTCATGACTTTAAATTGTTTCATTTTCAATTTCAAGGTAATTTACAGATAGGGAAACATCAATGAAATGTGCTTATGGTCTTACCCAAAATGAGATCGCCCCTGTTCAATGGAATTTGTGAGCAGCCCTGGGTGGCCATATTAGTCCAGATGTATTGCAAGAATGAACTTACTAAGACTCATTTTTAAACTGTTTGAGGTTTTTGATCCTACTCTTATAAGAATCTGTTTTCAGAACATGATTGCATCGATAGTGTAGATATCCTGCTCATATTACAAATGGGTTTTTATTCACAGCTCATTAAGAGTAATTTGTTCTTGTGCATAATAGTTCATTTCCTTCCCTGATGTTAGCTGAAAAATCTGCCATTGTGTATATAGGTATAAATGCTAGAATAACTTTTTGCCTTTTAGAGGAGGATTGCTTGGAACCCAACAGCAAATGCTTTCTCACAGTTTCTCTTAAAACAACCCCCCACGCCTTTCATCTCTCAGGCAGGCATCTACATGTCTTTTAGGATTTGTCTTTCTTGAGTATAGGTCATCAGTCCTGGATCTGCAATTGAGAGCAATTTTCCATCTACTGGGAATACCTCTGCTGACAGATTGTATTGTTTTATTCTTGGTTGCTTTGAAGTTTTATAAGTACTGTATTATACCGGCCATTTGTGTGGGCATACCTAAGCAACGCGTCCCAGTACCGTGTATGGAAAGAAAAGCCAGCATGAGGCTGGCTCTCTGCTTATAAAACCAGAGCAGCTGTGCCTGTTCTGTGATACACACTGACCATGTTCAAAGCAAAGCTTTCCACTGATCGTGTTCAAAGCAAGGCTTTACCTACTGCTTCCTCACAGTGTTGGTGCTGACAACAAAGTTCTTCCAAAGTCATCTCCTGTCTTTCATAAAAGCGAGAGGAAGTGAAATGAAAAGTCTTACATAAAGCATTTTGCCGGCAAAAGCTCTTCTCTCTTGCAACAATATATTGCAAAAGAGAGGAGATTCTGCATCTGAGAGGATTCTTTATGATAATGATATTTCCTTGTTCATATATTCTGAGTTCTATTTTAAATCATGCTTGGAAAGTTTCTGTACAGTTTGTCAGTTTTATGCATTTTCTTGTGCCAATATGCATTGCTATACTCTAGGGTAGCAGATCTGATATGTAGTTTGCAAAATTCTAGTTAGGGGAAAATTTGCCTCTGAAATCCTATGTAGGAGAAAATAATCATCTGACTTGAGCTGCGCTGTTAAATCAGTTTCTTTCAAGTCAATTCTTTTTTCCAACAAATATGATTTTATTATAAAATATGTGAGGATCTGGGTAACGTCCCTGACCAAATGTCTCTTTTCTGGGTGTTTTATTATATCCATCACAGTGGTACCTGTGGCTGCCCTGAATTCAAAAATCCATGACCTTTGGGAGCACATGGATTTCAAAGGGTAACAACAGAAGTGAATCTCTAAGGTCATATGTGAACCAGATGTCTGGTTGTAGATTTTCTTTCTGCATTGTCACCTGTAAAATTCATATGATATTTGGGTTCTTGACAGTGCCTGTAAGGAGTGAAAGTTAGGTATGAAAGAGTATGGAAGTTCCAGAGAGAGAAGTTTAAAAATTATTTTTAAAAATGAATAATTTAAAAGAAATATGTAAATACTTAATAGTCTTAGATTTCTTATTAATCAATAACTACCGATTCAATTAATAAGAACCAATTTATTCTTATTCTATACTAGAATATTAATAGAAATTTTTAAAAGGCGCATTGTGTTTATGGACATACGGTTATAATTTTACATACATGCATGCATACATGCATAATTGTATGCATAGTTATTGTCATATCACGTTGTAGTAATCCTTTGTCAGAGGCTGGCTTTTGCCAAAATGATTTGGATCCATCCCCAATGAATCTCCCCCTGTGAATGACTGGCCTTGTTCATGTAGGGTGGCACTTAGAGAGACCCATGCCTCAGCGAGAGTGCTGCGGATTTTGCACACACTTTTTTTCACTGGTCTGCAGTGTTTGTTGTGCTCAGCGTTCCTGTGCCTCACTTTGCAGCAGCTCATTATTGTGTTTGTTGCTGATATCAGCTGCTGCTGGCGTTCTTAACCGCTGCCTTTTCTCCTGTGCTCGAGCAGGCTTCTCCCTACATGACCACAAGCCTTGTCAGCAGGATCATCCATCCCGGGGCACCTGGTCCATCAGGGCTTCCAGTGTTTGGGCAACTAAGTAGGACAGATCAGTGTCTTTGGACGAAGTCCCTTGCCAGAGCTTTAGAGGACACTAAGTAGCTGTGGCATGGGACAGCAGGTGCATTCACCAGTCCACGACTGGTTAAAAAGTTAACAGAGTGCATGATTGGGTCTGGCTAGGGAGAGATCACCAACCTGCCTGCGAGAAATTGTGCTGATCACCAGGAGAGGAGATGCACGACGGGTTAAGAAAATTGCAGTTAGTGCACAGATACTCATAGCAGTAAGGTTTAGAGCAGGCTATGAAGAGTTGAAGGACGTTCCCAAACCACTCAGTCTCGTAATAATCTTTCCCCAGATGTAATTCAACAGGGGCCAGTACGAAGCAATGGGCTTTGTGCAGGGGAAGATGAGACTGAGAAACCTTATAGATATGATTGTCTGCACAAAGATGCTGAAGATATGAAAACTGTGATTGAAATTGAAATGAAGGCAAGCTTTGAAATGCCAAAGCTTAGCTAATACACAACCGAGAACAATGGCCTGGCAGACAGAAGGTAATCCCCCCTGATTAGATAATGCCCTCTGCCCGTAAGGCCAAAGAGCCAGATCAAACCCTGATGGCTTACAGGGATGGGTTCAAAGAGTAGTCTTTAGAGATTAATATGTCATGTAGTATGGTAATGTAAGGATTCTCATAGGCTGCATGTAAATGTTGTAGGATTTGTATCTTGTATCACATTGGCTACTGGAAACTAGAATATTCATCACAGAGGACGATTTAATGTATTGTAAATGAGAACCTGGCACTCTTTTCTCTCCATTCATTCATTCTCTCTCTTTCCACTCTATTCATTCTTACTCTCTCTTCTCTCTTTTTTCTCTCTATCCCTTCTTTTCCTACACTCTCTTTTTACATCTTACTTCTCTCACCCCCGCTCGCCCTGCTGTCTCCCTTGCATCTCTCCTGCCCTCAAGCCTCTCTCCCTCACTTCTCTGGCCTGCTTTGAGTTGCAGCTGCAGCTCTGAGCAAGGCCCTTCCACAATAAACTACCTTATCCAAAAGTTCCTTATAGAGAGATCTCTCATCATTAACCGTACAACGAGGAGCCGTTTTTCTACAGCTTTGGGGGAAGACAGACTTCGTGTCAATTGTAAACTGGAGGGCTCAGAGCCGATCTGCACAACTCAGGGGCAAGATGGTGGGGTTGTGCTGAATGATTCCATGAAGACATTGGCTCAGAGCCCAGTAATGGTCCAAATTGAAACCAAACAGAATTTTTAGGAAAAAAAATTTGGTTTTGGGAAAAATTTAGAATTTTTAGGAAAACAATCATGCCATTCTTCCATTGTATAGTTCTATTCACCTGCCATGTAACTTTACAGCTCAGCAAATACAGGGGGGATATAATAGGGGACTACAAATCTGTTCACTGCTCCACAATACAAAACTTAGAGGCTTAAACTTCCAAAGCTAGCAGAAAACCAGTTCAAGAGCAACAAAAGCCTGTTGAAAGAGTGTTGGAAAGGACCACTCCTACCATTCTCTGTCCTGCCTGGGCAGAGCAGACCATTGGGTTGGACCTTTTCTTCACTGGAATGATGGCCAGGCACTGGAACAGGCTGCCCAGGGGCGTGGTGGAATCACCATCACTGAAAGCATTTAAAGGATGAGCAGATGTGACACTTGTGGGCGTGTTTTAGAGGTGGACTTGGCAATTCTGGGTTAATGGTTGGATTTGATGATGTTAGAGGTCTTTTCTATCCGTAATTATTCTGTGTTCCTATGACTTTGAGGCAGAGGCTTTATCTTCCCACATCTCTGCTGTGTCCTGCTCACCCCACCCTTGGTGTCACATGGGGCCTCTCGGTGACTCGCTGTGGTAACAAGCACCATGAAAAAATGCAAACCCCAACAGCAGAGAGGCTTCAGCAATGGTTTGTGTGTGCATCAGTGGTTTTGGCAATCTGTTTCTGGAATAAGCTATTACCAACTGTTTGTCTATTTAGAAATGATCAGTTTGACAAATGGTGGCTATAAAATGAAGGCTTTTAAATTGCTGACCTTAGGAAGCCCGAGGAGGAGGTAGCTTTAGAAACCATGAAGACTGAAGACATCTTAAAATAGACACAAATAATATTTGCCATCATGAAGGTTATCCATCAAAAAACAAAATACAAATCAACATTTTTTCCTTCTGAAATTCAATACATATGGAGAATTTGCAGTTATATTTAGGAAAATAAGAAAGGAAATTATAACATCATGAATACGTCTCTATGGATTTTATGTCAAATGACTGCAAATCTGGTAAAAATACCTCTACTGAATTGGAACCAGACCCCAGACTAAGCTTGAAGTTTTATGTGAATGTAAAGTAGAAATGAACTTGTTGTGCACTTATCATAGTTCAAGAGAAACCACAACTGAGGAGTTTGAATTTAGAATATGTTTCCTTTTTCTATTCAATTTGCTGTTTTGTGTATCTCCCAAATAATTCACTACAGCTGGTGTGATTTTATTAAACCATGACTTGATCAAGTTGGAGTGGTCCAACTGTTCAGCTCACGAACAGAAAATGCTCAGAACTTGACTTTGCCCATCTTTCTTTATTATTTAAACACAAGGGACAAATTATTCCTGAGGTCGGATGAAAGAGCTGTGGTTCATTTTGAGGACAATGTTTAACAGTGTCCACTCTGACACTCTCTGTGGATTTCCAGGGGGATTCTAAATGTATGGTATTAGTTATGAAGATGACATAAATGGAAGATATTATATATAATAAGCTGGCAGTAAAGTAAGATTTGAATAGACAGCTGAGAGATTGTACATTTAAATTCAGATGGAGATGAAAAACTGTATAGTAATAAACATTTAAAATAGCAGGGAAATGAAAAACTGTACTATTCAATCTTAAAACAAAACCTTCTGCTTCTTATTAAGTACCACAACAAACTTTTGGTTTTGCTCTGCAGTGAGAAAAGATGGGAGAAACACAAAAAAGAACAAAAGTGATTTACTTCAGTCACTCTCCAGTGTACATGCCAGGCACCCATGTATCCACAAATAATTTTCCAACTTCCATGACTGCAGGTGTCATTTGTCATGACAAGCTTCAGATTAATAGTAACCAGAGTTAAGCTTGTCTCATTTCATGCTGTATTTTGTTCCCTGTATACATTCTGACATAAAGCTTTGTACAAATTGAGAATATACCGAACCAGCATCCTGTAAAATCTCGAGACTTAGACATTTATCCAGGGATTTACTAGTTATGCATCCTGAAGTACATCTATTCCATGAAACCAGAACTCAGTAATGAGGTATTTTTTAGTGTTTCATTGTGTCCTACTGCTGAATTCCAGATTTATTGCACACAAAAAAAGTCAAGTGTTGCCAAAATCAAATGTGACAAATTTTTAACACTGCAGTCACTTCCCGTGAAGGCTTTTGCCCCCAAGAAACAGCTACAGTGATCACATCCTTCTCATTATGGGGAGAGGGGTAAGAAAACCTGCAAATGAACTCTAATGAGCTAACAAGGGATAAATATCCGGTGGTCTTTCCACTTGGTACAAGTAACAAGAAAAGCTGAGTTCAGTTATCGAGGAGTTATTCTCCTTAAAAATAAATAGCAAGAAGAACTGTGAAGCAGAGGAATTGAATTCCATCGTGACAATCCCATCGTGACTAACATCTCTCGTACGGTTTCACAGGTGCTGTGCAGAACCAGTGCTTGGATCAGGATTGTATCTGCCGTGGGTTACAGTGGATAGCCATTAAAATGGATTCACTGGTACTGCAAAGAGTGACTGGGGAGAAGGCAAGGGGGGTGATATTTACCCCACCCAGAAAGCAGGGAGAACTCTCTTCTCTTTGAACTGGGGGGAATAAGGGAGCCATTATGGTTCCCAAAATCCAGCCAAACACTTGTGAATTTGAAGATATAAGACTCTGAATCTTAAGTCTTTGGTTGCCTAAGTAGCATTCAGAGCTTTGCATGGAAAAAAAAATCATCATCATGTACAGGAAGGCTTAAAATAGATGAAAAATCTATTACGTGTTTTGTAATTTGATGGGTAGATTTTGCACGAATGTCTTAGTTTTCAAGGTTTATACTGCAGTTCCTTGTTCCTCCTCTGGATGTCCAAGTGGTATCACCTGGAAATCTTCCCTCGTTGTTTGTAAAAGGAATGCAGCAGGTGTAAGGCTTAAGCATCTCAGGCAGGCCCATAGAATTTAGGATGGTGGAGTCTGGTATTGGAGGGCAGAGGTAATGTAGGTGCAAGAAGAAATGAGAGGGATCAAACACAACAAATCAGTGGTATGTCCAGTGGCTCTTTGCATCCAGTTTCTCTAGTGAAAGTCTAGATAGCATTACATGTAGCCTTACTGCTTGTGGCCTTTGATGCAGTCTAGAGGATCTGAGCGTGGCTGGGTTGACTGGAAGCAGCCTTTGGGACAAGAATTAACTTTGTAGGTCCAGATTCTCGGGTGCCTTTGCTTCTCTGTCACCACCTTCTCATGGAAAAAGACTGAGAAGAGAGTTTATTTGATCAACATATCAGCTAGAGTTTGCTCAAAAAGGAAAAATCGATTTTTAAAAGGATAAAAATCACCAAATTTACTGGGCAAAGAGTGTATTCTAAAGGCAATCATATGTTGTGATGATTTTGGATATAGGCAGGTAGGAAAGTTGAACAACCAAATAAGCCTTTTTTTTTTTTTTTTTTTGCAAGCATCACCCAGGACTTGTGAATTTTTCAAAGCACACATCTATAGAACAAAGAAATTAGGATAATAAAGATGAAAAATGTGAACAGGCATGAAATACCTGAAGGAAGTACTCATAGTATATTGGCAGTGAAGAACTAGTAGGGAAATCATTCAATGGAGTTCAGTGTTCTGGTTTTGAAAAAGTAAACATTTTTTGGCTAAAATTGAGATTGCTCGACAGAACAGAATTCATTGAAAATGTAGATTATAATAATTAGGACAAAAACTTATTTCTTTGCTGATTTTTGTATACTTCACTCTGCAAAAGTTTCTGGGAAAAAGAGGAAAATATACTTGCATTTTTAAACTGTACTGAATAACGAATTGCCTTTACACCATGCAGTCAATTTTGATAGACAATTTGTATTATTCACACATTGGTGTATGGCTCCTGCACTTGTTAGGGAATATCCATTCAAGAGGTACTATCTATTCCATTTAATTTGTCAGTAGTAATAAATCACAGTGGATTTGTTTGTGTGTCCCTGAAGTAAGACAAATAACTTTGCCTTACTGCACTTAGCCCCAGGCTTCCTTGTGGGTGATATGTATGCCTAGAAATTTAAGGCAGAAGCAATACTTGTTTTTTCATTATCCTGTTGCTGTCTGTGCAGCCCTGGAGAATGGAAAATTAATACTTAAATTTTCAAGTATTTGGGACTGAGCTGCAAAAATATCACCTCCAACTTCCAATCTGGAACCTCATTGGAAAGATTTCACAAACGAGTAGATAAGACCTCTTCTAAAAAGAAACAAGCTTGAAGTGAGGGAAGTAGAGCCACTCACTAACAGCTCTCAGAGTCTAAAGAGCCATGGTAAAAATCCACTGAATTTAAACAAGCTAATTTTGTGGTAACCCTACCATCATCCAAGCCTTCTGTCTGTATTTAGGGCAGAACTGAGCAGTTTTGAAGATGATTTTAAATAGCTCACTTGCTAAAATATGCATGTGTAACAGACCTCAACATAGCCAAAAACTTGTGTAGAATAGTTTTGTCTGAAAATGTTACCTAAACCTGAAGAGAAAACAGTGCTCTCCTTGCTACGGGAAGATCTGATATTTTGGATGCTCAAGACCCTGAGAGCACCAGTAGGCTTTAATGGCCCCTGCCAGCCTCACCCAGGGACTTCACTCACCTCTCTGACCAGGGCACCCAGGCCCTCATTTAAGCTGAAACTTGGGTCTTCAGTTCTTGCCGGAGCTATGTCATGGACATGATGGTCTCCAGCTCCTCCTCAGAACAGGCCTTGGACATATGCATCAGGTAACATTATTTCCACTCCTGCCTGTGGCCCTGCCAGACCTAAATGGACCCCCAAACCTGACTGATGGCTTTCCTTTTCCTGGGACTGCCATTACCAGCATCCTGCCCTGTCCACTCTGTGCAGGTCCTGTGGGACTGTGCCCTGTTGGTGAGGACACTGCCTGGGCTGTTGTCAACCTCACTTTCTGGTTTGTTGCTTCTCTCTGAGCAGTCCCACTCATGCTGCTCTCTGGCACTGCTTTGGGATAACCAAAGTACCAATCATTCCTTGCCCGTTTCAGAGACGGACCTTCATAAAGCTTGCTTGTTTTCCAGGATAAGCTCCTGCCTCACAGACTCATGGCATGATGTCGAGAGGACGATGGTACATGATGCTCTGGGATGCAGTGTTTTAAGCATTTTCTCTAAAAGACATATAACTGTGCTGACTCTAATGTGGTTACAGGTGTAAAGAGCAGTCAATCCTGCTGTACCTCATTAAGTGTTTATTTAATTGTCAGTTCATATGGAACTATGTTCTCTGTCCCTGGCTGGAAGTAACCTGCTACATTTAAATGCCATTTAAGTGCCAGCAGGACACTGCTCCTTACACGCAGGACATCCAGGAGATTTCAGAGACCTGCTCACTGCTGCCTTCACACAGCCAGAGGTAGCAGGGCACTCTTGTGACACACCACCTTTTGGTTTGCACCTTTGGCAGAGCAAGCTCTTGGAACTGGGTGCTCTGTCACTGATAGCGTCTGCTCTGGCTCTGGAGGATAAAGAAGGGATACAGCACTCCATCCTCACTGTGTCTCTGAATGCTGCCTAAAACCTGACACTGCTCTGATGGTTTGCTTTAAGATTGTTTCTTTGTGACTCTGTAGGGGATGGATGGAATATGAGATACCCATGCAGACAGAGATGATGATGCCACAAGTTTGCCAAGAAGGTCCTCTTTTGGTTTGAAACCTCTTTTAAAAATAAAAAAGATAAAATCAGGGTTAATGGTCATTTTCCAGGATAGAGTAGTATCAGCAGTGGCATCCCAGGGATTGTTACTAGACCAAGATCTGAGATTTGTCCATCATTTTCATCACTTTCATTAGAAATGGCAGTACACAGTGAAAGTTTGCAAGTGATGCATTTTGGTGTTCAAAGACTGTTTAAATTGCAAGGAACCCCAAGACAACTTCATAAAACAGAGTAAGTGAATATCCATGCCATTTTGACTGGGGAATGTGAAGAGGGAAAGGGCTGAGGGACAAACCTCTCTAGGTGATGTAGAATTCCATGAACAACATCAGTCTGTGGTTGCCCCTGGCGACATTAAATCTGCTGAGGATGAATCTTGGTGCCAAGCAGGCCTAAAATTGCACAAGACAATAGCCAGTGATCTTGGGATGAACAGCAGTGAGTGCAGGGCTTTGGGATGTGAAGTCCCTTCTCTTCAAGATAGGACCACTGGTGGCTATTTTGGGACAATCAGAAGCAACCCAAACACTTAGATCAGTCTCTGAACTTCTGAAGAGTTTAGTATTATTCAAAAACTCAGAGATTTCATTGTGGATTTCTTTCTCTAAATTGGTTATAAATATATTGAATAGAAAAGTCTCTCTACTGATTCCTGCTGGGAATATAAATATAATTTTGGGAGGACAGACACTTAGACTATGACTATACTAGTGAATTAAACTGTGACTAAAAATATACCCAGACACAGTTTGGGCCAGGAAATGTGCCTAGCTCCCAGGATTAATGACATCATGCCATCTTGGCAAAAATCCCTCTGCTTCAGTCATCCATCTCTTTCCCATTAGGTCTTGTGCTCCCTTGTAGATCTGCATGTCATGAAAAAAACACCCTTTGTGTTGTATTGTGAAAACCCTATTCTCAGAGGGGTTTTTTTAAGCCTTTGACAAGAGAAACAGCTTAGAGCTATGTGGGATCCTGAAGAAGTGAAAATCCTCGTTTTGAGGACCCTGTGTGGGAAGATGGACCAGGAGTGTGCGTATACAGGGGGGTGAAGGTGTGTGTAGCATCAAATGGATCTTCCCAAGTATATGTGAAGTGCCAGTATGAAGCCTAGAGATAGAGATTCTCAGTGATTTTCCACCTGCTATTGCATCCCCGACCTTCATCGGGTTGCAGGCCAGAAGACAGCTCCAGTGAGCATTTAGTGGGGTCCCTACACTTGCTTTTGGGGTAGAACATGGAGCCTTTCTAACATCAGATATTTGGTCACGGTGGACAACATATGCAGAAACCTGGCACATGCTTCTGTGGGTGGTGGAGAGCTACCATCTCCTCAAATGACAGTCTCCCATGGCAACCACAGCAGTCATAGCAGCAGCTGCTGGGGATCATGGATAAACCAAAACCAGCTACCTCACAGACCGGAGCACTGCCTCCTGAGAAATGAAAATGCAGCATCTGTAAAGACGCTCAGATGCTTGTCTTCCTAGCCAGACTGACATGGCTGTCCATGCCCAGTGACTCTAGCCAGGTCCTTTACTGCTGGAGCACACGGACACTGCTAAACCACCAAAACTGGTGTTTTGTATCTTGGCCACACAGCAAAGGTTCCCCTCTGCACTCCTGGAAGCAACTTTTGTGGCTAATCTGCAGAGGTACTTCCACCCAGTGGAGGAACTACCATGGCAAATACCTCCCCTTGCCCTCTTCTCACACCTGGAGAGGACCCATCTTGCAGATTTGGCACAGTCCCAAGGCAGCCTTGGGCAGCATCCTCAGCTGGTTTTGCCTGCTCTTTCCTAATGCAGGTCCTTCAAATCCCTGCTGCCCTCTGGTACCCTTGCTCTACTACTCAGCCAGCCCTCTCTGGGCTCCAAAGTATCTCCTCTCACATGCTGTGCGAGGAGGTTTGCATCAGAAGTGTGATGGACACTCTCAGTCGCAGGGTAGGGCAAAATAGGGAGGTGCAACACCCTTATCAGATGCTTGATTTGATCTACTCACATAGGTGAAGCAGAGAAGCACCCTTCTCATGCTGACCCTTTCTCAGCACAGGTTGTCTGGCTCCTTCCCAGCTGTTGTTCCACTCAAGGTGTTGTTACAGACAAACACAAGCTCACTTTTATTTGTTGCTAATTAAAAATCTAATGAAAATACTACAGACTGGTTATTATTAGTCCAGTTACAATACTGCTTACAATCACAATAATGCCTACATTTGAATACAGGAAAGCTTCATTAAAAATAGTACCCCTGAAAGGGGAGAGCTGGATAGAAGGAAAAGCTTTTTCACCATGAGGACAAAAAATCAGTGGAACAGCTAGCCCAGGAAGGCTCTGCTGCTTCCATCTTTGGAGGTTTGTGAAGTCATGTTGTAGATTGGACCAAACCCTTGGTGATGCAGCCTGGTCTTACGGCTGTCCCACTTCGAGATGGAGGTTTGACTGCACGAACCTCTGTCTCCTCCTCCAGCCTGGATTGTCCTCTGATGACGAGAGTCACAGGAATGGCATTCACAGGAAGCTGCTGGGGGATACCCAGCTGGAGCTCAGGTGCTATGCTGCAGGGCGGGCCGCCCTGATGCGGGGGGAATGGGTCAACAGGAACCTCATCAACTGCACAGGCAAAGGCTGGTCCCTGCCCCAGGAACAGCATTATCCCACGGAACAAGGGAGTTTGGGCTCCCACCGGCTGGCAGCAGCTTTGCAAAACTGGTGACCTAAGTCCAACGTCAGCCAGTGGTGGGCTGTTGTGGCAAGGACCAGCAGTCTGTGGTCTCTGGGAGAGGAGCGGAGTTCTGGAGAGGAGCTGGTAGGCTGAGGAAAATAATTCTTCTCCTCTATCTGACAATCATTAGATACCAGAAGAAGGATCAGGCTCACTTGGTGGCTTCTGTGCAAAAAGACATCTATGGGCAGAAGAAGCAACTACAGGCTTTTGAAATATTGCCCAGGAATGCAGGGATCATTTAGAAAAGTCAAAGCTCAGCTGCGGTTGAAACCAGTGAAAGACTCAAGGGTACCATGAACTTCTAGTCCTACTTTAGTAACAAAACATGGCCGAGTTGCTTAGTGGGTCAGTGATTTTAATAAAATAGACACAGGCTGAGGCACTCAAAGCCTCTCTCTTCACCAACAATGTCTGTCAGTCCCCTATGCTTAGTGAAAGCCTTCAAGGAGGAGAACTTCCAGCAGTAGGTGAGGATTGAGTCAGGGATTGTATGTGACAACTCAGGTGCCACAAGTCCAAGGGACCCTAACGGGCTCTATCTGAGGATACCAAGACAACTGGACAATATCTTTGCATGAACATGCTCCACAGTTTTGAAGGCTTGGGAGATCAGGGGAGATTCCTGATATAACTGAAGAAAGTTGCACTCAACTTCGAAAGGACCGGAAAAGTCAACACAGAGAAACAGAACCTCATTTTGGTTCTGTAAAAGTCATGGAGTGAGTCACCTTGGAACTTCTCCAAACATGCAGAAGATCACTGGAAACAGTAAGCATGGAATTAGTTACCAAGGGTAAGTTATACTTCACCCACAGTTTGCCTGCTGCGATTGTATGATTGTATGTGTGGAACTGGGGAGGGGAAACCAGGAATGTCATCTCTCACAACTTCAGGAAAGCTCTCAACACTCTCTCCCACAGTCTTGGAAGGTAAAAAACAGGTTGGAAGTTTGAGTCCGAGGGTAGTGGTTTTTGAGCCAGAATGGCTTTTGTGCATTAATGGATTCCCACATCCCACCACATTTCTGTTTTGGATCTAATTTTTCTTATGATCCTGTCACACTCTGGTGGTTACTTAAGGACCCATCAGATGAACTCCAGCTTCACTGCTCACATAAAATGCAGGAGAGAACAAGGAGGGAGTACAGCTCCTGGTTGGTATGGAATATACGTGTCAGTGGGAATTAGCAGTTCAGAATTTTAGGGCTAGGGAACAGTAAGAACAGTTAAAAGAATATGGATTTGGTCAGGCACTGTTCCACTGCTTATAAAGGGGTTGGGGTAGGGGGCATGGAGTCTATGATCTGTTCTGTCCTGAAGTTGTCAGCATGCACAATTTTTTATCGTGTCCCCTAATAGATCTAAGCACTATGAATGTGGAGACATTTTTAAAAAGTTACCTGATCTGCATATTGATAGGACGTTTTTTTATCCACTTTGTGTTTGACTTCTACTGTTGTAAAAGCATTCAGGATGCTGTATACAGTCTATCTTCAATTCTAAGATTATTGGCAAGTAACAGGACCACTAATACCAGTTTTGCTGCTAGTCCCACAGCAGTGACAGATCTGACAGCTCCAGAGCTCTCTGAGTGGTACAGAAGTTCTACATGACTAGTGGGGCGGTCCATGAAATGGAAAGGCACACAAAGCAGTATTCCCTTGTTGGAGTATCTGCTATGTGTTAATGTATGTCATTGCCTTGCGTCACAGGAAAAATGTTGGTGGGCTGTACTCATATCTAAAATCCCCAGGCCGATTTCCTCCTTTTACACAGTGATCATTAGGGCTCAGGTGTCAGGAAGGATTTTGGGCCAATATATTTTTGTGAGGTTTGTCATTCATTGTACAAACGTGTCTAAGATTGTCAATATTACAGCTAGCTCTACCTGCCAAGTGCCTGTAAGGATAAGAAGGGCACAGGAATAAGGTGCCCTAACCCATGTGCATGGAAGTCCCCAGCACCCATTTCCTAGAATCTTTAGATATTTTTAATTCGTGAAACTAAGCAGCCATTCCCAAACACTGTGGTCCTAGACCTGTGAGTGTCACTTCTCCTCCTACCCTTTTTTTAACACCAAACCCGAAATTATACAATCCATTCCTCATCATGAATATTGTGTGTGTCAGGGAACGGCAACGATGGGGTTCTTTCTCAGGGAGGATGAGCTGAGCAAGACCATGGAGTCAGCAGGGCTGGTGCCTCACTGTCCAGACCACAGCCCTGCACTATCTGAGCAAGATGAGCAAGAGGCGGAAACCAGCTTGAACTGTGAGCCCAGATCATAAGGTAGGTCAGGTCCAGGGGTCAAGTCAAATGAGCCAGGTCCAGGTGGAGACAGGAAGCCAATCTACACGCCAGGGCCAGGTTTGGTGAGGGTAATCAGGATCAGATACAGCCCAGTGATTGTTGTCTGAAGAGAAAAAACAGTTCTTGCAACAGTCCATAGCAATGAAGGAGAAAATTTTTGATGTGCAAGAACTGACTTGTCTCCTACAAGAGGTGAAACTTGGAGAGTCTGCAGGAGTAAGGCAATGGTGAGGATCATCTCCCATGCTATGAGAGAGATGGTGATGAAAATGTGTGAGTAGACTGCTGGATGGAAAGCAATGCTGGCTTCTGCATCTGCATGTTCCTGTTTGTATTCCTCATGCCTAAGATTGTAGTGCTAATAGGTGAAAGTATAAAGGGACATTTCAAAATAAAATTTGAGTAGAAAGGTGTCCAGTAAGGTTACGGTGGCATTTCTCATTTCATGTGGCTTGTGTACATTTCTACCAAAAATCCTGTAAAAAATGAACTTCGTCTCACACAATCCTTGAGCACCGTATTGGCTCTTTTTTCCTCCAGCATGAATTATATCTTATCAGTTAATAGGTTCCCATATTCCCAGTCTTTTCCTAAATTACTATACCAAATGCATTTAACGCAAATTATGACAGCTTCTATACTTACCTCTAAGGCTGTTTTTTATAGGGCGTCAGCCATCTCACTGCGGCTGGCCAGTATGAAATAGCATCTCATTTTGATTTTAATAGAAATCCCCTGCCAGCACAATATTCCCCCATCGATAAACTGCATTTGTACCACAAACTGTTTCATTGCGGAGCAGCTAAAAATACTGGTGCACTCTCCTGCACTTTGTGCCTACTGTCTCCAAACAACTCCACCTCCAAACAACAACCACCATATGTAGATACTGAAATAAACAGAGCTGGGTTTTGGTTGGTAATTGGACTTAACACTTTTTATATTTCTCTTGTGGTTTGTATGCAGTTTGGGGTGACTGCAGCAGACCTAGTCAGAAGACTATCGTCCATCAAGAAAGTGGTGATCCACAGAACAATCGACCTGAGCAGGCACAATCCTGTGCTCCGAGCAACAGGCATAGGCAAGGTTAACAAGACAGGTCCAAGGTCAAGCCAGGAAAGACGAACAACACTCCAGAAACAAGGCTAGGGACAGGCACACTTAATACATCACTAAGGAAGGGGCTGAGGGCCCAGAACTGAGTTTAGAGGGAGCCCCTGCACTGTGGACATGAGTGGAGGCCGTGGATATGCTTGGAGTAATTAGGGACTACTAGTGCCTTCACAGATTAGTCCCTGACAATTTCTTGGCATGTCACACAGCTAGTAAGGAGGAGATGTGTGACCTTCAAAAAGAGCTGCGTTGCCACTGCTGCTGATCCCTGGGAGTGCGCTTCTGGGCAGAGGGACCTGTGCCTTTTCTCTGTATAGTAAAGCAGACTCTGGTGAGAAGATACATTACTTAGATTTTACTAATCATCATCATTTCATCAACAGAACAATACTGGTTTGGACACCCCAAACTTATTTCTGAGAGTTCTAATACCCTGATGGCATTTTGGGCTGGAAAGCAGACACTACTGCTACCAGTGGGGAAAGCACCAGAAGAGTTTTTTATGGTTTAGGAATAGTATTATCCAATTTAGTATTCCCACTGAAAGCACTCCAAAGCATATGCTGTTCCCTCACTCCCTCCCTCCATCCTCTCCCCTGTGGAGAGGAGAACTGGAGGCACAAAATTCTGGAGAGGAGAATTGGAGGCACAAAATTCTGGAAAGGAGAATTGGAGGCACAAAAGGTAAAGATCATGGGTTAAGATGAGAACAATTTACTGGAAACAGCCATGAGTTAAGAAAATAAACAGTAACAGCCACAATATGAATGACAGAGGGTACAAGAAAGAGGTGAATGATTCACATGGAAACAATACTTGACCACTCCCTCTGCCACCCTGCACTGACCCAGAAAAGATCCCTTTTCCCACCCAGGGAATGATGTGAGGTAGTGCAGAATAACCTCTGGGTCCCTGCCATGGCCCCTCCTGGCTACTGCAAAAATCAACCCTGTCCCGGCTGGAACCAAGACAATGGTAGGACTGCCTCTTTTGTCTGACTTACGCTGTGTTCGCTTGTGGTTTTGTTAATGAGGATGTGCATGGCAACGTGCCAAAAGAGGTGTGACCCTAGAACACATCACTAACATCTTTGTAACTTGCTTTGCCCCTGCATGCATAGGCTTAGAGCTTCATGACATCGTGTGCCCCCCAATGTCACCAATTTTATCATGACACAGCCTCTGAAGATTTTAATGAATTGTTTAGGAGACCAAACACCCGCAACTTGGTGACTGATTAGGTGAACTGATGAGTGAGCTGCTGCAAGACAAGCACTTTACTGTGGAGTTTGCGGCATGAGCACTCAAATCCTACGGCTATCTGTGATGTGTATGAAAGTTAAAGGCATCACTCTAAATGAAACAAAGAGAAAACATTAATTTTGAGTTGCTGAGGGAACCTATCTTGGACTATGGCACGAATACAGACAGTCATGCACCCCAAAAGATCATGAGAGCAACAGTGCTGTGTTGTCAGGAGCAAGAAGTGGGTCATGGGCTCAAAGCACCTTCAGAAGATGCAGAGATGCTATACGACAAGAAGGTAGTCATTAAAAATATTGACAGCCTTCCCAACTGTTTTGGATTGCTTGTCATTTGGTCACTGTTAGGAGCATCCTTTTTCTGCTATTCTGACAAGGCACAGCAGCTGTGGAAAAAATTGCTTTGTAAAAAGTCCTGGAGAATGCCAGCTGTTTGCTTTTTGCTCTGCCTGACAGACTCATGTTTAGTTAAAGGTGCTGGCAACTGTTGTATCAGAACAGCAAATCTGAAAAGAAAAGGAAAAGGAAAAGGGAACCCCAGAACTGCTCTGCAAATAGTTTTTAAAATAAAATTTGTGGATGACTTAGCTGAAGATCTTAGTGACTATCTGTATGGGGAGAGGCTGAGAGAGTTGGGGTTTCTCAGCCAGGAGAGGATTAAGCTTAAGAGTACTAAGTGTGTACAAACACCTGATGGGAGAATGTGAAGAAGATGAGGCCAGACTCTTCTTGGTGTTATAGCATGGATGAACAAGAGACAACAGTCACATATAGAAATAAGAGGCCTTTAGTATAAGAACTGATTTTTTTCTGTCAATGCATCTATTTATTTACATACCGAAAAAAGCTACTTGCATTTGGTGCTAAAGAGGAAGGACCAAGGCCAACATCCTGCCTTTCTGTCAGAGCAGGCTTAGAAGCCTGATATCCCACCATCTGACGAGTGACCTGTACCTTCTGGAGCAGTGATCTGTTAGTGCACTCAGGGATGTGCTATCTTGGGTGCATGCCTAGAAAGGATTCTCTGGCACGGGGGTTTGTTGAAAAAAAAAAATAGTAGTGAGAACTCTTTGGTGTCCGTCTTCACATTTAGTCAAAAGGCTTGTATCTCCTCTGGTTTGTCTCTATCACATTGCCAAATATTGCTGTACACGATCATATTAACAGTGATGATCAAAGCCCCTGCAAAACGTATTTCTGCTCTAATTTTTTCTCTTTTACTCAAGGAATAGGGACCAACACAATACTGAGCTGAAGATTGGCTGAAGGCAAGCAGGTTATAGCCAGGGGTGAACTTTTCCCTGACGGCTGAGAACATATGTGGTCTTTCCTATGGCTGCCAATCCGCTGCATGAGCTGCAGGTATTCCCTCACACCACAGCCATTTCTAAAGTCAAGCTGCAGTGGTTTTGATGCCTTTTCCTGGTCTTAGGAGATGAAAGCCAGACACGGTTAAAGGGTAGGGGATTGTTTACCTTGATATCTTTAATAGGATCCTATCGATGCATCACCTCGCCAAGGTGCAACGCGTCGCAATGCACACCCACGGTAAATCTCGTATACAATTTATAGACCTTACACATTAACATATCTAACAAGAGTACCCAATAAGGAGGCTTGGGTGGATGGTGTGATATTTTTCCCCATCTATGGAATCATCCCCTCCGCCTGGGTAGGCTAATCTCTAGTTTACAGAATACGTTCTAGAAGGGGACCTTGGTTCTCCAAGATAGTAGAACGTTTGGTCTCCTGGCCTTACAGAACACTAGAACTATGCTAAGTTATCAGACTTTAAGAATTACAAGTCTGCAAGCTAATACTTGTGGATACATAGAACTGTGTAAAAGGTATATAAAAGAAAAAGCAAAAATCATCTTGGCATCAGTTTCACTAGGGTTTGTTCATCATCCACATATAGAACCACGAAATTTATCTCTTACTGTTTGAAGTTGAAAGGGTTCTAAGCATAATTACTGCCCAAAGCCTTGTTTTCTGTCACCATGATAACAAGAAGCTCGAACAGCTGTCTCAGAAGCAAATTTTCCTGGTTGCTGACATGGCTGCCTGCCTGTTTTGTTGAACCCTTTCAGGTCCACCTGGTCAACCAGGTATTTAGTGTTGGCTTTGTGTAAAGACTCAGCGTGTCCCAAATGCACCCTGTGAGCCACCCACGCTCTCTTCACACACAGCAGGCCATGGATAATTACTGGCTTGCAGGCCCCTGTTGCCAAGGAGCACATCAAACAAATGCTGTCTTTGCTGCACATGAGCCTAATCTTTACATGTGTACAGATCTCTCTAATCTTCCCTAGTCTTGGCTATGGAGAAGCCCAGAGGTGCAGACTGCCATGGTGGAAAGTGGAGTCACCTCCACAGTCTTCTCAGTGCCTCAAAGAAATCCAGCTTTGATTCGCTGTACTAATGTTCTTGAGGAACCTTAAATGTAATTCATCCCTTTAAAATTATCTATCTCCTTTACTAGTTGTAGAACAGATTTTTTTTTCCTAGGCTTTCAATTTCTTTTGCACTTTTTGGCCTGGGTTGTTCTTCTTCTTCACAGCCAGACTGCTGTCTAGTGCCTCCTGTCCTCGTCTTTTTAAAGGACGGACACAGGTTGCCCCGTGACAAAAGGCATGACAAGTCTCTCTTTCTTTTAAAGTTTTCTTGTGAATGTAAATAAGCCACAAGTCCTCCTTGATTTTCTGCTGCTTCCAACTAACCCAGCAAAGGCTCAGAAATTAATCCAAACGTATTTTCTGCAGTACCTTGAGTGAGACTTTCAACATGTGACTATATTTCCCAAAGCCTTTTAAAATGTCTGGCCTTTCTTCATCTGAAGTATATGGAATTCCACATGGTACGCGGAATATACCGTCTTCATACACAGAATATATGGCAGGCTGCAGAGCATACCACCTATGTATGTGACATAAATAGCAGGAATTCTTGGAATACCCCATACACCACGGCTGGCCTGGACAGTTTAGTTCCTTTACAAGGCTGGATCCCTGTGACAATTTGCTTCTATCATGTTGGTGTGGTTTATTAAAATATCAGATATACAGGTCTGCAGATTCTACTTTACAGTCAACTTCCTAAAACAAAGCGTATTTGTTGTGGTCAGTCTTTATTTTAACCCCGACTGTGTCAACACACAGCAGCAGCAAGCTGGCAGACAGTGCAGCTATGCTTATAGGTGTTTATATAGCAATGTATTTTGTAGCAAAATACATTGTATTTTGTATTTTGTAGCAAAAAGTGTTCTGCAATATTTGGTTTAGAGTGCTCAGTTAAAGTGCTTTATGATGGAGGCTTTTACTTCACTAATAGTAGCAAGTGTTAAAGGTTATACAGCTTTAAAAGCCTTTTTTGAAGACCAACTTAAAGCATCTTTTCCCAGTCAGTCTGTAGCTTCTGAGGTGGTGTGCCCGCTGTAAAAATGGTTCTAAATTGTTGTCCCTGGCGATTATGCAGTGGCCTGCACAATGTACCTGTCACCTTGAAGATGCACTTAATACCAGCCTTGTATTTGGAAAATTGTTGCAACATCCACCAGGGCAGCCATTGTACCTCCACCTCTGCCACAATTACCTTGTTTATTTTAAAGTTCTTACTTGCTGCCTTACCGAAGATTTAAGCTTCTTCGTTTGCAAGCCACATGGTGCTTTAGCTACTCCAATCAGGTGATTTATACCCCCAGAGATTCCCATTTTACCAGGACCATAGTGTCTTCTAACAAGAGTTGTGGCATAGACATGTCTTTCAACACACCATTACACAGGTTAAGAAATGAAACACTGGGCAATCTCATATGCAGAGGAATTTTATTTACTGGGTGTGAGGAGTAACAGCTGCTGCTCAGGCTTCTCCAGCTCCAGCACCGATGAAGCCTTTCCTGTGTGTTCCTCATCATCTTTTCCTCTTATGGATTTACGTCACAGTTTATAATGGGTATGACTAGAAGACACCAGTGTCTTCCCACTACCTGAAACTGAATTACAAAGAAGCAGCTGTAGTATGATGGACTTTTCTTCTCTCCCTTTGTCGATTGGGATGAGTATTTTTCCCTCTGTATCTAACAAGCTACCTTCAAAGGGGGCAGTGGAGTCTGTATTCAGCATTTTGGTAGCTACACTGGTTCATAGGAAAGTTCATTGTTCATTTTGGGGGAAGGAAAAAGTAAAGAGTTCCCAACTTACAAACAACAGCAGAGAATGTAGTCCCTAAATGATGTGCTCAGAAGAAAAGTTGAACACATGACTGGAAGTCCAACATCTTGTTTGTTTTCAGATTTCAATGCAGACAAACAACTTGAAGACTTCACAACTGGTGTTGCAGATGAGTGCATGCTATGCTGCACTGAAATTGTCTGTTCTCTTTTAATGCTGTGTTATCTGATATGCTGTAATCATACTTATGTTATCCCATTTGTTCTCCCAAGCTAGCATCCTAACGACTTGGATAATGAAATATGTAAATCCTATATTTGGCTCAGCTAATGTTTTAAAGCAGGAAAACACAAAGAAATGGAGCCAAGCAAAAGTTTGAATTCTGTGTTTTGATGTATTAATTTCAATATCAGTTTCATGCTAATTTTTAATATTAGTTGTTTTTTTCTTTTAAAAGTGGTTATTTAGAAGACTAGTAATGACTGACTGTGGTTTTAATTTAGATCCCTAACAAACATCCAGACCATGTTTATTTTTATCCAGACCATTTTTGAAAAGAATTGAAAAACTTTGCAATCAGCAAGGTGAAAGCATTTCTATCACTTGGTACTCAACTAATGTCACACTACCGTGACACTGAGAAAGAGCTTTTTAGCCAGGCGAAATGTTTCATTCCTTTTTCTTAGATTTTCCATCTCACACAGTCTCATTCGCTACAGGATGATGAAAACAGCCTTTCAAATCTGATTGTTCAAATGAAAACTGAAATTCCTATTTTTTCACCTCCCAGCTGTCACATTAACCTCAGTTAATGTCAAGAATGAGAGAACATTGCTACTTCTTTATCTGCTTTTTAGTGACCGCACTTCAGTCTAGTACACAGGCAAAAGGCTGAATATGTACATAAATGGGATGTTACTTACCTTCACTTTCTTAGCTTGAACGGCCTGTCTAAGCCTGAGGAAGAATGAAAATGTGCATTGATTCCCAGCAACATACTTTGTCCATTCTGGGAATAAATACAAAGGTCCAGTCTGTGAGTTTGTAATTTCACTATCTTCCGTGAGCATTCAATTGACATGGATTTCACAATGCAGCCTCAGTAGTAGAAGAGCTACAGTGACAATGCTGTAATTTTTTTGAAATTAATTTAAAACTGACATTCATTTTATTATGCTCGGCCTGTGCTGCTGCAAGGGTGAGCTAACTGACATCTTTAGAAAGCTTTTTTATTTGATCGTGGCACTTCATTAGCTGAAGATGAGGGTCTACTAGAAGATGGTATCCACCTGATAATGAGAAGTTCCCTGTGAACAGACTTAATAATGAAATTAGACATTCTTGAAGTATGGTCAAGAGCAGAGACCTGGACATGGAGTCAAGTAAGGAAGTGCTGCATGTGGAGGAGGTGGCACGAGAGAAGGTTACAGGGAGGACTTTTCACTTTACTATTCAAAATGAAGGGCATTCAAAGGCGTATCTCAGATGTGTGGGTATTGGTGCTTGGAGTTTGAGGCACAAGCAAGAAGCACTGAAGGTGCATGCTCTGAGTCAAGGGGCTTCTTCAACATCAGAGCTGTGAATATCCATGTAGCTGATGACAAGACTTTTTCATTTATATACAAATTGAGCTTCTTCAAGAGGGAAACTGCAGATATGAAGACATTCTGCCTGTCTTATAAGTGTTACTGCTGTTATAATTTTCTCCATAATTATTTTGTTGGATGAGTGTAGCTACCACATAGGGAAGACGAGATGCCTCTCTTTTTCAACATGATACATTGCCATCAGAAGACTCAAATTGAAGACACCTTATATCTCTTGAGAATTTACACAAGTTTTGCATGTGGAAAATCAAATGAAAGGTAATACCCCCACAGTATTTCTCTCCTGATTTCCAGTTAATTTTCTTTTCCCACATTTCTCTCTCAAATTTGCATTTGCTTTAGCAAATCTCTGAAATGAAAGGGAGAAAGAGCTGTTATCACTATTTAGTAGATTTCACTGAGTTCTTTCCCCTTTACTTGATTACATGGTGTTCTAAACCTAAATTTCTCTTCACCTGTGCATATATTTTCCTCTGGAAAGTTAGAAATTTTATGCAGAAGAAGGCTGTGCTTTCTAAAAGAGCAGCCTTGTATTGAAAAACTCAGTTAACAAATGCACTGGTGTGGGCTGACCCTGACTGGATGCCATGTGCTCACCAAAGCCACTCTGTCATTTCCCCTTCTCAGCTGGGCAGGGGGGAAAAAAGGCTTGTGGGTCAAGATAGGGATGGGGAGGGATCACTCACCAGTTACCATCAAGGCCAAAACTGACTTGATGAAATTATTTGATTTTATCGCCAACCAAATCAGAGTCGGATAATGAGAAATAAAACCAAACCTTTAAACCTTCTCCCCACCCCTCCCTTCTTCCTGGGCTCAACTTCATTCCCAATTTTCTCTCAGTTCTTCCCCCACAGCAGTGCAGAGTAATAGAGAATGGGGACTGTTGTCAGTTCATCCCACAGTGTCTCTGCTGCTCCCTTCTCATGGGGAGGACTCCTCACACTCTTCCCCTGCTCTAGCATGTGGCCCTTCCCATGGGAGACAGTCTTCCATGAATTTTTCCAACATGAGTTCTTCCCATGGGCTGCAGTTCTTCCTGAACTGCTTCAGTGTTGGTCCCTTCCATACCTGGAGCACCTTCTTCCCTTCCTTCCCCTCCTTTCCCACTTACCTTGGTGCCTGCAGGGCTGTTTCTTTCACATATTCTCACTCCTCTCTTCCCTGGCTGTATTTGCTCTTGTAAAACAACTTTTTACCCTTAAACACATTACCCCAGAGGTGCCAGCACCATCCTTGCTGGGCTCACTCTTGGCCAGCAGTGGATCCATCCTGGAGCCATCTGACATTGGTGCTGCTGGACATGGGGGAAGCTTCTGGCAGCTTCTCACAGAAGCCACTGCTGTAGCTCCCCCGCCCCCCAACAAAACCTTGCCACACAAATGCAACACACACACATATTTATCTTCAGAGCTACATACAATTGTTGCTCTTTTTTAATGACCTGGGCAAATTCTAGTAAAATAAGGCTTGAAACCAAGTTTTAATGGAAGAAATCTGAATGACTAAAATAGAACGCAAAACTTTTTTCTTTCCGCTGGATCTGCTTCTCTTCTATAGCTTATATATCCAGATTTAAATAAAATTGTGGTGTACTTGAATGTCAGTTAATGGATTTTTAACAGGGAATTTAGCTTTTTAAAACTAAAGAACGCGAGTCAGTAAAGGAAATTTAATCATGGACCAGATCAATCATCTTCAATAGTCAGTCTTGCTTGATTAAGGTTTTTAGGATGTGGTTGTTTAGGTGATGTGTGGTGGTCTTCTATGTAGGGTTTCATGTTGCTATGAACTAACATGATGTTGACATGTTACTTAGACATTTCACCTCCTATTCACAACGATTACAACTCCATGCTTTCTCCTAGCCTGGATGAGACTTTAGTATGGCAGAAACAAGAATGATTAAGGTCCATCTTGGATCAAATGGAAATTTTTTTTACTTTAAAATATCAGTAGTTAACCAAAGCAAGCAGGGATCATTCCACACAAACATTATCTCAATGTTTTTTATGCTTTAAACTGCATTAGTGGCTACAGCACAAAAGGCACCCATGGGTCCCTTAGTCCTGTCTATGAGAGACACCCAGAACATTCAATGCATCCAGAGTTTCTAATATTAAGATGACTAGGCATGGGTCCAAGATATTTTGACTGAAATATGAATGTACTTTAGATCAGGATTCTGGTTTCAGGTATGCAGATAAAGTGACCAAGCATTTCAAGTCCGCAAAGAGTATCAATTATCTGACTGCAGTTTTTATGTGGTTCTTTCCATTGCTAGCTTCCTCTGTCTTCAACAAAATCCATCAAAAAAGTGGTTCTATGCATGATTTTCTAGATTTAGTACTATCTCTTGAAACTGTAAACCCCAAAGTTTTTGCACAACATCATTGCTAACATGCAACGCTTCCCAGAATTTTTTGTCCCAACAATTCTACTAGGAATAAGTTGCATGGATGCTCTTTAACAATTAAATTTTAATCCCAGCCTTGCAGCTGATGGACCTGGGGAGATGGAGGTGTAACAGCCTCACTTCTTTAGCTAATTTGGTTCTTCATTCAAAACTTTGAAGACTTTGTTTCTAGATTAACACTTGGATTTCTTACCTTAATTAATTTTTCTAAGACAGGTCAGTGAACAACATATTTGCCTGAGGTGAAGAAACCGTGGTTTAGTGCATCTAAATTTTCATGTAAATAGAACAAGCTTAGCATCTGAGCCAGTCAATGACTGAGCATATTTCTTTTCCTGGCTATACTAAGGACATACTGATATGAATGATGGTTTTAAGACCTAAAGTTGCCTAGTTAAACTATTTAACAGTAAAGAATTTAATTAGATTTTGATAAGAATTTTCTAGCTAAATCCTTCAGGTGTTTCTGGCCTTCTTCATTAATATTGCCATAAATTAATCTCTATTTGCTGTGATATTTTGGTAATTTAGTGACTAAATGGATTTAATCTTTTTCCTTTAAGGCAATCTATTTACTACAATATTTTTTTTTACCTTCTCCTCATTCTTCAGTATTATATTCATTCATTTAAATGAGTAAGATTAGGAAATCAGCACATGAAGAACTGAAAGGCAGCTGTTTATGGTACCTTCTATCCACACGGATCTGCATGGAGTGCCTGCTGCCTTGTGGTGATGAAGATTGCTCCAAGGATGCAGTTACAGCTGCTAGATCCCACTAGAGACATAAAGACCCTATGGCAAGAAGAATTGATTGTTCATCAAACACGGGCAATATTTTAGAGGGTTCTAGAGAAAGTCATATTTTCAAGAGAATGAGTCCCTCCCTAAAAGGATATGAAGGAGCTTTGTGTCAGAAACTATGTCAGACAGTAACTGTCCCAATGTTAGTAAAAAATCCATTCACTTTTGGAAATGTGTTGGGAGTTTCTTCTACATTCCTCTCAGAAAAGGTGAGCACATCTCTGTTATATTTTTATAGCTGCTCTAATCCCAGCAGCAGCAGTGGTTTTTTGTTTACACAAGCTCATGTGTGCAGCTGTGTATTGATGGTGTTCTGTTGATCTGTATGCTGTAAGACGTGTTTATGACAACAGTGGTTTTTCTTAACCAAATATGTCATTATTTCTGAAATATTCAGCTGTTCTCTGGCTATATTTGGAGTTCATCTGTTTGTGAAGTTATTTGTGAACTGAATTAATTCTATTTTATATTTAGAATTGTTAATTTAAATCTTCTGTTAATAGAACGATTATTTTTAGGGCAAAGCCTTTAACATATTCCCTTTATTGTCCTTTAATGTTTTCTCCAAAGTTATTATCATCCAAAGGACCATATTGGTACAGTTACAATGCAGCCTATGCATAATTCAAAAACAGATAAGTTCAAGTGAGCAAACCAGTGTGAGTTCATGAAACAGTGATGTTATTTTACTTGCTGTACTAATGGTTGTTCTCTTGGCTCTCATTCCATTGGTCTGAAAGCAGACACAAATCTGTACACCTGGTTTCAAACCCGCCCCTACACTGCTTATGAGTAGCACTCCATCTATCCAGCCACAACCTATTCACGCTGATACGACCAGTGAAAGCAGAAGCTATCCTGGTGAAATGTCTCTCTAAGTGCCCTGTTTGTTCCAGCACTCTCCCACCAAATGAGGCTGTTTCCTCCCCGAGAGATGACTCCTTCTGAAGGGCCATCTCTATCCACCATCTCCATGTGGTTGCAGTTGACAGAAGGGCAATAGAAATCATAATCTTATTTTAGTGGATACAGTGAGCCAATACTGGGCATTTTAGTTATTAGTAGAACATAATGCATGTGTACGAAATCCTTTTACATATCTTCATGGGTTTTGCTGCATCTTAAAATGTGTGGAGTGTTGCCATGGACATTTTTCCTCCAGTGAAATGCTAACTGATTAAAGAGAGAAGTTTGAGGAGATTTTTTTTTTTAAATTACAAGGTTTAAAACACTTCTTTTAAGTACTTTTACCAGTGATTCAGAAATTTGCTGCATGCAAAAACAGTGAATAGACCTATGGCACCCTTCCGTTTCTGCAGTGTTCAGTTATCAGTGAAGTCAACATGCAGAGGAGATCCGTGGAGCAAATGAAAATATGAGGAGGCATATCCACACGATTTCTCACTTACCTAACGCAGGAAATGAGAGTAATGAAGACACGATCAGTTCTAGCCTGGACGCCGTAGTGCAGACGCAGCTTTACGAGCAGTCTAAGCTGATACTCGACATCTGCAATACTGCATATTCTGTTCAGCTAATGGGTGGGGAGTAGATAAATCAAGCCAAAGTGAGATACAGGGTCAGGGCAATAATCTCTTGAACTACTTCAGTAAGGTCTCGTCTGCCACAATGACATTTCTGTCACTATGTATTACTCTTACTCAAGCTGGAAAGAATGATTCTTCTTCGGGTGCGCCTATCCACACCACCAGTGTAAATTTCTTGATAGTGTTGTCACTTGTGCCAGTCGCAAAGAATACTAGTGTAGAAAAACAAGGCTTCCTACCAAGTCACAAGGTATTTTTAAAATAATTTATTCTGGGTAGAAGTTGATGGAATCACAGCAGTCTCTGGGTGAATTTAATATACTATCTCCCTTGCTATCCTAAAAAAAAGTTTTTGGGTTAAGCAATTTATGGTTCAGTAGGCAGAAATAGAAAGGAAAGCAGAAATGGAAAGGAAAGCACTGGAAAAGTCCATGTTAGGAAAAGTACACTTCTATGTTTGTATTTCCTTTAGAAATGTCAGTGTTAACTTGAAACTCAAGTCCCTTCTGGCAGCTTTTATATCAAAGTTTTCTTATTTCCAGGTTTCTTCACAGTATAATGTGAGGTTAAGAAAACTCCACTTTCCAACATCAGTTGATGTTGTGTCTTATTCATGTCTGATCACATACTGGAAGGGAGCTTTTAAGTTATACTCAAGGGGTATGCATCCTTAGGATGAGGACCCAAAGGTTATGTCATAACTACATTAAACCATTCTAGAAATAAGTCACATCTTTAGCAGCGCTATTGAAGACACAAGAAAGTGAGTCAGAGAAAAAATACTCCTTCCCATTTTCAGTTTTCAGATATGTTTTTAGGACAGCAGCAGATATATTGAAAGATGAACACTTATGTAATGATTTATACCAGGGATGATGCTTTGTTGACTTGCACAAGCGTATAAATGTTTTTCACTGAACCATGGATAACTACTCCTTCGGGTGTTTTTATGTTATCACTTCTGAGCCCCAGATCTTTACTTTGTGAAAACCAGAAGATACTTTTAATATTTATCACTAGTTTTGATCACTGATTTGTTGTGAAATTTGTGTTCTGATAGACCCACCATTGGCCTCTATTCTCTATTTTGAAGAGCTGGACCTCTTAATGCTACTAAAAGTAAGGTAATTATACTGAAACATATGAAGGATTTGATGCTTTCAGCCTTCTCCCGATTTCTGTGTCTCTATATCCACCCCTGGGACTGAACTTAACCCTATAAATGAGGCAAACAGAGCTTACAGTGTGCCTCTGCAATCTACCTGCAGGGAGTCTGGCCATGCTCCCATGGGTGCTGGGGATTGTCCCTGAACCCAGAGGACACTGTGGAGAACTTGGGACGATCCAGCCACACTCCAGGGGCTGCCCTGGATGAGCACCATCAGTGTATCCCTGAAGTGCAGAGGGGTCTGTCTCGGTGTAAGTCCTGCTGCCAGGCCTTTCCAGGCTGGATCTGACCCTGGCTTTGCTCTGGACCTGACCATAACCCCAGGGCTGCTCCGTGCAGGGCTGTGCAGGCGCCTGCTGGGAACACATGCTCCGCCCTGCTGCTGTTGGATGTGGAGGTCTGGAGCTGTTTCTACCATGCCCAGGTACTGCTCCTGCCATAGCTCCTATGGGACTCACCAGGACTCCCCCATGCTACCAGTGCTGCTGTGATGTCAGTTTGTCTGCACAGCGTGGTCCAGAGATCTGGTCTTCCCCTTATCCCTGCCATGTACAAATTAGTTCATCCCCCTCATCCAATCCAGAGCAAACCAGGGAATGGGGGAAGAAAGGCAAGTACAAAACCTAATTTACTTAAGTCTATATACAGTGGTGTAGACATGACTTTCCATTATACATCTGCTATATGGGAAGACCTCTTCCATGCTGGGAAACCCTTGTAACAAATCCCAGCACATGTACCATGTACCAGAGTTACACTGAGCTGCAGAGAGAACCTCTCGCTCTTCTGCCTTCTGTCTTATTGGCTGCAAAATAATGAGGCAGCAGGATCAGAGAGGATTAACCTGGGATCTGAAGAGACCCAGTCTCCAGCTGTGACGATCTTGATGACAGGCAGTTTAAACTGGAGTTTGAGTGTGCAGGTGACAGCAAAGAGGGTGATAGTAGGAAGAGAGGCAGCTGGAAGGTGAGGATGTAGGAGCAGGATTGGCAGCTCCTTTAGGGGCTGTTCAGACCCATTTGTACCTGAGATTCCTGCTGCAGCCGTCTGGGGAACTGGCTGAGGGACCAGGGCTTCCTCACGAGTGCAAATCAGGAGAATCAGAGTTTGTGGGTACCCACAGGATAAGCATTGAGACCACGTTCTTGATACCCACAGGCCATGTCTTCTCCTGCAGTTAGGGAAGACAGGCAGGCCATCTTTTTCTGCCTGATACTGTCAACAGAAGGCTGAGAAAGGTAGGTGAGGGCTGACTTACTGCAGCTGAATGTTCACTTCAGAGTTTTAAATAAAAGTTGCAACGGGTCCCCCTGACCAGCACCTACCCCAGAAAACCAAGCAGAAGTCTCTAGAAGCAGTCCTGATGATGCTTCCACCTGTAAGCTGTGAGGGTAGAAGCTGCTTTAATCTCTAAATCATATTCTAAAGGAGATCAGATGCAGCCATGGTGCTTCTTTTTTCAGTTCCCTGCTGTGAAATTACATTAAAAGAAACTAAAAATACACTTTCTATTACTACTTTTTATGCAAACAGATGTTGTACTTACTACAGGGATGTTATTTACCTGTCAGGCTAAAGACGAGGTTGGTAATAAGAAGTCCTGAAGACATTACTTCTACTTTTAGGGGCTCCAAACTTCAGTGTGACAGTTAGCATGATTAGGATTTACAAGCTGAAAATTAAAATTGTGATTTTTTTTTAAGAGGCTTTTTTGAAAAAAGACATCTAATTACTACATAATAAAATGAAAGTACTGGCAATCTCACTGGTTATTTGTATTTAGAACTAGAATAGAAATCATACTAAAAAGGAATACTGGGAGAAACTGTCCTGTCCTTTCATAGTTTCTTCGGATATTGGCAGTCTAAAAAAAGCCTATTTTTCCCCAGTTAGATAATTAGAGCAATTCAGACATTTGCATTCAGGAAAGCAGTCACTTTCAAATGTGTTCTACAAAGCCATTTTCTGAAAAGAGCCATTTCCAAATCATGCTGTTCTTCTAAGTGCGCTAAAGCATAAAGTGTAATTAGACTTATTGCCTTAGAATTTAGTGGGAAACGTTTAAAAAAAATTTAGCCCTCCTTAAAACATGACTCATCGGCTGGCTGGGGGCTTGCAGAGCCACAGCACAGTCCTCTATCTCTTTGTTAGAAGGGATGCTGGTACAAGAGCTTGCCCTTACAAAAAAAAAAAAAGCCAAAACCAAAACATGTTGTGCTGGTGGTATTCCCGTCTGTCTGCAGAGATATGCTGAGAATCTGTTCCTATCTCTGCTTCTCGGATCCCATTCCCATTACAAAAAGGACCACTAGAAGAAAAGTCTGGCTCTCCTCATGTTCTTTGCCACAGGAGAGAGTGCTGGGAAACGCAAAGAAGGCCTTTCTGTTCTGTCTGTTGTGGAGAGGATCAGCAGGCAAAGTCCTTTCAGCCCAGCACTGAAGGGAGATACCTATGGATTTGCTCCGTGGCTCATGGAGCAGTTGCCATTTGCTTTGTATAAAAAAGAGCAAAGGCATGGGCCATCCTCAGTGACAGCCACGTCCTTAGACAATTTGGTAGCCTTTGAATGTATGTGAGCTTCTGATTTCTCGTTTCCAAAGGATTATCATTTTAATGTAATTAGGCAACCTCGAGAGCCAAGAAAAGCTTTCTTGTCATGTATGTAGCGACTGTAGCAGCTCCTTCATCTGAAAAAGTACTAAAACTTCTAAAAGAAAATTGTATAAAAGTGATTTTTCTTCTGGCCCTTTTTTTTTCCCTCTCATTATTTTCAGGCTGGGGGAAAATGTGTTTTGGCACATTTGTCTTGGAAACGTCTGTATTACATGACCTAAAACCCAAAAAGGTAACAGCCAATTGCAGCAAACATATCAATGAGGGAATTCAAGCCCAAACAGCTTAAGACTCACAAAATTGTAATTAGCAGAGACCAAGTTTTATAACAAAAAAATGTTAGGCAATCTTAACTGTGTGCTAAATATCCAATTTGTTGCTTACTTATGAGCATGAAAATTTTAAAACACAGCCTGCCCTCACTTCCAATAAAGTGTTAGTGGATGCATTCCATGTGCAATGTGGGAGTCACGACTTCAACAGGAACTCTAATTTTCACTTGTGCCATTCAGCATAGTCTCTAGAGAATCCCTCACACTCAGCTCTTATCAGAGTCAAAGCAGTCTCTGCCAGCCAGTGTAAACTCACGTGGAACAGGGTTGGGTTATGGATCAGAGGATGAGTTGTTTAATACCAGCCTCCTCTCACCTGCATCCTAGATTCATGGTAATGTGACAATTTAAAATACTGAAGAAGGCAAAAGCACGTTCCATATGTTTCAATGAGGAACGCCCAGACAAAGACTCCACTTTTCTTTGAGGCATTTCTAATCTTGGTGCAACTTTCTGTTCAGGTTCAATTCACTGGAGTGCTGCAATATATCAACCAAGAAGAAGAACCACTGAAGCATCATGCAGAAGTAAAACAAAATGGTGAGCTAGAGAGGAGTTACAAGCAAAGTTTATAACAACCCCTTAACATTTTGGAGGTTTAGGCAAGGTGTGCATGTGCCTTTCCAAGAATTTGGCCTGTTTGATTTATAGGAGAAATAATGTATGCTCAGAGAATGCATAAATATGGCTTACACTTGAGTAACGAAGGAGAATATTTTGTGATGACATCTTCATTTTCTCAAAAGAGGGATGTTGTTCAACATTTTCCATGAGGTGGAACACTCACTGGTTAAACCAACTGACTGGTCAAATATTTTATCAAAGATAGACAATCCTCATGTTGGTCTTTAGCTCTGACAAAATGCTTCTCGCACCATTAAACTTACGTTCTGCTGAATGCTTATTTATTTAAAACAATCTGTGAGCATTTTCTGTAGCTGGCTGAGCGTGGTTTTAATAGTGTTTTACCAGACAGTATAAATGGAGGCTGTAGGATATATAGAAGGGAAGCATGCTGTGGAAAGATAATGGAGTCTAGATGTGCATTCAGTATCTCCATTCTATTCAGCTGTTAGCTTTATTATCTCTACTATCAGAGCCTGTATTTTGGTGTTATTTCTCATCCAGAACATTATCCATTTTTTAAAGTGTTCTGCTGTTCAGTGAGTAATTTGGATTGACTCTACAGCATAAGACAAGTTACCAGCTGCTGCTGGCAACTGATTGTATTCTTATTTATTATGGTCTTAATGCAAGCAATGTGCACTAATCATAGTATTATTTTAGCTTTTGAATCAGTCTAAAAAGCTTAATGCCATTGAGGGTTTTGCCTCTTGTCAGATCAAATTTTACAGATTATTATACTAAAAGGATCAGAGTTTCTGAAGCAGAGAAAATTTTATTGGTGAAATCCTGATTTTATTGCAGTCAGCTGGAGTTTTCCCCAAAGCTTACATGACAGTCATCTTTCTAGCAGCTTTCTCATTTTTGCGAAAGAAAAAGAAAGAAAGGTGTGCCATTTATTTGCAACCCTCTCTGTAACCCTAACATTATATTTAGCATAAGATAGAGTAGCTGGCTGCTTGATAACATTAGATAAAGGTGATCAGTGGCCCATAACACATGACTTAAGGAAGCATATGATGTTGAGACAAAGACAAGACTGATGAAGGATCTAATTACTCGTTATATCGTAGTGGACAGTTACAAAGTGTATGGAACACTTTTCTTGTAAAAAAACAAGGAAATGCCCTAGAGAGATCATGTGAGGGCTTTGCACTTTTCTTCTGCTTAATAGCTGACCCTTTCTAGCCTCAGGAGCATTTCAGGCTGATCTCTTTTACAGTCAGGATTGATGACTCGGCTTGTTTGTACCATGGCAGGAAGGTTTTCCAAAGACAGGTCAGTGCCAGCATTGACCATTTCTATTTCAGCCAGCTCACTGGAAGAGTTTGAGATGCTTTCTCCAAAAAGCTACTCCAAATGGAAAGAATGTTAGCAGCCTCAATACCAGGTCTTTTCTGAGCAGTGACTTTTCTGTGGCTGGTGGCAGATGTGACAAGCAAGAGGAGTAAGGCAGTGTATGTCCTGTGCAGTGACCCCTCCTGAGGAGACCACCCGACGGGGGTGACGGCGTGTGCCACTCTGCATTTCTGCTGTGCCTTCTCTGACCAGCCTGTGAAGGACCTGTCTTAGGGCTAGGATGGCCTTGTGCGGCACAGCTGGAGCTGCTGCTTCAGCACCCTTGTGTTGGTCCCAGAGAACCTTCTGCTCAGCATTGTAAAGGCAAAGCATGATCCCAACCTGCCTGTGACTGTGTGGCCCCCCCAGCACACATCCTGCACCATCCAAGTCTTGCTCCTCCCTGTGATTCAGAGGTTTCCCTCTTTGCAGTCACTGTCTGCAGGCGTGATGAGCCTCCTGTGTGAGCAGTACCTGCTATCCATGTTAAAGAGTCTTTGGAAAAATGAGTTGCCTGTGGGATGGAAATATCCTGGGGGCATGAGAGGATGTGAATGTCACATTAGCTTTGGGGTATGTACCAGAGAACAGATACGCTTTAGCATTAAATATTCTAAGGTGAGAATCAAGATTAGGGCCCAGTGTCTTGAGATACCCCAGAAGGCACCACCAAGGCCAAGCAGCCGCAGCATTTCAGCAGAGCACACTCACGAGGCTTGTGAGCATCCGTCGAGACCAAACATGCTACTACTGCTGCTGCTGCTGCTGCTGCTGCTGCTTGGGGAATTTAGCCTTACATGTATCGTGTGGCACGACAAAAGTGTGAGGTAGCAAAAAGGTATTGCAATTGTTTTCCTCTTTGAGCGCTAAAGCCCATTGTTTGTATGTACTGCTAACATGCCCAAAATTGCTGATGTCTGATTCTTTGTAAACCTGTACCTCACCAAGTCATCCACATTTCTGCTGGTGGCCTGGCACAAATGCCTTAGGGCTGAAACTCTTATGCAACTAATATGCTGCTTGGTGGCCTTGACGCGCCTGAGGGAGAATTCCCAAAGACTGTTTCTCCTACATAATCTGTCAGTGCATCTTATCTCCAGGACGTGCAAGAGATGATGCCGCACAGAGTGCAGCTGGCACGTTACACTATTCTATCACTTCATGTCAGGAACTCCTGTATGAACGGAGTCAGATCCCTTCTGCATCAGGAAGAGGGGCAAGCTTGAAACTAAAAACAGGGTAAAATAAACCCACAGCAGCCAGTGACTTTGTAATTAACCCCACTGTTCAAATATTCAAGTAAAATTCCTACTCTGAACCCCTTGAACATTTCAGTTGTACTGTTCCATTTTCATGCTGCTTTATGCGCTTCAGTCCTTCTAAGATAAAATAGCTTGCAAATGCATGTTTTATTATGGTACATGTTTTCTTTTCACACTTCATTATATATTTCTGTTTCCATATTCCATTTTGCATCTCAGCTACTGTATCTCCTTCAGCAATTCGCATGCCGTGCTGCATTAGCGTTTCAGTTCTTGTTTTGCTTGTCATTATGAATGATTGTTTTCACAAATCATTTTATTTCTGATTTCACATCTCATTACTCATTTTCCAGACCCTCACTGTGGATTTCAGTGCTCATGCTACAGTATACACTGGAGGGTTTGTTTCCCATCAAGCACTGATTTTTCACGACTTGATACAGATTTTTCTTTCTGTATTTCTTCATGGATTGAATCTTTCTTAATTAATTCTGCATTTTTCCTACTGCATCACAGGATTCACTACTTAATTTTGAACCTTATTTAATTTTTCTTCTTTGATCTTAAAGGTGCATTTCTGGTCTTGCCTATCATTACTCTCTCAGATTTTGCATTTCTTGACTTACTAAAATTTTTCAACTTATGTATTCCTGATGCCAAATCCTGTTATGAGTTTTCCTTTTCACATCTCATTACCCACTTTTTTTGATCCTGGATCTCCATATGAATGCTTTTTGCATCTCGTTTCCAGTTTCCAGTTTCAATTTTTCATGTGCATATTCATTTTTATTTCACTGCTTGATTTTGTTTCAGTGTCTCATTATGTGCTTTTAGATCTAATTAGGAATTTCATGTATCATTGCTTATTAGCCAATTTCCTTTTTGCTGCCCGTTACAGACTATGCATTGTATTCTGAGTGTGAGCTTTCAGATTTCCCTGTGCGTTTTCCTTTTCCTCATATTCTTTAGTTAACTTTTTACATCTTATGAGAAATTTCATATAATCCTACTAGCATCCTACTATGATTTTCAAGACTGTAATTTTTTTGCTCCTGTGTAAACTTTCTTTTGCACCTCAGTAAATATATTCTTTTAATATCTCATTAACATTTGAATGATATCATATTGCAAATTTAATTTTTGTATCTTATACTAGATTTTCATTGAAAGAATGCATAATGAACTTCCATCTTCTTATTTTTTGAAACTTGAAGATGAGGGTGGTGCCTCTTAGACATTAGGCATTTTCATATCTGCAAATCCTCCCATGTTTTCTTTTCACATTGTGCGCTTTTTCTGTGTTTTCTTTTTCAGAGCTATTTCTGCACTTTCCTTAATGCCTGCAGTTTCACAGCTTGATTTATTTTTAGTGACGTTTCATATTTTATAGGTCATAACATATTTCTGGTTTTGAATATGTCAAGCTTTCCTTCTTTATTTATTTATGAATTTTTATTTTTGAATTTTTTTATGAACTTCCCCTTTCAGAATAAATTTTCTTTTTATGTTTCTCACCAAATGTAATTTTTTTTTAAAGTTTTCCTGGATGAATCACCTGGTTTGATTTTTTAAACTTACATTCTTTGGTGTGTAACATTAACCATTTTAGATTTTTGTGTCTCCTCTTAATGTTCATAATGATTCTGCATTTCATTCTGCAGCTTCATCATTCCCATCTTGTTCCCCATTTGTCTTTAAAATGCCATTACACATTTCCATTTTGCAACTCCCTACGCGTTGCTCATATTGCGTTTTTCTGCTTACTTGTTTGTGGTTTTGAGAAGTTTCATGCGCACCAGATGTGATTTTTGCCCAAGTCATAATCCATTCCTCTATTGTCTCGTTATGTTTTTCAGGTTTTCCTTTTTTAATCTATGTTCTTGCTGCATGTTGAATTTTTTTTTTACAAATTATTAGGTCTCAAATTGCACATCTCATTATATTTTTCCATTCACCTCTCATTGAGACATTTCACTTTTTTGACTCAGTATGTATTTTCACCTCCAACACAGGCTCTTTCAAGACACGTTGAGCTCTGCAGCTCAACGTTTATTTTAACTTTCTTATCACATAGACTCATATTCCCCTGCATATATTCTTGCATCTCTTATTTCCCACTTGCCATTATGTTGCATAATTTAATTTTTACTTTCAAAGAACCACTACCTTCTTTGTATCACAAAGCTTTTCATTTCTACCTCTTTTTAAAAATTTTATTTCCATCACCTCACTTTGACTATTCTTTTCCCCAGGATGTTTTATTTCCTTTTTTATGTAACATTATGTGTCTTTTTGTTTGCATTTTCTTTTGTTTACACATTTTTATTACACATCAGTGTGCAATATTTTCTGCATTTTTTTCATTTTTTCCTCGTCTTACATGCTTGCATTTTGTCATGATTTGTCCATTTCATCATGACTTTTCCTCCTCACCTATGACTTTTAAAGGTTTTACTTTTCACTTTCACATATGCATTCATTTTTATATTTCACCTTTCATTCTACATCTCATTGGTTTTGGTTCTTATTGAATGTGCTCTATTCTGCAGCACAGTAGGTTTTGTTGGTATAACTCATATACTCCTCCTTTTCCACTTGAACTTGCCTGCATCTCATCATGTCTCTCTTTCTGGCCCTCATTATGCAAGTATTTTCACACGCCACCACAGATCTGGCTTTCACATCTCATAATTAGTTTTCATTCTGTCTCTCTCACAATGATTTTGAGTAGCTGATCACTCAGAGGTAGTTATTCTGCCTTTGTGTGTACCTTCTTAATGTTGAAAACACACTTTATCTCCTCACATGGTTTACTTGGTCCTTCTCTTTTTCTAGTTGCTACTTGTGTATGCAAAAATAAATAATTTGATACTTCTTTCTTTTCTTTCTGCTGGCTGAGTGCCTTTGGTTCACATAAAAAGCCAAGAGGCAATACAACAGAAAACTGAGATGTCAGCACAGAACATACATTGCAGACACTATGGGAATACAGAAAGTTGAGGATGAACATCTGCTTAAAAGTGTACTTAGGAAACTTTGGTCAGGTTTTTTCATTAAAATCATACACGTTTTGAAATGCTGATTGCATTAGCAAGCACTTGCTGCTTTCAGAATCAGATTTACTTTATGAAAATCAGATCAGGCAGTCTCTCTGCCCTTCCCAGATTATTTTGGGGGATGGGAAAAAAAAAGGTAGAGGAAATCTGGTTCTCCAGCTTGCCCCATGGTAACACAGATGAAGAGAATGGTGGTGGAGGTTATGCAGCTGCTGGCCCTGATTAACTGAGCTCCGTCTGAAGAACCACAGAAATGCTGTTTGGAAGACACCCCTGGAGGGCTCCTATTCCATTGGAGGGATGGGTGCTATCCAGCATCCTGGCCCTGACCAGCCCCACCTGGGGCCTCCCCTCCCCTGCCCACGGCCCTGGAACCCCAGTCCAAGGTTAGCTTGCTCCTCGACCTCCTCGTCTTGAGCAGAACAACAGGAGGCTGTGCCAGTCAGGGTTTTACCGAGCCTCCAGCTGTGCATCCTGCCCCTCTCCCCGGGCAGCCTGCTCTGCTCTGCTCTGGTGCTCTCCCGGGGAAGCCCCAAGGTGCTGGATGCAGCTGTTCCTGTGGATGATATGGCCTCACACCATGGTGAGATGTAATTTTTTCCTTGCCGGTGTAGCTCCCTCTTCCAGCAGTGATTGTGTGGTCCTCCCTGTGTCTTTTTCCACTCTTCCTTAGCTGGAGAGGGGAGCGGGGCAGGGCCCTTGGTGCTGGCTGTGTGTTCCTGTCTGCACCAACACCCTGCGGCGTGGCTGGGAGTGTGCGTGCGTACACATGTGCTGTTCATGTGGGTACGTGTGTGTCTGCATCTGGCCAAAACCTGCTCAGCCTTGATACCAGCTGGTCCTGCAGGCATGGAGTGGCAACAGAATTCCACTCCTGGACTGCTGAGTTTGGCAAATCCTAATAGCCATATCCCTAGGTCAGTGTGCTCTACGGATTTGCTGAAGACGGACTCTGCCACCATCTAGGTAATAGACGGAAATGCAGAACCACAAGGGAACAGGTTCAAATTTCTGCTTCACTCACTGTCATCTTCCAGCTGGAGCTACTGAGCATTTTAGTCCAGACAATTTTAACAGTCTTACCCATTCAGCTTTCAAATGAGAATGCTGTTGGAGGAAGTACCTTCAGCCAAGGTGCATCGCATCCACCTCTCTTCTAAAGTTTTGTGTCCTTTTCCACTTCCCTTTTCTTCTGTCTCCAAGAGGCATCTCAGGAAAGAAAACCTCACTCTCTGATTCCAGACCTACCTCTCTGATTCCTAGACTTACTTATAGTGGAAATTCCAGACATGTTCATATCAAATGTTTATCTCACTAATTATTACTTCCATGCTTGATATGATCTGCTACAAGCTGTAAGTGGTGAGAAACATATATGGTCTCCTGTATCAACTGTGTGGGGTTAGAAGCTTGGAAAGGAGTTGTTACTCTGTTCTGGCAGCTAGGATCTTGGCAGCATTGTAGCAGAAACATGCTAGTGGGAAATTAGTTCCCTTGAATCCACACTAATTTGATCCCATCCCAGGGAAACTGTTTGTTCAAGGACTGTGGCTTTTTACAATTTTATATATTATCAGTGCTACTAGTTGTCTAAATATTGTTTTAAAGTGCATTTAACTGCAAAATTATATTTACAGGAGAGAAAACAAAAGATGTCATTCACAAATAAACTTGCCTGTTGAAGTTAAATGATATTTGAAGCTGAAAAGTGAGTAAGCTGAAAAGTAGGAAACAACTGAACCGTTACTTTATTTCATCAATAAAATGAAGATTTTATTTTGGTTTCAGTTGTGAGAGAGCTATCTCAGCACAGGACTGATATTCTTGCTTCATTTCATGGGCATGAAATGAAATAAGTTCATTTAAGTTTGCAAAAAGTATAAACCAACGTAAATACAGTACAACAAAAACTTTTGCCTCAGGATAAAAGTGGGTCCAGGACCTACCCAACATTAATATTACTTTTTTTTTTTGCATCATTCCTGAAATTCTTCTTAGAGAGAATGATAGATCTTTGAACATTCCTTTGTATCTGCCCTTAGTTTCTGCATTTCTGAGTGCTTAAGAGCAACATGATACTTCTTTACATACCACTGTTAAAATGAAAACCTAGAATCCTCAATAACAGCAATTTAAAGGGATGTGTATAAATGAGATTATGAGGGAAATTTTTGTTCTCAAATACTTCCTATATCGATATTATCTTCCCTAATGACAGTTCATTTAGTTTCAGACTGTGCTAGGAAATGTGTGTTTGTCTGGACAGCAGTTTCCTGTGAATCTGGAAGGCACTTGGTTGCTGCTGTGCATAATTTATTTCCTGGCTGGCACTTGTAGCACTGATGTGTAACCTGAATATGGCTGCATTCACATTTGCTCGGAGTGAAGGTAAGCAAGAAAAATTAGAATAACTTTGTTTAACCTCTGACCTCTTTCAAAAGGGCACAGAAGATCAACATCCTTTTCGTCATATGTTCCTTTTGCAGCTTCTTGTAGGCCATTAAAAAATGGGCCATATGAAGAACATGTGGATTTTGCAGTTCCATTGTGTCTTCCACTATACCCAATAAGAGTATAATTTTCCATTTTCATTTACAGTCTGTTAGAAAAAAGATGTCTTCACTCACTATCTGACAGAAAAGCAACCAAGAGATTCTTTGACGGAAGGTTCAGATTCTGGATACTGCATGGTCTGGGATCTGGTGTTGAATTCTGGCTTGCTATTCACTGATGACCAAATGCTTAAGCCAGCTGATGACTTTTACATATGTACACAAAACAAAAAGGGAGAACTTCAGAAGCTCAAGTTCAGCCTAAGCTGGTGTAGCCTGGGATCAGTGCCTGGGATCAGTGCACTGTGCTGGGCAATTACCCAGGGTAAATATATTTTGGAAACATTAGGTCAGCATCCAAGACTGGAGATCTGACAACCCAGCTGCATCCCCTGTGGATGTAAACGACCAACATCAAACAAGCGAATCCAAAGGAAAGTATTGCACTTTGTTTTAAATGTGATGGTCTAAAGATATCGTTAGAATGAGGCCTATAGGAAGCAATAACTCGTTTAAACTCTGTGGTATGGTATCGTGAGGAGAAAAGTAGACGAGCTCTGAGCGGACAATCCCTTCCCCAGGACATAGTTAGGAATTAAGATTAATTCCTCTGAGGTGAGTTATTTATCAGTAACTTACCACTCATCAGTGAATTATTTAACTTTAGAAGGAAAGGTGTCTGGAGTCTTTGGAGCAGACAGGATATTAGTGCAAGGCGGGGGGGGCAGAAAGGGGGAGAGAGAAGAGTTTTGTATTCTGTGGAGCACAAAATGTTTGGAGGGTGAGGAAGTAGGCTATAATGTGCCATTAAAAGAGTCTTTATTGAGCCCATGGCTCCAAGCTGTCTGTCATCCCTTGGATGGAAGAACTGGCAGCAAACATGCATATGCCAGCTCAGTGCTCTGAGGTGGCTGAAAAGCAAATGGAGCCCTATAAGGGGGGCAGGCTCTGTCCTCCAGCTGCTCTTGGGCAGAAGAAGCAGGATACTAGAATCAGCACCAAGAAGATGTATTTTAGTTTTGACCCAGCTTGGCCATCTTTATATTGATGATTCTGTCACATTGAAGTGTTAGTGGTGTCCTGTTAACAAACTTTTGTTTGGTTGCAACAGATTTCTTGCAGTCTATATCCTTTTGCTGTATTTTGTACAGGGGAAATGTACTGAATTTAGCAAGTTTGGGAGGCTTCTTATAGGTTAGTAGGAAGGTTTCCTAAAAGTTCCAGGGAAGTGCTTTTGTATTCAAAAATCTCTGTCATGTTTCCAGCTGTGTCACTTGGACCAGTGGTCAGCAATCACGGGACTGAGGGGCCAGGACTGAGTAAAAGCCTTTGGTCCAACACTGGCCATGTGCCTCACATCACAGCTGTGCATCCATCACGCGGCAATGAAGCGCCCAGCACATGACAATCACACACCCATCATGTGCCAGGTGCCTGCCAAACAGATGCCCATCGAGTGCCTGGGTGTCTGTTTCATCTTAAACTGGAGTTGTCCTTCTGGAAGGGATGGCCTTTCTGCTGTGTCACTCCACTGGCATTTGTGAGTGACACAGTGGAGGGAGTGGGGCAGGAATGCAAGTGTGACACTGGGGTTGAATTGATAATTCAGGGAAAACAGGCTGGTATAGAGATTTAAGTAACAGGTTAATGGGTATTTTAGAAACCTCTTGTGATTTCTAAATGTTGAACTCAAGTACGTATATGTTCTTTTACCTCCATTTATCTCCATTCAAAAAAGGTTTTTAGAGTTCTTTACTTCATACCGTCAGTCAATTCTCTTGTCTTTACAGATAATGTTCTTTTAAGTATATTATAGAACTTTCCTGAGTGCTTCAAGGTACAGAATAAAACCAGAGTAATTTGATTTGAATGAAGCCTTTGGATACCACCTAGGCTGACCTCCTGCTCCAAGCAGGGCTAGCTTCAAAGCTAGATATGGGATACTCCTTAAAATACCTTCTGCAATTTGTTAAGACATTAAGAGCAGCTCACTTTAATTTCTTGCTTCTGGGCACTCTGTGCTGTTTAAATGCAAAGTGGTATTCTAGTAATAAATTCTGCGTCCATATGCAAAAAAAAAAAAAACCAACCAAAAAGCAACTGTCTTGCCTGCTCTTTGTTAGTTTGCAACTGTTCTATTTTGCATCCCGAGGCCCACCTTTCAGCTGCTGCTGTGTGAAGACATTCCTAGTTAATCCAAGTGTGGATTGGGAGCTAGCCATTTGGGATAGAGTGACATGCAGCCGCTGTGTATTGGCATTGCCTACTGAGATCAGCTCTTGCTGGGGAAGATGATTAGGAGGCTGGAGCACGCCATGTGTGTGGAGAGGCCGAGGGAGCTGGGTTTATAAGTCTGGAGAAAAGAAGTGCGGAGGGTGAGGGGGAAACCTCACTGCAGTCTTCCTTTTCCTTAGGGAACGGCAGGGAAGATGGAACCAGATTCCTGGGAAATATCCATCGTTAAAGATTTCTGAGATGTGAAACAACATAAAGGTTAGTCCTGTATCAGCATTCTGTTTACGCTAAAGAATTCTTTGTACTGTTTTGTCTGTGGCTGTTGCCTTCATGGAATCCATAGATAGAAACAAACTGTTTTTTCTCAGCAATCTTTTGCTTATTGTTACTTTTCCCTAAAAATAAAAGATTTAAATAACAAAATGTTCTCCTCTGTGTGCTATGGAAGCTGTCTCTTTTATCTTGTGTTCTTACCCCAACCAAGTTTCTGCAAGGAGAAATAATTTTTTATAGTTCACTTTTCAAATTATCTGATAAGAACAAAGTTACCTGTCATAGAAATACACATTCTGTGCTGGCTGAAGTACGATCTGCCTGTTGACTAGATTTGCAGCTGTTGTGAATCATGACAAATGACATAGAATAAGTGCCCATAAAAATTTAAGAAAATCAGAACCCAACCTATTAATTTTCACTAATTAGGTCCTGTCGGATTGAGACACAAACACCAGGATTGATTAATATTAAAGTTTGGATCAGAGCCTTTCCTGTGCCTGAAGAACACTCCAGTTTCATACTGCACATTTTCAGATAGTGTAAAAAATCTTCAAAGCCACAAAAGTAGATTACCCACCCCCTCTGACCTCTTGTTATCTTCAGAAGTCTAATCTGGAATTTCTTGGCTCCTGTAAGATTTGATGTGACTGATGCATCTCTCAAGGAGGAGTATTTTGCCCTCCAGTTCAAGAAAGGGTACTGTGACACAAAGAGGTCTTGATCGCAAGTAATTTTTGAGACCCAATGTCGTTTTCATTCTCAGATTTTTCCCAAGCCCCGAGAAAACTATGCTTTCCTCGGACTTGAAAATTGAAGCAAAAATCCATGGCCACATTTGAAGCAAGGCGAGGAGCTATCCATGAATGCAGGCCAACGCTACTTGTCAGATCCGGCCCAGCAGTTTCAAGGCAGGTGGTCAAACCAGGCAGTCAGTCCAGAGCTCAGGCACAGCGGTGGGGATCATGGCCAGGCACACAGGCGTGCCATGATATGGCTAGAGACAAGCAAACCTGCCGCGCAGATCAGGCTGACACGGACTAACACCACAGGATGGGCTTTAAAAGGGCCTGGACTCATGAGCAGAATGGGTGATGGAGCCCACTGGTGAGGTTGACCAAGCCCTCTCAGTGCCCTCAGTGGTCTGACACATCTTGGAACTTCCAAGGACTGTTGCTAACATTCCACAAACAGAAGAAAATGGGATTTTGGGCTACAAAGCTGACTTTCTCTGAGTTCACCATGAGCCTTAGAACTTCTTTAGATGTATCCCACTGTCATCCTCCATCTTTCAGTGTGCAGCCTAGCTGGAGATAATTTAAGCAATTGCCTTCATTATCTGCTTTTCTTCCTTATTTTTCAATTGTATCTTGTTTACTATGAACCATTCTTTCTGATAAAAACCCAAATATTTTTTATTCATATATTATTGTCCTAAATTTATCACAATATTATGAACATGCATAATATATTGCTATTGTATCTTGACAGTATCACTGAGGGGAAGGAAATTCTCATAGAGTCAGAGAAATTGTACAATTCATTTAATTTAAAGCTGCAAGTACTTGGTACAGTCACAAATCAGAAAAATAAATTTAAATCGGGCACTAGAGCCTCAGTTAAGGAATCCAAGAACAGAGGAACATAAATGAGTTATTATCTTCAGGTAGCTTCCTTTACTGATTTAACAAGCATCCTTACATGAACACTGAAGAAGCAAGACTAAGCTAACTAATCAGCACTTAATTTCCTTAATCAGGAGCCCAATGTGGTCTCACAGGGCCCTGTGCCTTGATGGCACCATGTCTTCAAACTCTTGCAGTTCTACTCCATTATACTGTTCTGTTTCATCCACCAGGCAAATACATCTAGTGTGCTGGATTGGATATTGGAGAAAAAAATTAGAGGATTCTTGCACTGAATATAAATGCTCGTGCTTCTGAACTTTGTGTGTGAATCTACTGCTTCCTTTGTGTGACATTTTGAAGCCTTCAACTGCTTTTAAAGAGCACAGATCCCATCAGGGGAGGGACAGTCACAGAGTCCATCATAAGCAGATCTCTTGCACACCTGTGTGTCACTAAAGATAATGGAAAGACAAACACCAACAGCTGCTGTTATCTTCTACTTAAATCAGCCCTGATTTCACAGATGTTTGTTGACAGCAGAGGAATGATAAAACTTAAGAGTTGTAGGCACCATTAGACTTTTCAGAGTGGAAGATACACTATTTGCCACAGGCTGTCATCTCATCGCAGTCTTTTTTTCCAGTCAGTGCTCCCTTCTTGTATACCTTTTTCTGTCTTAGCTCCCCAAGGGAGGCAAACAAGAAATATCGTTGCATTTTGAGGCTTAGGGAAGACATTATGTTCAAGAGACAACGATTTTCATCAAGCCCTGACAGCCATACTGGGTCTTTGGCTTGGTGTATCCATATGTTTGCATGAGCGACTGCTGCACAGCCCCAAGGATACAGCAGTGGAGGGCAGATGCTGGAAGGCTCTGGAGGCGTACTGCCACCGGATAAAGCTCCCAGATATGTTTACTGAGGCATGCTCTGGTGGGCATAAAGAAAGAGCATTATGGAGAAAGAAATGTCAAAACAGGATGAATAGTTTTGTTTGCTACACTAGGTATAAGGAGACTTGGTACTGGGTGGGAATGCACCTCTCCACAGATCGGATCATGCTGTGGCTCTGTCTGGTGCTGCGGAAGAGTAGGATTTCTAACACCTGAAGAAGCATAAGTTTTACTTGCTAACTGTATTTCTCTTCCAATTTCTGTTGTGATTTTTTAAAAATTATTGTTAAAGCAGTTTTGTTACACCATTTGCTGCTGTGCCTTTCCTACTGAGATCCAGAGAGAACGCTGCGCCCCTCACGGAGTGCAGCAACTGTACAGCCGAGTGAGGAGGAGGGGAGTTAGCAGATCCTTTATGAAACATAAAAATAGTTCATACTGTTTACATTAAGAACTTTGATGGGGCATGTCATTTAAGGCTTTGAGGGGTAGAGTGCCTCCTGTGATATGGAGTTGTTAAACTGTACAGTGAAGGAATGGTGAGAAACATATGTGTTGTCATGCCACTCCCCCGTGACACTTTGCATCTTTTTGCATACTGAAGGGGAATAGCTCCAAGACATTATGGGAAGGTTGCATCATACTTCATGGAGAAAGCATTTCAGCATTTGCATCTAAGCTTAGCAGTTTGTACAGCTCTTTAAATAATTAAAAAAACCAAAATTAGTACAAAACATTTTTGCTGCTCTGCCTGCCTGTTTGTTTTATTCTTCCTGTCACTTAGAAAGACCTTTCAGGATGGATAACCTGATTTTGTACTAGTAGAACATTAAGTTTTACTGTTAAGTTGAACTCCTGTGAATACAAAGCAAGTCAGACATTTCACTGCAATCCTTTGTTCTGCTACCAGGAATATCATCAGCAGAGTTCATGAAATACCTCTTTCAGTTGCAGTGAAGACTATCTTCACCTTCTCATATGGAGAGAATACTACATTTCTCAGCCTGCTAGATAAAACAAACAGAGAAAAAAAGCCCAGGGAGACTGAATTATCACTTAAAGGAACCTTCTCTCTCTTTACCTCTCTCTATTTTTTGCCTAGATTCTCTGGTTTTCCCTTGCTAAGAAGAGACTTACTTTTGATTCAGCGGTAGGTTGTTCCCATGTTGAGCTCTCATCCTTGAGGAGATTGGATGACACAACATATTGGCATCTCCAAGTCTTAGCTGATTGTTCTCAGTCTTTTCTACGCAGACTGTGCTTTCAGATCAACCAGGAAAAAAGGAAATTTTCTCAGGAATTTAGCTTCTCTTTTAGTTCCTTGTCAATAAAGAGGAGAAATAAATCGAGGAGGTAAAAAATCTTAGATAAACTCTTCCTAGGTGAATGTGAACTTGAGTTCCCCTGTGAAGTCATGTGTCTTGTTCTGCAAATTCCTACCTGAACTGAGTTCAGCAGGGTTGAGGACTCTTACACCAGGGTCAGAAGACTATTTGGTGTCTCCATGGAAATGCTGGAAATTTTGTACTTTTCTTCTGAGATCAGATTGTGGTCAAGCATTCTGCAGAATAGTTCTGCAATTAACTAGTCTTAAAAAGCAAACCTCTCGTATCCAAACATTCATGAAGCTTTCTGGAAATAAATGTCAGGCCCGGGAATGTACAGCATAATTTCTTTAGAGAAGCCGGATGTCTTTTTGTTTGGGCAAGCTCATACATTTTCATGATACATTTTGTTCAGACATTTGGATAGTCGAATACTGTGCATATATATATACGTTGCAAATTATTTTATCCCCTTAAGAAAATACTATCAGAATGCAAAGCAGAAGGGCTAATTTTGCCAGCTTCCTATGTGGTAGACTTTGGTGCAACAGTGACTCTGAATGAGCAATTCTCTCAGAGATTTGCAAAACCTGTAGGAAGAAAACAGGTATAGAGAGACAAGAGATTTTAATGAAAAAGAAGAAGCAGAGGTTATTTTAATAATTGTTTGCATTACATTTTTTTTCCCTAAGCAAAAATATCACTAGTAGAACAACTCTTACCTGTGGAATCAAAATTAGTGGCACTAATAGGGACTCCTATTTTCAAGGTATTTCAAGAATAGTATATTTTTCTATATTTGTTTTCACCCTGCACGAATGATCCAGTCTTGTATCACCCAAAGGGGAATTAGAGAAAACGGGGGGCATGAATTTTCACAAGCATAACAGAGGAAAGGGAAGAAGCAGCACTTAAAAGGAGAATTCTGAATAGATGTGAAAAATAAATTCTTCAGCACAGGAGCATTGAATCACTGAAATACATTGTTTCAGGAGGTTGTGGAATTGGCATCCTTGGAGATGTTCAAAACTCATGTGGACAAGACCCGGAGTAACCTCAATTAACCTTTGAAGACAGAGTTGTTTGGAACTGTGCTTGAGTCAGAAGACTTTCAGGGTTCCTTTGAGTCTAAATGCTTCTATTATCCTGTGATCTCAGTTATACCACAAAGTGATAAGTAATCAGAAGACAACAGGACTAATTACTGGATTTTCTGAGAAAAAGCATGGGACTGCAAGAGTACATAAGGATTAAACAGCAAAACGCATTGCATCCTGAAGAGAAAGATTGAAAAGGAGTAGAAGAGGGAGCATGTTGTGGCAATGATGGCTGCTGAGTTCAGAAAAACACGGAAGCATTTCACCTGCTGTGGATGAATGTGTGGAATTTTCTTCACTGGGAGCTCATGATGTAAATTATTGAGGTAAAACAATATCTAGATAGCTGTATAGAAAAATTATGACATTTTCTTCTCCATAATGCTAAGCAAGGTGCATTCCAATATTTACATTTTGAGCTACAAATGGATTACTTGCAGCACCTTCTGCATTTAAGACACTAAATATTAGCCCAGATGCTTTTAGATATAGAGGTATATACCGACATAGGTATATACCTATATAAAGGTAAATACATATAAAGGTGCACCTTAGATATAAGGGTACTTAAATATTTCAGTTCTGCAAATCTCTATAGTAGTAAAGCTCTCTCCAAGCCCTGTGATAAAGGTGGGTCTTGCTGGTATTCAAAATTTTTCTCCTACACTTTCTTCTTCTACACTTTTAGGAAAAAAATAAAAGTTAAAAGATGCAAGTAACAGTTTATAATTTGCAAAGGTGTCCCTGCCTGCAGTACTCTGTACACTGCTGTGACTTGTTTTTCTGAGCGTGGTGTGTGGCTGTTATGTCTTGCTGCAACACCATCGGTCTCTTGGGTTGGCAAAGCCAGCAGGTTTCACATTCTTCCCCTAAGGAGGTGTTTTGTTTGGTTCTACATTTGGAGAATTATAGTAAAGTTGAGCTAATATGACTGTAATTTTCTAATAGACATCAGTGATTCATGGCATCAGAATGTAACATGCAGACTGGAACAGATCACAATATTGATCAAAGATAATAAAGCCACAACATTGACAAGAACTATTCAAATTATTTAAATCTGGGAATAGGTGCTAAGGAAGGCTCCTCATCAGTTTTTAATATCATATATACTCTATCTTCTCATTTCTTAGTTATAATAATTTTAATTATGAATGATTGGACCACATTCAAAGTGGGATATTATAAACGGCTTTGATACTCTGAAAGTCTTTTCGGCACAGAATTTCAAACAATATAAACAATATAAAGGCTCTTCACTGCAGTGTGCTCTGGAGCTATCTTTCATTTCAGGCATTACCTGATGCAGCAGAAGATCTGGAACCAGTTTTTGGAGCTGCAAGAAACTGCCTTCTTACAGTGGGAACCCAGGCTCATCCACCCTGCTTCTCACATTTGGATTGTTAGTTCGTTTTGGGGTTTTTTTTCAGTTGTTTGGGGGGTCGTCCCTTCCTCCCTTCCTTTTACTTTTTTCCTTTTTTTCTTTTCTTACAAGTCTCACTTGTCCAAGCCAGGATTCACCACCTACTACTACAAGCACTCAACCTTTTCCTCGGGGTCTGGAGCCCACCAAGCCTTCCTCATGCACCTGCAGTGTGCTCTGCCTCAGCCAGTGCCACGTGCCAGGCCAGGAATGCAGACACCAGGCAGGATCAGAGCAAGCACCGCCAGCTGGGACCTCACACAGCAATGAGTTATGGCCTGCTAATCGCTGCAGCAGCCTACAGGGGAAAAGTGTGTTTTCAGAGATGCTTTTCTTTAAATTCGAGATCTTACCTTACCTGATACCTTACCTGGTGCTGGCTATGTCTGGTCTTAGTCTGAAAGGGACTCTCTCAATTCTTCTCTGTGCACAGCAGAAACAAAAGCTAAGCAGGTTAGTACTGAGAAGCCTTATGCACTCTCTCCATGTCCAAGAGCAGAAATCAAAAAAGCATGAAAAATCAGAAGAAGCTGAAGCAATGTGACTGTGCCTTGGTAGTTTAGCAGGGGTCTTGAGGGATTCAGGATTGCTTCTGTACCATAAGTGCTGATGATACAGAAATTATCTTCAAATGAATATTTCTGTGGTTATAGCAATTTGTCAGAAGTCAGTGGGCACAATATTCTCTTTTTTTCCTCCAACTTGTTCAGAAGTGTCACATTTGAGAGTGATATCTGAAAAAGCTCTTGTGGTGCCAGGAGACATTTTTATTTTCAATTCTGTGATAACATTTCTGGAAATAAATTCTGCCAACAACAGTAATTAAACAGACCTTCCAACTGTGCCTTAGGCTGCCCTTTCATGTTTGTTTTCTGTTCAGGCAACAAAACTGGTCATGACAGTAAAATATTCTGCTGGCATATCTTAGAGGCATATGTTCAGCAAAAAGCCTTGCTCAGTTTCTAGATTCCCAGCTCAAATAATTAGCAGCATTTGCTATTAGACCAGGAAGAGCTGAAATTTATAATGCCATTTCAGATGTTTAAAGTGTGTACACTACAAAGGTCATGTCATATATCCAACCTTACTACAACACTTTCCCAGGGAGCACCTTTTTTTCCTGCGTTTCTGGCAGATCCTTGTGGCTGTCTTCACTGGCTAAGACAACATTTTAAAAAAGCTTCTAAGCTTCAGGAGTGGGAACAAGTGCTGTCCCTTTTCTGCACTCTCTCAAGAAATAGACACCTTTTCTTGTCACTGAACTCCCTTGAAAATATCCCAAATTATGATCAACCTTACCCTTCTCACCTCAGGTCTTCTCACTGCGTACTCCTTTCTAACAGCTTCCCTTGATTCTCTTAATTTTGCCTGGTAGTGACTCTATACCCAACTGGAGCAAAGCAGAGCAGCAGACATTTGTTAAGACTTTCTTGTTTCAACCTCAAATGCCACGGCCTCTATTAGAAACAAAAAAGCCAAATTAAAAAAAAAAAAAACACCCACAAACAAATGCCAACACCACCGCTACCAAAACAAAACTAAAAAGCAACAAAGCAAAAAAACCCCAAACCAAACCAAATCAAAACAATCAAGCAAATAAAAAAAACCCCAAAAACAAACAAATCCCAACACATATGTTTTTTAATACTGTGTGTGAAGTTTGGATTAAAATATAATGAATCCCCCTTCAAGAAAGAAATTTGCAAAATAAAGTTTTAAAAATAAAGTTTTTCACAATTCCTCATATTACTTCTGTACCTTGCTAATGTGACAGAAAGTAGTAAAGAGTCCAGCTTTTTAAGTATGTCCTTTCACTTTTCTTAAGACCTTCTTAAAGAAATCTGAAACATTCGCAGTAGAATAAATGCTATTTGGTCTGCATTTAAAATAATGATCAATACCAGGAGTAGTCCAGAAAACTTCTTTTATACCTTTGAGGAGTACATGCAGCAGCCAGTGTCTTAACTGAACAGCTCAAAAACAGATTGTGTAGGTTCAGTCTAAATTTTGAAATTTATCATGTACAGCTGAGAAAAAGTTCTGAGAGATTAAGTAATCTCTTCCACATGCTCTAATTGAAGCAGAGCAGGAAAACAAGTTCAAAGCTGAGAGTTTTTAAATAATCAGAAACACAAGGTTATTTGCATAAAGTTTGACTGGTTCCTTAAAAATGTAACAGAACAGAATATCTAAAAGATGATGCGTGCTGCAAGGTCAGCACTGATAGCAACTGTTTTCTTTAATGCATTTAAAGCTATTTAAATCAATTAGCATGACTTAGAAGTGACTTACAGAAATAAATAGTGATATATTTTCAACTTTATACCACAGGGAAAAATGACTAATGAGGTATCTGTGAAATACAGAGGCCTTGTATGGGTGATTTATGTAATGGATATTAATTTAAAATAGCAGTTTAAAATAATCTGTAGTTTTACTCTTTCTTCTGGAAGGAAAGATTTTGTTTAAAAAAAAGAATAGAAAAATGAGATGGTAGGACTGTAGGAAAATTCAGTCTGGGAGGTAACTCAGGAAGTAATCTAGTTGAACCTCCAGCTCAAAGACGGGTCAGCTGGGTTTTTTTCCAGTTTGACCTTAAAAACCTCCAAAGATGGAAATTGCGAAAGCTCAGGCAACTTCTTCTACTACATGGCTGTCTTCATGGTAAATAAAGTTCTTCTTTTAGCTATTTTGAATATCTTTCATTTTAACTTCTGCCCTTTTTTCCTGGGCCTCTCAGCATACAACACCATGAAAAGCCAGGCTCTGTTTGCTTGTTGTCCTCTTCTTCAGAACTTGTGTCAGCTGTCAGTAAAACATTTGTCTCAGTCAGTAACACTTCTTTGTTAGTGAATATCAGATCCAACTGTGCATCACCCTTGTCTGCCATGAGTGTTTTAATGAAAAAATTATCTTTGACACACACCAAGAATTTTCTTAACTGTTTGCATCCCACCATGTTGCTACTTCAGCAAGGATCTGCAATTTATGGAGTTACTGGAGTCATTTAAGAAAGGCTTCTCTGCAAAGCTGTTCTCTAATCAACTGGCCCCCAGCATGTATTGGTGCATAAGGTTATTTCTCCCCATGTGCAGAGCCTTCATTTCCCTCTCCTAAAGAGCATGAGGTTCCTCTTCATAGATTTCTCCAGCCTCTCTTTTGAATGGCAGCACAAACAACCACTTGGTGTATTGGCCACTCTTCACAGGTTTGTTTCTTCTGTGAGCTAGTTGAGGGTGTGCTCTGTCCCATTACCCAGGTCATTGCTAAACAGAATTGGACTCGCTACCAGTGCCCGGAGCACACTGATAGTAATGGCCTCCAGCAGAACTTTGTGGTCCTGATCACAACCCTTCTGAACCTTGCCTGTTCAGCCCGTTTTCAGCACACTTCCCTGTGTGCTTAACTAGCCTGTCTGTCTCGGGATGTGCGGCTGGGTGATTGGGCCTCGGTGCCAGGTGCTCACCAAAGCCAGTCTGTTGCTCCCCTCCTCAGCTGGGCAGGAGAGAGAAAATAAAACACAATGCTTGTGTGTGGAGATAAGGGCAGGGAGAGTTCTCTTACCAGTTGCTGTCATGGGCAAAACTAACTCAGCTTGGGGAAATTAATTGAATTTTTTGCCAGTCAAATCAAAGTAGGGCAATGAGGAATAAACCCAAATCTTAAAAACACCTTCCCCCCACCCTGCCCTTCTTCCTAGACTCCACTTCTGGTTTTCTTTCCCTCCTACCCCTCAGAGGTGCAGGGCAATGAGGGCTGTGGTCAATTCATCATGTGTTGTGTCTGGCATTCCTTCCTCCTCAGGGGGAGGACTTCTACCACTCTTCCCCTGCGCCAGTATGAGATCCCTCCCACAGGAGACAGACCTCCATGAACTTTTCCAACATGAGTCCCTCCCATGGGCTGCATGAACTGGTCCATGAACTGGTCCAGCGTGGGTCTCTTTCCATGGGGTGCAGTCCCTCAGGAAAAGGGGTCCCCTGCAGGGTCACAAGTACTGACAGCAAACCTGCTCCAGCATGGATTCCTCTCTCCATGTGTCTACAGGTCCTGCCAGGAGATTGCTCCAGTGTGGCCTTCCTGTGGGGTAGCAGCCTCCCTCAGGTATCCCCCTGACCCGGCATGTCCTTCACAGGCTGCAGGTGGATCTCTTCTCCACCATGGGCCTCTGTGGGCTGCAGGGGGACAATTGCCTCACCATGGTCTGCACAAGGTAAGCAACATCCGCTGATCTCCTCACACCCAGCAAACTTGTCATCTCATTGGAAAAGGTTGGTTAAGCGTGACTTTCCCTTCATAAATCCATGCTGAGTGCTCCCAATCACCTTCTTTTTCATCTGTCTGGAGATGGTTTCTGGAATTAGTTGCTCCGTCGCTTTCTTGGTGAGACTGACAGATCTGTATCTCCCTGGGCCCTTCTTGTTGCCCTTCTGGATGACTGGAGTGACATTTGCTGTCTTCCAGTCTCAAGAAGCTCCTCTGATCATCATAGCCTTTCAAAGGGAACTGAGAGTGGCCTCAAAAGTGTGGTATTATCATAACATCATCTGTTATGAAGTGTGTCATAAAATAGGGGAGAGTTGTCTGGTGTTATATAGGCTCTAGCTTTTCTCTCTCTGTTATTTGCTCTTTGATTATGAGCTTTTTAGACAACATTTTCAATACTTTTTGATGTGGTTGTAAGACCTGGAAATGTATTGTTTTGAAAGAAATGAAATATAAAATAACCTCAGAACTGTGTTCTGCAAGAGGAGTTTCAAACTCTGTGTCACGTATCATGACAGTGTGACGAAAACTTGAGTTCTGACATTGCTACTGCTTCGCGAGTCAAATATAAGGCTTCTCATTCACCCTAAGTGGAAATTAATCTTTGGCACATTTATAATCTTTTCTCATCATTAAAACATCTGTTATTCAGACATAATATTTAATGAGTTCACAGTAAAAAATGCATTCTAAATACTTTGAGATGTGATACTTAGACACTGCCTTTTATTCAGATCTTTTTGAATAGTTTAAAAAGTAATCATATTTTATTGTGCTAACTGCTCGCTTTGAGCTCATCTAAATGGTAATAAGGGAGAAAATGAATGAATTTTTTTCATTAATTTTTCATGGTTTCCCTAAGTATTGAACCATTTCCCTTAAAACTTTTCTATTGATTTGTGCATTCATTTCTGAGGATCATCACCACCCATGTATTGAATTAATTATCTTTGCAAAGTAGCTTTTTATTAGAGGAAAGTCTTAAAACTTCCTGGACTTTTCATGTCAGTGAAGAGCAAAGCTGACTTTTAGCTTCCTCTCTGAGATCATCTTCTGGTAAAGTCTGCTTTCTCAGATTCCTAAGATAAAACATTTACCATGCCTAATTTTGTACCATGTACCTTGCTAGTTCTAATGTTAGAGAAATGCTTCAGATTTTTAGTATCTCCAGTCCACTTAACTGCTAAAATACCACTTCATTAAATCCTTTGCTCTTTGAGTGAGAACCATGGGAATCTGTGGCAATACCCATTCGATTTTAAAAGCTCTTTTCAAGAAGCAGTCTGAGATGGTGTCTCAGAGATGCAACTGGGCCTTTTCTCACATGAAATAATGACTAATATACCAGTCTAAAATATCAACGGTGTTAATTATGAAGTAATTACGATTGCCAAGCTCATCCAGCATCATCTCTAGCAGAACATCCTTCAATAGCTGCCTCTCAAATTAGCAAAATTCCTGACTCTCCTGACTACACAGCATAGCTGTACATTTTCCACATGAAATCATTGCACACAGTAGGGCATTATGGCCCTTGGTAGGCCTCTGCAAGGGGTTTTGCTTGGTGGAAGGAAAAGAGTAGAGGCTGAGGACAAAAACTCTTTTTGAAAAATCTATTTTTATCAGCTTGCTGAAGATGCAATTTCAGAACAAGGTGAAAGGCGTGCTTCAAAGCTGACCTTTCTGAGATGAGTGTCGTGGATCACAGGGGAGCACAGATGTTTTGCAGTTTCAGCATGGGTTTACAGGAACTACTGAGACTTCTACGGGAAAGCAAAAGCCAAAAAAAGAATAAGCTGTAGTACATGTGTGTATACATATATATATATATATATATATATATGTATCACCTGGACTTAGTGAGAATATCACCAAGCTATAAGGAGAGATCTCCACAGGCAGCAGAAGGAAGGAAACATACCTGTGAAAGCCTCATATGGATACTGCAATGACAAACGCTCTTGTATATGAGGTAATGCAACCCAGAGCAGAATCGTGTAAAAACAGGTTCCTGCAGTTCAGCAAAGGCACTACACATCATCTGGGAGGCAGTAATTAGCTGTTCATGTACCCACATTCAGTTCATAAACTTAGGCACCCAGAGAGATTTAAGCCAATATGTTGAGCATCACAGCTGTAATAAGCTAAAAATGGATTTATGGTCTGTTATGAAGCATTGAATGACAGGTGATACATTACTGATCAAATGAACTCGATCACTTTCTGGTAGGTGACATGCCCATGGCAAAGTGTTAGGAAAAAAAAAAATTCTTTAAGTCTTTAAACCTAACATTCTTACGGTCTTTCCAGAACATTTTTATCCTTTGTGGAAGAACATCTTCACAGACTGTTTGTAATTGCAATGAAACCTGAGGGATTTATTAATATAGAAATTGAGATGGGTACAAATAGCTTAGCATATATTTTGGATTCTTTCCTATTCTAGACAATTTGGAACCTGATAGATTAAATTAACAATGAGGAATGACAGAAGAAACTATCTTAAATCACTATGGGAATTCCGTTAATAGAACAAAGTATCAGTCTTATGAAAATGTGTATAATAATGGGAGTGTCCTCTGAGACAGTTGCATGTAACCCTGGGGCTATGATTCATTCACCATTTAACTTCTTTAAAGTATTTGCTTTGACCTTGGGGTTCTTTCACATCTGCAATATTTGTGTCTACAGTTCAGGTGATAAATACCATTGCTTCAAAATTTATTTAAATTAAAGCACTTGGTTAAATTTGAAATATCATGTTAATACAATATTTCAAATATGTTTTATGTCATGGCTGTTAACTGATAAAGAAATTGAGGAAACTTGGAACTATATAACTGAAATGTTTAAAACTATTTTAAAAATTAAATTGAAAAATCTTAAATATGATTTCCAGTTGGTAGAGAAAACAGTCCTTCAAGGGAACTGACAGGCTTTCTGAATACTTAAAAAAAAAAAAAAAAAAGCAAGCACTACAGGGAACTGTGTCCCACAGAACAGACACATTGTATGAATTGGATTAAATCAGACGAATGGGCAAACAGAATCCACACTGTAGATTACAAAGATAAGTAATGATAAATATCCTAGTTTTCTCTGAACAGTTTAAACAATGTCTAACATTTTGATATTGAAAACTAATAGGATCTAGGTACATTTGTAGTGTACCTGCAGTACATGCTGCTCCTTCATTTTCTGCAGCTACATTCAAACATTCTACATTTATACCATTTTCACTGGTTCTTGGATCAGATGGGATAGAATTCCTCATAACTATCCTTTTTATCATGTAGAGAGCTCAGGCCAGGACTAAAGAATCCTTTGAGCCATCACAGTAGAGAATCTCACAAATACATGCTTGTATTTTAAAATATTTAAGAAAAGGGCTGATGCAGCTTGCTGAAAGCGAAGGCATGGCAAAGTTGCAGCTTTTGCCCATTCAGTGGTTCTGCACCTTCAAATAGGCCATTTAAAATTTGTAAGTTTAGAGTAGCATTGCTTGGTGCTGTGCTGGGAGCTAGCAGTGCCGAACTGCCCAGCAGGCTTTTCGCGGGGCTCCCAGCGTAGCCTCATGATACAGCAGAGCTCTGGCTGAGAGCAAGTCCTTTGCAAATGCATACCCTGACTCCTGTCCCCTCTGGACGACCCCTGGTCCTAAGCCATCACAATTAATAAGCACAGCAGTAGATATAACAGGAGTGCGATTTGCAGCCTGCCAGACCTGAGGTTTTACAGCCCAGTGACAAGCGCATGGCATGTTTATAAGGGCATGGCACAGGCTCTGAGCACAGAAGACATCACTGGGTATCTTGGAAGACTGCATAACAAAGAAGAGGACAATTTAGGACCAAACTGTAAAACAAAGACCGTGGCAGAAAGCATCTTGGCAGGAAACACCCACGTTTCCCCACGGAAAGAATTAGCTGGCTTGGCCCAAGTCAGAGCAGTTTGGATAACCAAAAGATTAAGTGTGCATAGTGAAAGAGGGAATGAATTATCTTGGCAAACAGATTTGAACAGTTATTCAAATCATCTTAATTTTGAATGCTAGTGTTCCCAGGCTATGTAAGCTTGGACTCCTGTGTGTACCTTGATCTGCGAGAGAGGAAAAGGCTTGTGCACCTGTTGTGATTCTAAACCAAGGTCAGTTCTGCTCAAGTCTCCATGGACACAGAAAATGAAGCATGCTCAAGATCTAGGCCTTATGTACTCAGAAGGTTTTCAACTCACAACTAGCTTTTGATGCTGCAAGTGGCATTTTGGCATAATTATCAGTTGTCATTTAGGAAGGAGGAACATTAGGTTTCTGTGCTTTCCTGGTTTGAAGACGGTTAAACTACACCCTTTACATTCTAGGGAACTCATATCTTCATTCAAGGATCTTGAAGTGCTCACTATCCACAGATATGTGTGCCAGAGTCATGATACTAAAGAGAAAAAGAAAAAAATTTTAAAAAATGGAACATGACTCAGGCAAAAAGAAAATTCTTTCTTGGAGAGAACTGTGAATTGCACTTGTTAAACTATTGTTGTAAGACATCATACCTTTAAGTATAAAATCACCCATGAAAGAAAATGAAAAACACCAATTAACAATAGTAAAATGTTTGAGAAATCCAACACCTTATGGATTATCCTCACCTCAAGAACAGGAGAAAGTTATGGAGACTTAAGAAGACTTTCTTTTAATCCTGACCAAAGACAGGTGGGTTTTCATCATTGCTGTCTGATATTTCATCCCTCTCACCTGGCTTCTTCATCCGCTATATTAGTATTTCTATCAATTTTTACATAAACAAAATATGCTTAATTAGATTATTGTCACAGCAAACCAGCCGTGACAAACCTCATTGTCAGAATTACTAAAAGATAGTGTGAATTTTTAAAATAAAAATAAATTATATTTTTTAACTTTTATTGAACATAGAAGTCAGATGAAATTCATTCACATGCTGCAAAAGCCAATTCTATAATAATAATAATAATAATAATAAGGATTTTAAGTTGCTTTATTTACATGCATATATTTCCTCTCATCTGGAAACATTCCAATGTACTGATTAATTTAGTATAAAAATCTAATCTGGAATAGTCATGGAAGGAATTATAAAAATAAAGCTAACCTTCATGCCCTCATGTAACATTGATTACAGTTGAAACACACCAGTTATGCCTATTAACATGTAAAAATTTTATCATTCAAAAATCCTTGTGCATTACGACATTTCAAACTCAATCATTATTTTCAACATAGAGAATTTTAGACAAATCTTTTTATGTTGAAAGTAATGAAAAGCAGTTCCGTGCCCAAGGCAGGAATCACAAAGTTGGTACATCTTTCTCATATGAACTATTTAATATCTTAAGCTTAGAATTCCCTTGAGAAAACAGTTATGAGTATAGCAACTATCTTTGTCAATTCATGCATTTTGGATGAAATTAAACATATCAGTGTATCTATCTCTAAACCCAAAGCCATTCAAAATGGAAACGTTCTCCGAGTTTTCTGGTTAGAAACAAGTACATCACAAGGGAAAAAAAAAAAAATGTAGTGAATGAATTCCTCTTTCTATTCTGCTCATGTATGCAGCTTTTGCTTCAGTCATTAAATGGTAGTGTCTTGATTCATGAGTCTTCTTTCCTTCCTTCCTTCTGTTTCATGCCTCATGGGAGAGGAGAGTGGGTGCCGGCCTGGGTGGGTGTTTGGCTGCTGGCCAGGGTTAATCCAGCACAGCAGCCAGAGAGCCAAGGCAGCTCAGCGCACTGGAAGCGTGCACACTGAACTGTGGTCTGTGTCCCAAACTTTTGCATAAACAACTTCCAGCTTTCCCTATTAAACTGTATTGCTGAGAGGGGTTTTTCTTGGCAGAACCAGAACTCCATGCCTTCTTTTCCAGCTGCTCCTGGAGATGCTGCTTGCAGGGGAGCCACAAGTAAAAAATATGTACATACATAAGGCCCCTCACGGATCTGCTCATGTTCCAGGCGGCCCCTGGGGCCCTGTACTGTTCTTTCCCATAAAAAGGCAGAAGAGTTGGATATTAAGAGCACTGATTTACAGCCCACCACCAAATCAGCCAATTGGTTCACTGCAGGAAATACCTCAGGAGCGATCTACTATCGTGTGGGCTTATGTCATAACACTAAATATGCCAACCGTATTTTGGTTTGCGGACAACCATATTCTGGGCTGCACCAAAAAAAATCACAACCAGCAGAGGTGATTCCACCTCTCTGCTCTTGTGAGACCCCACCTGGAGTCCTGTGTCCAGCTCTGGGGACCCCAACATAAGTACATGGATCTGTTGGATTGAGTCAAGAGGAGGGCCACAAAGATGATCAGGGGGCTGGAGCACCTCTCCTGTGAACACAGGCTGAGAGAGTTGGGGCTGTTCAGCCTGGAAAAGAGAAGGCTCCAGGGAAACCTTATAGCAGCCTTCCAGTACCTGAAGGGAGCCTAAAAGAAAGGGAGTTTTTACAAGGGCATGGAGTGACAGGACAAGGGGGAATGGCTTCAAACAAAAAGAGAGTAGGTTTGGATTGGATATTAGAAGAAATTCTTCACTCTGAGGGTGGTGAGGCACTGGAACAGTTGCCCAGAGAAGCTGTGGAGGTCCCATCCCTGGAAGTGCTAAAGGCCAGGCTGGATGGGGCTTTGATCAACCTGGTCTAGTGGAGGTTTCCCTTCCCATGGCAGAGAGGTTGGAACTGGATGATCTTTAAGGTCTCTTACAACATAAACCATTCAATGATTCCATGATTTTACGACTATGACTCTGAAGGCAAACTGCGAGCAGATCACAATGATTTAGTGATACACACACTCTAATAGTATCTTCTGTATGGAATATCTGCTTCTGTAAATTACTTAAAGACTTTATGTTATGGTATCTCTGTTTCAATTAGTATATTGCTGATTAAATTTTAGTGCCAACAGAAAAAAAGAGCTTTATGTTTGTTGCTCTCTGGGTAGTACTTCAGGTTGAAATATGCTATAAAAATTGTGCTGAGGTTTTCAGGCCAAAAAAGGAGACAGAAATAACAAAAAAAGGGAAATTCTGCTAGTCTGAATTTAGCAACACTCCTTGATCAACTGCTGTCATCAACGTATACATTTTAATTCAAAACTATTCTGAAATTCTACTACTTGAAGTGAAAATTGACTAGAACTTTTAAGACAGTTATTGATTTTCAAATATATAAGAAAATGTAGGATTGTCAAATAGTTAGGTCCCATTACTAATATCTGCTGGTGAGAAAATAGTTGTTTCAATAACAATGTAAGAAATTTGGGCAGGGAGAACTAAATGTTGAAACAGCCAGAACAAGCTTCACGTAACGATGGCTAGTAGGGTAGTGGGTGAAACAAGCTGCAGGGGTGCACTAGAGCCAGTCTCCCAGTACCTCCAGGCCGGACAGTTTTCCTTTAGGTCCTTCATAAGTGCACTGAACCTATTTGTTCTCTGAAATCTTGTGCTGTTGTTAGGATTTGGGTGGCTCGAACAGTCACGTGGGCAGGCAGGAGTCCATACACCTGCATCCTCTAACAGGGATCTGCTCCTTTTCAACACCCAGGGTCAGCTGCATAACAATGTTACCGAATTAACAATACATTTTCAAACATCAAATTGATACACAACAGATCCTTAGAAACCAGTTAGAGATTGTTACTTAGACATGGTATTTGTTTTATTGTGATGTCATAAATAATGCTTTTGCAGAACACATCTGTTCCCTAGGGTGAAGACCTTGGTAGAAATAAAGGATCTGGTGTATGTTTCGCACATCCCATGCCCTCTAGTTATTCTGGAAAATGCGTATGCCATTTTGAGAGAAAATACGTTTCAAAATTAAACTTTAAGCAAGAAAAAAGGTCTAAGTATCATATTAGGACATAAATAAATAAATAAATATTATATGTGAAAACAAGAAAGTGGTGTAACTGTTTTTTGAGGAAGCTCTAGTCAAATCAAACCATACGAGTATGAGTTATACGCTTTTGTGTTTTTCAGAAGGAAATCCTTATTTTTCCTCTTGAAATGCCAAGACAGATAATGGTTTCGGTGGTCCACCTGAAGCGAGTTTGAAGCCGAGGAACCGAGCAGAAATGCAGCTGCGGCTCGTGCCCCGTGCTGCAGCACCTGGCTGTGGCAGGAGGTGCGGGCTCTCCTGCGATCGCAGCACTCCTCCTGCTGGTGAGAAGCCACCCGAGCGGGGCGCAGCCCCGGGCGCGGGCTGGGACAGACCGATGGCGCAGGAGCCAACTTTCGAGAGGAGGCTGGGAATAATTGCCTCGTCAGGGAGACTGAAGCTGGGGAAAAGCCGAAGGGTGTGGGGAAATGGAATAAAATGAAAAAGGGTTAGGTAGAGATGAGAGCCTTAAGCAGGAAGAGGTCATGGCCCAGAGGATAATAACACCAAAGGACAAAGGTACAGAAAGGTGAAAGACTGGACAAGACTTAAGATCTCTAACCAGTATAACTCCAGTCTGTCAAAATAGCTGTAAAGTTCGCTGGTAGAGCCTGCCTTTTCAGTGGTTAAGTCGAAAAAAGAGGAAAACTGTTTTTTTTCTTGCCAATCACTCTTTTGGGACAATTAAAAGGGACCTCTAAAAAAAACCCCTAAAATTCCATATCTGTTATCACACGAGTTACTAAAGAGATATCACAGTTCTGATACTAGAAAAAAAACTTCACAGTGAAGCTGTTTTAGCAGTGGGAACAGCTTGTCAAGGGAGATGGTGAAATTCCCATCATTAAAGATGTCAAAGATGTCCTTGTTCGGACATGGCCATGAGCTACCTGTTTTAGCTTCAACAGTGCACTTGCTTGAAGCAGAAGGTTGACGGAAGACCAGCAGAGGTCTCTTCCAATCTATATCATTCTGTGAATGCAATATGCATTTTCTGGGGGAGCTTCCAGTTTCTATTGGAAGAGAAGAAAATCTATAACTTGCATGCACCACAATCAAGCAGAAAAAAGTTTGCCTTAGTCCTGGCATTTCTTATTTTCACAGACTTGGTTTGAGAGCTTCTAGTAAGAATTCTTTTAGACCCTTTTCAGTCACAGCCTTACACTTCAGCCACGTGATCTGTGCTTTATTTAGGTGTTGGGCTGACTTGGGGCTGTGCAGCAGAAAAGGCAGCGTTGTCATGACCGTGTTCTGATTCATTACAGCTACTCAAGTTAGTGAATAAAGCTTCGTAGGAAGAAAAGAAGTTTCATTGAGGCCTGGAGAGCTAGAGCTTATCCGTGCTAGTCTCACCGGCCTCAACACACTGCCTACTCGGGGTAAATTTTTGACAAATGTTTTCCTAGTTTTCAATATGTACAGCTTCCCATCCAGGATCTATTTTATGGAAGTGCTGAGCACAGGACAACAAAGGAAATGCATCTAAGAATTTTTACACAAGCAGAGATTAAGTGAATTTAGGATCACTCAGTATAGAAAAGAAATAATTGCATGAGACAGTATGACAAAGTCTATAAAGTCACGATGCCCTAAAAAAGATGAATAGGGAATAATTGACTATTTTCTAAAAGAACTATAGTGAACATCAAAAGAAATTACCAAGCTGCAGATCAGAAGCAAGCAAAGGACTACTTCCACAAAAAGTGTAATTAAACTATAGAATTGTTTGCCCCAGAAAGCACCCCAGAAAGCCATACACGCCCAAAATATATATAATTCATAGAAGCGATTAGACAAATCCAGACAAGGTCATCCATCAAAGCTTATTACAATGAAAAAGGCAGATATAACCTTTGACTTGAGAAGTCCCACAAAGAAGTGATTTAGCATGAGAACCTCCATTTTTTACTTAAGTCCACCCATGCTAAACTTTGCCATCTATTCACAAGTGACTACACAAACAGTCTGGGCAGATAACAACTGGCTTGTGCCTAACAAATAGCAGTGTTATCTGCTTTGACCAGATGCAAAGATAGATCCTATGATTAGTTAGAAAGTGAAGTACCCCTTCACTTTACACAAAGGATATGATGTTGCAAAACAGACTCACTGTATTGCCATGAATCCAGTCATACTGAAGCCCAGGCCTTGGAATCCTGGAGCAGAGCCAGATATAATGCTAAAAAAAATACATGAGGAAATGTATTATCAAAATAGAAGTACCAGATTTGGGAGATTGAATTTACCACTGCATCCAAAACATTTCCTGCTCTTTCTTTTACTGAAGTTACAACTTGGGTTTAGTTTTTTTATTTACAGTGATATAACTGAAGGATAATGAAATGTGTGGTTTGTTTTCATGTAACAAGTGGGTTTCCTAGTATTTGACGGAACATTATCACTCTGTACCAGCCCTGTTCTTACTCTCTTTCCCCAAACTTTCAGTTCTGGCTGCTGAGGTATGTGAAACACATTTTCGTCTTCACACTTAGAACAGTAACTGTCAGTTTTACTGAGGGTTTTCCATTACCACTTCAGTCAAAAATTTACTAACATTACAAAGAAGCAATTAAAATGCTTTCCCCTAACTTTTTCTCTTATAGTTTGGGACAGGAGAAGTATTGTTTGACCTAAGCAACCACAGTTTTCCACATATGTGAAGGCTTTTGCAACTTCAATATATTAAAGTTTAAAAATTCCCATACTTAGTATAAATGACTTGGTATTTTGATATCACGTGCAGTGCTCTTGCTGCTACTTTGAAGCATGGCATTGCACTGTCTCCCCAGATCAGCAGCAATATTCCTCTTGAAGTCCCTCAGGGAAAACTGGGCTGTAGGAATTAATGAAACCAGAATGTCTGGGACTTAACAGCTACAGAAAGAATCTAGAGGGAGTCCGTGTCTCTTCTCTGAGGTATAAGGAGTGGTTTTAAAATGGGGTGGGATGCCAATGTCCCTCTTATTAAAGAGTAATGAGAATGGAAAATCTAACAAAGGAACAAAAATGAATCCCAGGAGGTGCCCTTTTACATTTTTGGACTCACATATCTTCTTGTGAGTGTAGCCCTAGGTGACAAAAGGGCTCATCTCTGACACTGGCTGTTCAAAAGCTCACAGAGGTAACACATTAGAGAGACACGCACTCCCGCACAGGGGTAGTTCAGATCTATAGCAAACCAAGCATGGTAATCAGCACATCAATGACATCCCATCGTGCTGCTGACTGCACTGCTGCTGCTCCTGCCGTGCTTTGCTCCCTGGCAATCTCCTCCAATGCCAAAGCCTCCAAAGAATCTGCTGGATGTTCCCAGCTCACTTATTTCATAGGACCACAGGCCAGCAGACAGCCCTGTCTAAAGCTGTGTAGGAAAAGTTTTTCTTCTCTTCACTGGAGCAAAGGTGACAATATTCTGAAGCTTTTTCAGACAGTTTTTACACCTGCAGGATTCAGAAAAGCCAAAACCTGGTGATGCTGGTGGTCTCATGCAGGGCAGACAAGGGTAGACTCAAGAATGCTGCCTCATTCTGGCATGGATGGGAACCCAGGCATTACTGTACAGGGTGTTCTCTGGAGAGCATTTCTCATGCCAGCTCCTGAGACCCAGAGAGTGCATCCCAGAGTCTTGAAAGAATTGGCTGATGTAGTTGCCAAGCCACCTTCCAAGATACTCAAAAAGCCATGGTGGTCAGAGGAAGTCCTGGGTGGCTGGAAAAAGGGAAACATAGTATCCATTTTTAAGAAGGGAAGAAAGGAGGACCCTGGGAACTGCTGAACTGACAGCTTCACCTCTGAGCCCAGGAAGATCATCGAACAGATCCTCCTAGAAGCTGTGCTAAGGCACATGGAGGAGAGCGAGGTGGTTCGAGACAGACAGCATGGCTACACTAAGGGAAAATCCTGTCTGAGCAAACTTGTGGCTTTCTATGTGNGCTCCTGAGACCCAGAGAGTGCATCCCAGAGTCTTGAAAGAATTGGCTGATGTAGTTGCCAAGCCACCTTCCAAGATACTCAAAAAGCCATGGTGGTCAGAGGAAGTCCTGGGTGGCTGGAAAAAGGGAAACATAGTATCCATTTTTAAGAAGGGAAGAAAGGAGGACCCTGGGAACTGCTGAACTGACAGCTTCACCTCTGAGCCCAGGAAGATCATCGAACAGATCCTCCTAGAAGCTGTGCTAAGGCACATGGAGGAGAGCGAGGTGGTTCGAGACAGACAGCATGGCTACACTAAGGGAAAATCCTGTCTGAGCAAACTTGTGGCTTTCTATGTGGGAGTGACTGCATCAGTGAACAAGAGAAAGGCTACAGAAGTCATTTCTCTGGTCTTCTGTAAAGCCTCTGACACGGTTCCCCACAAAATCCTTCTCTCCGGATTGGAGAGTCACATCCAGAAGGTGATGGTCAATGGCTCAGAGTCCCAATGGGCATCACTGATAAGGGATGTCACTCAAGGGGTCATACTGGGACCACTGTTATTTAATATCTTCATTAATGATATAGATGAAGGGATCGAGTGCACCCTCAGCGAATTTGCAGATGACACCAAGCTGAGTGGTGCAGTTGCCACACCTGAAGGATGGGATGCCATCCAGAGGGACCTGGATAAGCTCAAGAAGCGGGTGCATGGGAATCTCTTGAAGTTGAACAAGGACAAATGCAAGGTGCTGCACCTAGATGCTGCAACCCCCAGTACCAACCCAGGCTAGGAGATGAACAGATCCAGAGCAGCCCTGCCCAGAAGGACTTGGGGATTCTGGTGACTGAGAGGTTGGACGTGACCCAGCCATGTGCACTGACAGCCCAGAAAGCCAAACGTGTCCTGGGCTGCATCCAAAGCAGTGTAGGCAGCAGGGGAGGGAGGGGATTCTGCCCCTCTGCTCTGCTCTGGTGAAACCCCACCTGCAGGGCTGCATCCAGCTCTGGGGTCCCAGCACAGGATCTGTTGCAGTGAGTCCAGAGGAGGCCACCAAGATGAATAGAGGGATGAAGCACCTCTCCTATTAGGAAATCTTAAGAGAATTAGGATTGCTCAGTCTGGAAAAGAAAAGGCTTTGAGGTGACTTAATTGCGGCCTTCCAGTAACTGAAGGGAACTTACTGGAAAGATGGGGCAAGACTATTTATGATGATATGTAGTGACAGGACAAGGAAGAAAAGACTGAAAGAGAGTAGGTTTAGATTAGGTGTAAGGAAAATTTCTTGGCTGTGAGGGTGGTGAGGCACCGGAACAGGTTGCCCGGAGAAGCTTTGGATGCCCCATCCCTGGAAGTGTTCAAGGCCAGGCTGGGTAGGGCTTTGAGCAACATGGTCTAGTGAAAGGTGTCCCTGCCCACAGCAGTGGGGTTGGAACTACGTGATCTTCAAGGTCCCCTTCCAAACCAAACCTATGATTCTATGATTCTATGATATATTGCATTTTGTCTATTTAATTAAGCTGTAATTAAGACAGATGGCAAACAAAAGAATTATGTTTACAGAAGGGACGAGACAAACTAGCTCCATGTTAAAAACAATCGAAACCAGATACTCTTTTAGGTAGACTGTAGCCTAGGCAGCAAACTGTCGTAACACATTTTCTATCATTCTATGAATTATCTGAATCTACAAGAGAATGAAATGTGATCCTCTAGTCTTTGAGCAGAAGCTCTCAGGAGGAAAACCACTTGGATTCCAATTTCTTATTCAAAGAATACTTGCTGTAAAATACTTAAACTTTTGTAAGAGCAGCTATTTGAAACTAGGTGAGCAATGGGTAGAAAGGAGAGCAGTTGCTATTCTCTGTAGATTGACAATAAGTTTATTAAAGTGTCTTTTGATGTGATCAGAACTCCTTCCTTAAAACCACCGTTATCCCCTTAACGTGATAGATGTGCCTATGTTGTTCCTCCTCAAGGAAGGCTGATGAACAGGAAAAGCTGAAAGTCCTGATTTCAGTGCACCATTGAAGAGTTAAGTGACTCTGCATTTCCAGAGCAGGTTCTGCGAGAGCCAGCCCTTAGATTTTACAAGTTCCTGGTGCCTATTGGGTGTCACAGGAGAAAATCTGCTCAGGAAGGGCACTGATTCCTACTTCTGCTTCCTCCAACCTAAATGAGTCCTTTGGACCATTATGAGTTAGACTCAAATGATGAGTAAATCTGACTGTCAAAATATTGTAGAAAGTTGGGATCAAGCTAACAAAGAAGTTCAGGTATCTCAGCAGTTCAGCTTATTGTCCTGTAGATAGCAGGGCTTCCTGAAGAGTTTGTCAGAACTGGGCTTAACTGTTTATGGCACACATTTCCAGAGCCTAATTCCCCAGTAACCAGAGAAAAAAGGCAATGAAAAGAACCATTAGAGAAAAACAAAAAAATAACCATGACCTCAGGCACAGAAAAACTGTGTGGCTCTGAGACATAAGTCTGTCTCTGAAGCTCCAGAGCTACCAGAAAATAAGCTAAATTAGAGTTTTTGTGGTGCAGGGAAACAAAATTATGTGCCATTTTGAGAGATATTTTGTTAAATGGATAAGCTGCCTTCCATCATTATTTTCTCTGTCTAAACCTACATAAACAGCGTTTGGAGCCCCAAATATTGGCTAAGTACTTAGGTCTACTAAAGTTAATATTACGGACCAAATGTTTCACTTGATGCAATTATAACACCTGATGGAAGTTCACAGATCGATAAAATGTTATTGTGTTTCAAAGACACAAGGCAAAAAGAAATTCTCTAAGAAACATTTTACTTTGGGAAAAATATATTAAGACACCCTGTTGCCAATGCAGAAATAAACACATAAAGACAGACAGACATATTCTGTTTTATTGGCACTAATTACTTATAGGTCATTGTGTAATTCTATAGAACATTTTCTGAGGACCAATTTATATACAAATATATGAAGTATGCAAACACAGTCTAAAATGCAAGAGCTTTCAAGATAGCTTTGTGTGTCACCCCTTCCCTTTTGCCTGGTGATTAAAAGTTGAGCAGAATTTAATAGACATGAATAGGCAGCCTGCTCTGTCACATATGTTTAAAATAGATTCTTCCCAAAGAGATCTGGGATTGGATGAAAAATTTACTGACATACACATCATTGTCTGAAATTTAAAAGTGAGCAACCCACATCGTAATAGAGCAAGTAAAAACTGCTACATGTTTTATGTTAAGTAAGCTGTTTTGTGGCAAACTCTTCAGTTAAAGGAACTGAGGAATGGCTGACCTTTTTTAAAGACTTTTTGGTTACTATTGCTGATTTCTCAGATGAATTGTGAGCTTACTATATTGAAATCTAAGATCTTTTCTATTTCTATGGACCTTCACTCAGGCATCTGAAAAACTAACAGGTATATTTAAAGGAAACTAATAAGTATATTCAAAGGAATATACTGAAACAAACAACAAAAAACCCCCACAAAACCAACAAAAAGCTCCCATAAAGCAAGAAATCTCTTGTGGCATTCTTGTTGGGATAAAAGCTGCTAATTATCTACCTGTATAAATGGATATCTAGTCAAAGCAGGTACAAATTTATGGCATTAATATGCCATACTTATTTAATGAAAGTTGTAGATAAAATGGACACTGTAGTGACCACGCTAACACTTCCTTAAGGGCTTCTGACTGTTCTCTAAAAATGCATTAACTAACACTGAAGAATAAAGACATCAAAGTGAGACTTTTTTTACTCGATGCCGAATTGATATTTAAGGTTTTCTCTCCTTTAATCAAGAGGATTCTGGTTTTATTACCCTTCACCTTCAGCTCCTAAGTATTCGCTATCAGATTTTGCCAGTTCTGCAATATAAAAGTGTTTACAGATGGAGCTTGTATGAAATGCTCTGACAAAAAAAGTAAATTTCACATAAAACACAACAGAAAGACAATCCCTGCTATCTTAGAAAAATGTTTGTTGTAGTGAAGGGTGACACCAGCACCAGTTTCAGTGCTTGTGTCTTAGTTATCAGCAGTGCCCATGACTTGATTCATCTGTGTAACCAGAGGCTCAGTGCAGGGATACAGGGTCAGATGGATTTTTTATAATCAGTAAGACAATGTGACAGCACAGAATCATATTCTTTTGAGACAATAAAAAAGGATGTGGGTCTGGCTGTAGGAGTACTTCACTATGAATATGAAATCACAGAATAACTACTGGACTGTTAGCAAATGTATACAAATGCTTTTCTTCAAAATTGTCTGTTCTTACTTGGTTCCCTGCTTGAAACACGGATGACTTTTTACCCCACCAGATGTAGTTCTCAGAGGCTGAACAATCTTGTGTTTAGTGAAAGTGCTTGTGGCCAAAATCCTACAATGAATACACAGAATCATAGAGGAAGGGAAACTTTTCCTTCCATCCACTTGGAATTTTCCTTCTTCCAGCCTGAGTATTGTCTTCACTCCTTTCTTTGTACCCCTTTGGGCAGAATAACACAACAATTGGATTCCCTGAGCCTCTCTTTAAGCCGAACAATCAAATTCCCAGCTCCTCACTGTATATCATGTGCTCTAGCCCCTCAGCCATCTCAGCCTGGTCCCCTGCTAGATTCACTGCAGTTCTGTTGTGCTGCAATGTCTATAGCAGCCATCGCCTTTTGATTTATTCGTGCCTCTTCCACTATCCAGCTGTGCAACTCTGAGAAGACCAAACCACAATAATTTTTCTTTTTCTCTTGCCACTATGTCCTTTTGGGATGTGAATGCTTACAAGTAGGAATTGCTTCTACCACTTGTGTGTACCAAGTGTGTTTCAAATATATCAGGATTCTGATCTCTGTTGGCTTCTGGGCATTGCTACAAGAGAAAAAGCAATAATACTTATCCACAGTAAGCACAAAGGGAAAAAATATTGCAATAGGACAAAAAGAGAAAGACTTAACCATAAATAAAAGCCAAAGTATGAAATGGGGAATGATGATATTTTATTGAGCCCAGATGGTTATTTCACAGAGCAATAGCAGAAGTCTCTAGAAGTTGGAAAACCCATCCATTTTTGCCTCACTGCCTGAAGCCGCCATCATTGTACCTTCCACAGTCACTGGACAAAGATGTAGATCTTGGGAATCAAATCTCCCAGGTCCTTTACCCTGGAGTGTTCTCCGCAGGATGTGTTTCACCAGAGTCTCTCTCTGGTTTTATGCCAACCGATCTTCCCTGAAATGTTGGTATTGTGTTGTCATAAGTATAATGGCTGGAGACAAAATTAGGCCCTAGACGTGAAGTGTCTTTCAGAAGGTTCCTGGGGTGCCAGATATTTTTTTTATCTCATTGTGAAAAATAGGATCTCTTCTTTTTTCACTTGGCTCACTGAATGCAGAGTAAACGCAACGTTTCTCAAGTCCAGGCAGGATATCTGGGTAGTTATTCATGTTGTTACGCAAGTGATATTGATAATCTCATTTGTGTAAACAGGTGGCCAGCTGAAGAATATAATATGCCATTAAGTGGAGGTTAATGTTCCTCACTATATTGTTCAAGGGTAAACAAATTTTTATCACTAAATGCAACTTTACCTACCTTACTAGTCACTTAGAATTTTTTATAAGCATATTTATTTCAAATTTCTGAGTGGAGCAACCAGAAATTGTGTACAAATTCAAAGCACAGTGAATGAGAATATTGCTAGATGCTACCAAACTTTTTCTCCCAATTTTTTTCCCCAAAATTTTCTTTTTCTCCAAAGTGTTAAAGGAAATTTCCCTATTTCAAGTTTCTAAATGAAATTGGAAGCATATTCTGTTGTTTATTTCCCAGTTTTGCAGGGTTAAAAATGGAAAAAGAAATGTTGAAGAATCATTAGTGGAAATGCACAGGAATAGACCATCAAAATTACTTCTGGTAGTAAAAGTTTTGTTCACTTTCATTTTCTCCTCTGTTTCATAATTAAAAGGTTTAGACAGTCTCAATGACTAAAGTCATAGAAGTAATTAAACACTCATCCTCCCTGTTGGAGTTCAAAGCCGAAGTTCTTGCTTTCTCTCATAGAGCTAACATATGTTTAAACCAGTAGATTAAAAGACACGGAAAAATAACAGAATTGTCCTGGAACGAAATTGAAGATCAAATTACAAAAACCAAACGAACACAAAACCCAAACAAAAAATCCCCTGCAAGTCAATTTATTTCCTGTTGAGATTCTCTTAGGCAAATTCAGAAAATGTGATTCAACTTCTGCCTATTTTAAATTATAAAGTTCCATGTAAGAGGGTAAAAATGATCTGTGGACTTTTCTGGGTCAACTGTCTTCCTCACAGTGTTTCTTGAAACAATAAAGTACAGGATTCCTGACTTTCCTAATCTGAAAATTTTTGTTACAGAATTTTCCTTATTGCCTGGATAAAAACCTGCAGCTTTTCCTTCAACAAATAAATAAAATCATACAGCATTTTTTTTTCCTTGGAATTATCTAGATTGCTCTAAAAATTTCATTAACATACAGCAGTCCCTTTTAAATTGACAACTTTTAATGCTTCTTTGGTATGCATGTGATAGAGTTGCTTGTTTCGTGAAATGAGTAGTTCCATGGAAACATCAAATCAGTGCTCAGTGGTGGCCAAAATCCATGGTAAGTGCTGGTAAATTATTAGAGAAAGAATAGAGAATAAAAGATACTGCTATAAAACTGCCATGCAGTTCTCAAACTGTTCCTTGTCAACTTCCTCCTCTATAAAACTTAACTGCAGAAAAGGCTAAAGCAGGATTGGAAAACATATGGACGCGGTCAACAGTGAAGGTAAAGGGTGTGGGAAGCCTCTGTATGAGAACAACTTGACAATAACTCTTCCATTTAGGTTGGACATGACTGAGGCCATGTTAAATGTACCAAAAAAAGCCTACAAAATCGAAAGTTCCCGGGGAGAGAGAGAGGACACAGGTCATCGCTTCTACCAAAAAACCCCTAGGAGCCATCAAATAAGGCTAGTAAGTAGCAGGTTCAAATGAATCAAAAGAGGAGGTTCTTCACCCAGTGCCAAACTATAAAGCTCCTTGCCAGCTGCTGGTAAGAACTGATGGTTTTCCTGGCTTTGAAGGGAGAAGGGACTGCATAAAAGCGATACATCCATGGAGTGGCAAAATACAGAGAAGTCACGTCTGCACTGGCAAATTTCCAAGCTGTAATTCCTTGATGCTGGAAAAGTATTTGGGGCATTTATCACTACATGTTTTCTCTATTCATATATTCTTTCCCTGGGTGTCTGAGCTGCTGATAGGGAAGGTAGAGGTATGAGACCATCCATGCCTGTGTGGCAGTGGCCAAAGAACTCCTCTTCCTGCATGAGCACCCATGACCTTCAATCTTTCCTCCTATCTGTGGGTTTTCTCTGCCTTCTTCCAGCCATTGCCAAGGCAAACCTTTAGTCCTGGCCAAGTTCACAACATTTTGACTTTCCCTGGATTCTGCATTATTCATAGGTTTCTACCAGCCCTGCACAGTGTCTCTGCACACTGAATTTATGCATCTCCAATTCATCCTCTTGCTCTAAGTGTTGTTTAGAAGCCAACTCAGAGCTTTTTACACCTGCCCCAACTCTACCACTGCTGTATGTCTGTGCTGTCTGTCTGACTTAGCAGGGTAGCTGAGCCTTAGGAGCACCTTAGTGGGGTGCTACAGATACTGCGGGTGCCATTGGGAAGAAAGCAAAGGCAAAGGTGAAGGGAAGGGAGGACATTTATTGTAACTATGCCCATTGTGTGTGGTCTTGCCAAGCTCGAACTGGTCCTTACTGATTGGTGGAGGGCTCTCAGAAGTGAGTGTGATGGTGCCATTTTGTGTATTCCACATGCCAAGCACAAATTCACTCAGATTTCTATGGACCCTGGCCAGAGCAACAACTATAGCTGATCTCCCCAGTCCAACACCGCAGGTATAAACAGCTATTCCAGATTTTTGCCATCAATGGGACACAAAGACTGAAGTAACGGTCACTTCCTCCATCTGGAGTCACAGAATCCTGGATTCATATAATAATACTGGTTGGGAGTCACCTCTGCAAGTCTACTTGTCAAACACAACATTCTTCATCTTCCTCAAAAAAAAAAAAAAATTAAAATACAGAATTTAGGCTCCAAGGTGTCATCACTCTTCTTGGCATTTCTTGCCAGCTCATGAAAGTTTCTTCTGGCTTAGTGTTCTGGCTTCTGTTAACATTTCTCAGGTGCACAATGCTGCCCACACATTGCATGGCTAAGCTCGTATCTAATTCAGATTTGAGAATTCATTTGAATGGTACAGCAGCCAAAGAGTTTCTGTCATAAGAAGGTTAAGGAGTGGATTGCAAAATGGTGGATGCAGAGTGTGTAATGCCCACATGGAGACAGGCTCCCATCCAAGCAGAAAAGGCTATTAAATCATTTCAACACAGCAATATTTACAGCTGTGGAGGGCATGAAATATTTATCTAAATACTATTCCAGTAATAGGGAGCCAGAAAGAATGCTCTCTGGTTTCTTTATAAGGAAAATACAAGAGGTATTTTATAACATAAATTTATTTTTAAGAGCTCAGTAGATCTCATCATATGTGGTCCAACTGTAGTCTTCATAAACTACAGATTTTCTCAGACATCATATATTTTCTAAAGGGATTTTGCACCATATTGTGTTATTTCTATCTTATTTTCTTTCTATCTTTATTTTTTTACCTTTTCTGATGGTACATCTGGTGAAATTTAAACTTCTAAGTGTGTGTTATTTTAAAAGAACCTTACCAATGAACCTTACACAACGTCATTTGATACTTTTTTATACCATTGAACTAGAGTGAATAAAATAAATGTGAATAGAGACCATCAAATTAATTTCTGCTCTTATGTGTCTTGTGTGAGGTGATATATTACGTGAAGGTAGGATGGGGAGGCAGAGTGATATTCGGCTACAACAGGTGCTCTTTGGTTCCAGTACCATATGGAAACAGCAGTCCTACGTCGCTCAGACAGCATGGGGTTCCAAATTTTGTGCAGCATTTAGCACTCATTAAGTGAAAGAGAAGTGCAATTTATGCTTAAATAGGATTCCAGAAGTGTATTGAGAATAGGAAGAAAAAAAAGGGGGTTAAGTTGACCAGTGCTGTAAACTTGCATTTTCAAAAGACATTATTACTCTAAAAGTAAAAATATACACAATTTAATCTTTCAAGAAAATGATAATAAACAAACCTCACTGGTGACTTTTGCCAGCTAGCTGGTGATTCCCATTGGGAATGAGCATGAGAACAGAACAGAACAAAAACATGTCCTGTGTCTGGTTGTATGGGTGGGAAGGAGCTGAGTTTAAAGCTCCTGGTTCGTTCCAAAGGACTGAGATGTAAGTCTGAATGGCTGAGTATATAGAAAAAGATAAAGTGACGCTACCATCATCACAACTGTTACGTTTTCTTCGGGAATGGGAAGCACCTTAACTGTTTATACCACAGCGAGGTTTGCTTTTGTCTTACAGACCAGAAATCTTCTATTTTCTGTTAATTCTTTTTTCCAGGAGAAACTATATAGGTATTGTTTACTAACTTACCTGGTATGGATATTTCATTGTATTTAGTCTCAACTCAGCACCTGCAGGTCTGTAAATTATCTGAGACATCAGACTTAAGCAACGATCAGCTAAGCACCACAATGTACAGATTTATTTAGAGATTTATGTATTTATTTTATTAAAATTAGAAGTATTGCAAAGAAAGCCTATCATAAAATGAAAGCCTACCTTGAACTAAAATTACTAGATGCTGATTCTTGTCCACTTGTCAGTCTGTCAGTTCTGATATATCTGTACACTTTGGGAAAGAAAGTTCACAGAAGAAAACTGGCCAGGAGATACCATTTTGAATTTGTAATTTAATTATCCAGTTCAACCAGCTCAATCCAATGTGTACCACTCCTTTTGGAAGTTTCCTGCCACTTGTTCCCCTCTTATTCATTTTTAGCTCCTGTATCAGACTGCCAGGAGTGCTCCAAGGAGAAAATAATCCTCTGGTTTAATTGGTGGTAAACTTCCACGCTGATGAAAACATTAATGACATTTATCAGAAGACATTACAACTTGAGTTTGGTATACCATTACAAACTCACCCATAGTGTAATTATTTAAAAAATACATAAATGCATTCATACATAGATACTACTAAGTTTCGTGAATAATAACTTTTATAATTCTTTTATCTTCTTTTTTTTAGTACTGAATGGCTTCAGAATAAGAAATTTCCTAGAATTCTTTATTTTTGTGGAACAGATATGAGGGTATCTCACAGCCTGTCTTCTCAGGTGTGAAGGATGAAAATGGTCTGTAAAGAGGGAAGTTATTTCACAGAAAAAGCATGTGGGATTTAGATATGCTTTTAACTGAACAATTTTACATTCTTCATTTTGCATTCACTTGTCACATTTGTTGCGCCAAGAGATGGTCTGAAAGCTCCCTTTAGCGAAGCACGTGTTGGTTCCATGTTTGTCATTTCAGATGTACCATTTTCTCTTTTTTTGTCATTAAGTTATATTGTTTATTTTCCATTTTTACACACTTCTACCACAAATAACATCGATGGGAAGTAACACCACTAGCTTGAATGCCTATGGATCTGTACCTGAGAAGGGTACCAGAATCCAGCGTCCTTGACATGCTCAAGGGTGGGGCTACAATTCAGTAGAGCTTGACAGGGCTCAGGAGCTTGACAGGTCTCAGGGAAGGTCTGGAAGGAGCTTTAAAAGATTCAAGAAGTCCTGTACCTGGGAAGAAGGAATCTCTTGCAACAGCACAGGTTGGTGATGTTCTGGCTGGGGGAACAGCTTTGCTGGAAGGGGAGTCTTGGTGGCAGCAAGCTGAGCATGAGCCAGCAGTGTGCTCTGGCAGCCAAACAGGTCAACTGTACCAAGGAGTGCATTAATAGGAGTGGAGCTGTCATATTGAGGAAAATTGCTGTCCCTTGCTGCTCTGCCTTTATCAGACTGCATCTCAAATTCCGCACTCAGCCTTGGGCCCACTTACGCAAGAAGGACCTTGACAAGCTGGAACACTCCGCAGAGGCTGCCGGATCACTCAAGGGGCTGGAGCGTCTGCTCTGGGAGGAGAGTCTGAGGGAACAGAGCCTGTCAGCCTGGAGAGAAGAAGGCTTGGAGCAGGACACATGCCTAATAGCAGCCTTCTAAAACCTACAAGGATGTCATCAAGAAGGTGGAAGAAGGCTTTCCACAGATGCGTGTGCCAGTGGAACAAGACAAGGCGCGCAAGTTGAAAGAACAGAGATTCAGACTGGATAGAAGGAGATACTTTTCCAGCATGAAGACAGTCAAGCAGTGGATCAAGTTGCCTAGAGATGTTATGTAGTCTTCATCCTTAGATATTTTCAAGGCCAGTCTGGGCAAAGTCTTAAATAACCTGGTCTGACCTCATAGTTGATGTTTTTTTGAATAATAGGTAAGACTGGATCACCTCCCGAGGTCACTCTTGACCAGAATTTTCCTATCATCCTATGATCAACATAGAAACCTTCCTGAATTTGCAAAAGTGCAAATAAGTATTTTTTCCCAATCCTAGCACTGTTCTAAATATGGCTATTAATGCTATGCAAATAAGTAATTTCCTTTTGCACAAAAAATTTTCCCTGTATAATTAGCTTCAGCGATTTTGTAACTCTTGGTCTACATAAAACGAACTATATTCAGTACTTTCTCCACGTGCATTCAGTAACAGCATGACAAAAACTATTAAAATTAATTCCTGTGAATCTATTTTTATGAACTATTGTGGCTTCTGTTCTCCAAGAATGATCCACAATTTTTAATTATATTTGGCAGAGAAGAAAAATCGGTTTTGTGTTTACAGGCATTCTGGAGGAAATGAAATGCATTATTCAGTTCAACAGCTAATGCTTGATGATGGAGCAGCAAAGTTGTTGTTTTCTGGGGTTTTTGGGGTGGGGTTTTTTTGTTGCTTGGTTTGAGGTTTGGGTTTTTTAGGGTGGTTTTTCTTTGGTTGGTTGGTTTGGATTTTGGGTTTTTTGGGTTTTTTTGGGAGGATTTTAACACATATATATCCCTCTCTAAAAAACATTTCCTACCCAGATCCTATAGCCAGGAGAAGGAGAGGGCAAAAGGGGAGGGAGAAGGAGAAGGCAAAACTTTCAGTCTCATACTAGGCAATTCTACTTGAAATGTCAGACTTGAGTGTTCATTAATTAAATACATGTAATAAAGAGAAAAAATGATAAACCTACGGGTTACAATATTCATTTAGAAGACTGTACATACAGACATCAGTAATTATTCCAGAGGTGTTGCTTTACAAAATGTGGATCAGGTTCATTGAAAGAAATGGGCAGCACCATTCTTCCCCAGAATAAAATGTTAGCCATTAAAACACCTTTCAGGGATGTTGCAAATGTAGGAGGATGTTCTTTGAAGAAATCATGAAATTGGAAGATGGGTCTTCTAGTGAATGCTTTGATTCTTCACCTGCCAGCAGGCACCAGCTATTCTGTTTGCACTGCTTTTTTGCTTCACTTATTATTTTTCTTATTAGATCTCTCAGCCTTCTTTAATCTTATCCCAAGTAATTCATCTCTGGAAGTTATTTTAACCATTATTTCTAAGCACCAATGCAATCCCAACATAGAAAAAGAAAATAAAAATGTACAAATAAACCCAAGCTAATTTCTAAAGCATGAGTTCAGGAAACTAACTTGAAACACAGGAGATTGGACAGAAATATCAAAGTTTCTAAGGCAGATCTTTGATCTGCTGATATGGTTTTGTTCACCTTTATTCTAAAACAAAACTACATTTCAGTAAAATCCCATATTTTAATATTTTCCATTAAAATGCTAGTTCTTTTACAGCACATTTCCTCATACTCAAAACTGTGGTTCCCTTTGAGAGGAACAGAAAGTCTGCACAAGATGATTAGGCAATGACACATTTATACGGCTGTAACTTGCAGGTGAGGGATCACAGACTCTCAGAACAGTTAGAAATGCAAGCACGTGGTGGGTTGGCTCCCACCAAAAGCTAAGCCACCATCCCATTTCTTGCTCAAACCCCACCAGTGGGATCAGGGAGAAAATCTTAAGGGCAAAAGGAAGAAAAACTTGTGGGTTTAAATAAAGACAGTTTAGTAAGTAGAGTAAAAACAAGAAAGCAAGTGCTGCAAAGGAAATCACTCAGCACCCCTCACTGGCACGTTAATACCCAGCCAGACTCTGGTCAGTGGCTGGTTTGGAAAAACTCTCACACACACACAAGTTTGAGCACAACATTATGTGTTGTGGTATGTGGTCAGTCAGGGCCAGCTGTCCTGCCTCTGTCCCCTCCCAAGATCTTTCCTACCCCAGCACCCCAGTCTACTCACAGTCCCCGAAACAGAGGAAGCCTTGATACTGTGCAAGCACTGCTCAGGAATTGCTAGAGCCTTCAAACATGTGCTATGAACTCTGTCAGTTCTGAAGAGGCCAACACACATGACTAGCTATTTTAATGAAAAATATTCCAGGATGTTTCAGAACAGGGATGATTTCTATGAAGAAACTGTCCTGACAGAAATAACTTCAATCATGTTGAACCAGAACAAAGATTTTAAGAAATAAAACCAAAAAGTAAATACACAGACATTTTCAGAAGCCCTATGCAAAATATGTGCCATAATACACAAAATAAAGTAAAACAATTAGTACCATGCACAATCTATACTTAACTCAGTTTCACAGATCATTCCTTAGAGCAGAAAGAAACTATGGATTTTATGTAAATAAAAATCCGCCCTCAGTACATGAGCAATAGCTGTGAGTACTCACTGGAGAATTACTTGTAATGCAGGAAGATAACATTCAAAAATTAAAACTAACTCATAAAATATTAATAACTTGATATCAAATAGCAAGAAGAAACCTGATAAGAGGGAAGTAATTATTTGTTCTTTGAAGAACTACATCATTCTAAGCTCTCTATATTTTTTTATAATTCTTATGTCATTCTATCTGTGATGATGATGGCAGAGGTGTAGTGCCTGTGTCCCTCCTATAGCTTACATGCCCTACATTCACAAACAATAGAATTCTAGGACAGGTTTTTTTAACATTGCTCTCCTGTTCAGCTAAATACTTCAGAATCCTGCATGTGAAGTGACATGACACAAACAGCATCAAAAGTGAACCCATTAGCAAAAGGAATCAGCCATTACTTGATAATCACTAAGCAGCGCTACGCAATTCTCGAGTGGCCATAATGCACACTCCCTTGCTGTCGATGAAGAAAGGCAACCATAATTTCCCTGAACAAAATAGCTGGTTATCTGGGAGTACCTGCCTAGAACTCTAAGAAAGAAGAAAATGTTGCCTCTTTCGTGTATATGTGTTTTGAACAAAGTTTTGAAGCTTCAAATGCACCAAAAGCCCAGGTGACTAAATTGCTACCTCAAAACCCAACCTTCTTTTATCACTTTTCCAACTGGATATGGAAGTCTGTTTTGATTAGAGCTTTCCAGACTCTCAGACTTGCAATGGCATTGTGATCACGTATCACATAATGTTGAATGTACAGTCTAGAACTTGGCTGCCATTTCAGAAGTTACCCTTTATTTACACACCTTTTATCATGGGCTTCAAGGGTTAAAGAAATCTAATGTCATCACAATTAGCATAATTCAGCATTTGAATTGAATGCTTGGTCTCAGTTCCTGATTTCAATACTCAGGTATAATGTCCTAATGTGAAGTTCCTCAGTGTGTCAGCTTTGTTATTGACAGCCACAAAAAATGGCTGAGGCAGTCATGAAACCAGAATGACAAAATACTACATCAGCTTTTCCATGATGATGCACTTTTTGTTTAGAAACTCTTTTTCTGTCAAGAAGAGAAATGGAGATATTATTTCTTACACGTATACATTTGTTATACAGAAACACAGAAAAATTTCTCTGGTTGTGCTGTGTGTGAGTCAGTAACTGCACTAATAATATTGCGCCTTTATCAATAAAGATTCTTGTCACTGTAACGTATGTGATGCCCATATGCAAATACTGCCCACAACCATCTCAAAAGGTTTGGTCCGCTCTTATTGCCCTCTTAGCATTCCTTGTCTGGAACTGCAGCTGTCAGCTCCATTTTTCCTAGATGGGGGATAGTTTTAAGTTAGCCACTGACCTTGTAAGGCCATTCAGCTCAAACTATACCAGAATTAAAAGGGTAGGAAGGGGTTGAAAGGATTTATTTCAAACAATTGCACAATGCCACACCTGGAGAAATTAAAGAAAAAAAAGTGTTTAATTTTCTTATGCAAAAAGGTGCCTGTCCTACAGCCCCTATTCATCAAAGAAATTGTACAAGTTTTCTTAAGGTGATTAATCACATATGTAATCTTCTTACACTTTAAGCAGCATCAGCAGGAAGATCTTAGCTGTGAAGCACACTAACTTTGTGAGCAGTCTCTTTCCAGTACTCCTGAAGAGTTTTCTCAGTCATTTTCCTCAAAAGTAAATTTTCTTCCAATTTATTGAAGAGATAGTAGGCATTCTTCTCATTAAATTAAGGACTGCTCTGTATCTTAAGGGTTTCATGCCTATCTTATATTGCTAAACATATGCAAAATATTTTTTAACAAGCATTAATGAACATGGACTCGATGGAGTCAAAGTGCAATAGTTATTACCTACCTCTGGAAAACATGATTTTGAGGTGAAAGATTTTAGAAATAAGTTTTCAAGGTCTACTGTTAAATTGTCCACAGATTCATGAGATCTTGTGTCCCTCCACTCTGCCTATCCTGACACCTAAGAAGATGAAAAAGAGGTATCAAGGAGTTTTGACATGGTCTGCCTATTTTCTAAGCTCCACGGTAGCATGGCAACTTAGTGTAAGGCCTCACTGGTGTCACTATGCTGGCCATCAGCTTGCCATTTCCTTTCTTGCGATTATTTATCTTTAACACTGAGAAGAATTTTCTTACTTATCTCATTCTTGAACACAAAATCTAATGCTAATATAACCACCTCAAGTACTAAGTTAGGCTCTGAGAAAATGATGTGATTCTTCTGTGAGTGAAATTAAGACACATCACTTTTAAAAATAAGGATTCGCAATGGGGTTACTTCTTTCCAGAATTCAGAGAAGAAATAATGTTTGCAGATAATTTTAAATTGCAGTTCATTTTCAAAGCAGTATATTTCATCAGAGCTAAAAAAAATACTAAATCTAAAACCTCCTCCTCGCCCAACTTTCTCTAAAAGCCTAAACAGCTTTTAGGAAAGAAGAAAAGCCTTTGGATGATGTAATTGCTGTGTTCATCTACCCAAAGCGATGCTAAAGAGAAAAGAGAGTCAGGCTTTTCTCAGACGTGCATGAAGTACAGAGTAGAGACAATACTCAGACTGAAGAAGGGAAATTCCAAGCAGATGGAAGGAAAAATTCAATTCCACAAGAATATCTGAATGCTGTCACAGGCTGCCCACAGTGAAAAGGCAATCTCCATCCTTAGAAATTTTCAAAACATGCCTAAATAAATTCCTGAGCAAGACGTAGCTTTGAAGTCCATCCTGCCTGAGGCAAGAGCTGGACTCCAGATGGTACTATTTATTTGCTGTGGGATTTTGGCCAGAAGAACATTCATACCAATACCTTAAACTCTAGGTCTGGTAGGGAAGAAAAATATCTGTATTTCCAACAGAACCAGGGGAAAACACAAGGTGCTTCGGGAGGAAAGCAGCTCTACACATTTGCTTACCCTCCACTGTCTTTTATTGCCATTACAAACATGAATGCTTTTACCTCTTACTAGCCAAATATAACATTATCAACGCTTCCCAGACAGTGAATTAAACATGCAAAGCAAAGCCCTAATTACCTTGGCCAAAGGTCAAATGCAGAAGCTATAGTAAATTCAAGAGTAGAAACAGTCTTCTAAATACTATCTTAGAGCCTTAATTTTAAGTATTCATTGTTTGAAAATTATTTATTTAAACTATTACCACAAAACGGTGCAGTAGTACCTGAGGTCACAAAGCATGCAAAGTACTGTTTGGTTCCTACTTCAGGTGTTGTAGCATAAATTTGTGTTATTTATGTTGGTAATGTGATTTAATGTGAAAGCTAATACACCTTAGCAAGCTCTGACCTGAATCCAAATAATCCTGCTGACTCTATCCCAGTACAGGCAACAAGTAGAAATAAGATGCAACATTTACAATATTAAAATATTTACACTGTTGGCAAGGAACCTCTGCATGAAGCTCAATACTGAGTGGTGGACCAATTAGCACCTATAAATGTTTCATTAATGTCCACATTTTGAAGCAAATTTGGAATCAGAACTTAGCCCCAGCTGCCTGGTCATAATTGATAAGGCAGGCAGGCAGGCATTCCGTAGCAATTTTTCACCAGTATACCATGAGTGAAATGACAATAAACTGAACAGATTGGAAAGGGGGGGGTGGGGGGGAGAAGAAAAAAAGAAAGAAAATTTAAAGGGTTAGAAATAATTTTCCAAGAAAAATGACAAATCAGTTAACTTGCAGAAATTCAAACTCTTATTTAGGTTTTGATTTTGATTAGAGAACAAAGCCTAATCAGTAAAAACAAAGGAAAAACAAAGATATTTGCATAGCTTTTCCATGATTGTATTTAAAAAGATGTAATTTCTTATTTCCTTTCAAACAGAAGTTTTCAAACATATTTGTCCCTTAAGTGACAGATCAACTGAAGCTTATTTTCCTGAGGAAATGCGCTGTATCCCCCACGATATTGCTGTGTTCCTCCTGTGTCCCATCAGACAGCATCCTCACCATCACACTCCCACCATCTCTCCTTCCTTCACCTCACCCGTTGCCCTGGCCGTGCTCTCAGTCCCTTCTGTCTCCCTTGGCCACCAGGAAAGCACGACAGGTGGCTGCTGGTCCTTCCTGTGCCCTTCAGACCCAACTGCACGCACAGGTGCCCAGTGCCTCTGCCATGAGGGGCACACTCCAGCTCTGCTCCTGAGCCCCTCTTCCCACCCCTCCCCAAGTTTCACGGCACTTGGAAGCAGCTGTCTATCTTTGGTAGCTCTACCGTCCTGTCAAGCCAAGTTTGGGAAGGGATCAAAGGCTTTTAGGACTGAATGGAAAACTGAAAACTCACTCAAATAAAATTCCTTAGGAAATTAGGATTAAAACACACAGTATTATTATTTGTGTTTTTCTATTAATAATAACACAGTGATATAGGGGTAGTGATATAGGTAGGATTTTAGCCAGCTGCACGGTATATTTTAATTAAAAGGTACACACAGAAACACAAACAAGGCAGAAAATCTGTTCCCAGAATGCAGTCACTGGAACTTACATTAAAATGAATGGAAAGGCAGTACTGCTGCATCTAAAATAACTGTGGGACAGACTGATCTTACAGAATTTGAAGGATGAATGGAAAATGTGACTAAACCTTTTTTGGTTTACCTGATGGAAAAGAGACAAATGTATATACTGTTGATTACAGTGCTAAATTCATTGAGGACAGTACAGATGTGTGAGTCATAATTGTGTACATGCTGCAAGCTTATGCTCTAAAGCCAGTCTCCTAATCCCCTTGCTGCTGCATTTCCCCTCACATCAATATTTAGGAGTTTTTTAATGACTTCTCGCTAACAGCTTTTTGTACCAAGGTAAAGTATGCTTTCAGGAAAACACTGCGCGCAGATGAGTGGCCACACTCACCTGTCCTTTTCAATCTGTCTTTGGCCAGGGCATTTATTTTCCTCAATAATTGTTCACAGTAGACTAGAAGTCACTCAAAAATAAATGGGATTTTCAGAGAAAACAGCAGCACAAGAATCTGGCAAAGTGTATGTGTGTGGTAGTGTGGGATGGTTTGGGGTTTTTTCATGGTTTTGTTTGTTTGATTGTTTTTTAATCTGATAGAATTATACGATAATAGAAATATATATGGGCAAGGATAAAAAGTAATTATTATTATTATTATTATTATTGTTAAAAAAGTAAAAATATTACAAACTCTCCTTTTTTCAGTAATGTTGCACATCCAGTTGGGGTTTTGTGTCCAAATATTGGAGCACTTTCTATTATGCACCCAGCTCACACCCTTAAAAATGCGCATCCTCTTTTTCTTTCTTGGGAGCTCCTAATTCTTTTCTTCCCCTCCAGACCATCCCAGTTCAGAGCTCAGCCATAGTTTCTCTCTGATTCTCTGTCCCTCACTCTGTGAGTCACTTTCAGAGTCAGCCTTCTGCTGCTGACTGCCTTGAAGGTCTCCTCTGCCTCCACACTGACTCACAAACCCAGCCCCAGGTTGCACAACAGGTCCCAGTTTCTTCATGGAAGCTCAGCCCTGTGTTCTTCACACCTCTACAGTGAGAGTCCTCCCCATGACACAGCTGTCTGCTTTGTTCCTGTATGAATTGCATTAAAAATGCCTTGCTTTCAGCCTAACGACACTGTGTAACATCTCTGAAAGAAGAAAACCCTTTAGTTTAAAGAAGAAGAGCAGTATTGACAGTACTGTCTCTGAGGATTCTTATACCACTTTTCCAAATGTACGAACAAAATGGTCTCAAATTTTAGCATCATTAAAGATGAAGGTTTGCAAGTACACCATTACCTTGTGTTTTGCTATCATTTATGGGCTCCATTAGGCTGATGGAAGCTTTTTGACACTTTCTAGCTCTTTCTGACAACCTTTTTTTCCCCCTTTTGTTACGGTGTGCTTGTCTAGAAAAGCAGAGATTTAAAAAGACTGAATGGTTATCCCTGTTTTACATGCTGGGACCTATTGTCAAGCGTCTCAAAGAGCTCTTTGTTAACCATTAAATATTATGGAAGAGTGGTTAATTAATTGCAGTGATGTAAAAACACCTGGGAACATCTAGTTATGAGGAGCCCTATAAATCTACCACTTGTGTTGCCTGTTTATGTTTTCTCCCAGCAGAGTGTTTGTGGGTATGCCATCTTCTCACATTCATCGTTTTAAATCTATTTGCACATTCACCTTTTGTCCCTTAGCCCATGATCTGAAATTTTTAAGTGAACATGTGTTGTTCGAGTGCTACAATATTTACCTATGATGTGCTGGGGTGAAGGTATTTCGTGGAACACAATTCTGTGCTCATTTGCACAGCCCACTTTATGTATTTCCAATGCCTGCATATTTTACCACTGGAAAAATGAGGGTATCTCAAGAGTAACTGTGTGCAATGTGCCACGTGGCAAAGAAAGTTGCAGAGTATAAGTCTAATTTGGTCATCCATGTCCCCAGCATAAAAACATAGCTCTTATCTCTGTTATATTTCTGAACAACAACCACATTCTTCCCTCCTGCTGGAGGATTAAGAATCCAAGTATTGGGTTCTTAATTACCTAGTATAAACATACTTCCCATTTCAGTGTGAAAAGAGAGAAAAAAGTAAAAGTAAACCCTAAACCAGAAGAGGTAAAGACCTACTGGCTACTGACATATGTGTTGTTTTTTTTTTTTCTTACTTACATAGCTGTGCTCCAAGATATAATTCTGTGGCAAAATGCAATAGCAGTTTATTGTATCACAAGCAAAAGTCTACTCAACTGTTCTTCTACCACACTTATTCCTCAAGCTTGCTGATAAACATTATTGTCTAATTTTAGCTCTGGACATAGATCTAATGATTTTATTTCAAAGCATGTTAATGGCTGTCTCAATGTCAGATCAGCTACAGTCCAGGCTGCAGCAATAACCATTGTAACATCATTGACCACTGACATCACTGCCTCAGCGAACACGCTTAAGTAAAGAATGATAGCAATATACCAAATCAATATTTGCACCTTGTTCTTTATGGCTGCTTAGATATTGAAAAAGCGTATTTCTTCTCGTCAGAATCAATAGCTTTGAGTCCTCTATACTTTAGCATTATGATTCAAGTTCCCAAGTTGTACATTGAGTAAAAAGCATATAACCAAAAACATCAAAAAAATTCTAGCAAAGTATGAAGTGGTATCATGCGCCCTTTATCTGCAACTGCACTTAATTCCTGGGAGATTAATTCCAAGAGAGTGTGTGAAAGGGAGACTCCATCCTCCCCACCACCCATGTCTCCTTGCCACAGAATTTCTTGTGCCTAATTAAATGGAGCACTATTTCTTACATGAGCAAGAGGCAAGGCAGAAAATATGGAGACAAATAGAAAGAAATGGGTGTGGACTGGAGAAAGAGAAATGTAACATAGGAAAAAAACCAACAAAACCCAAACCCACAAAAATAACCTGGGGAAAAGAGTTGGCCAGGATGCAGTGATAAGTAGATGTCAGAATGGAAGAGACTGACCAAAAAGAGACTGACCAACAAGAGATTGATGCAAAAAGGTGCTCTGAGTGGAAGCAAAGCTTCCAACAACCAAAAATGTGAGATCTAGTGGAGAAAAGAGCAGGAACAGGATGAGTAATATGGAGACTGAAGTATAAGCAAAGACTACCTCTATTATGTCCTTGCGATCTCCTTGACAGAGCAATGCCTTCTCTAGCAATTGTTCCAAACAGTTCATGTCTATCCTATCCATGGCTACTCCCAATTGGTGTGAAATGAGCACCTTCACGTGGCAGAACACCTGGAATAAGCTCCAGCTTAGTATCTGTTGCAAAGGCCTTTGCATCTACTCACTCATAGGCTTATCTACAAAGCTATACTTCATGTTCAGCATGCATATGTTCTACACAGGCTGCGTGAGTACATCTCTCTAGATTTAGCTGGCCTGCTCAGAGTTATATTCAATAAACATTAATGAGGAGATTTCCTGACCCTTTCTTGTTCATTGCCAGGGAGATTTTTTTGGTTGTGAAGAACTCCAAGTTCAATCCAGTATAATAAAAAGCATGCAGATATGCTGGCCTCCAGCTGCCTGTCTTTCAGCTTGAGACCTTTTAAAGTGTTTAAGATTCAATGTGTCTTAATAGGTCACTCAGAATAATGACAGAATCATTTTTCTATCTGTCACCCTGGGTTGTTAGTGCTTTGTGCTGAGGATGTATGTTCAATGGGCATATGTTCTGTTCAGAGGGTCTTGATATGCTATATAAAACGTTGATAACAATATGATAATAATGTCTAAAATTGCGATCTCTGCTTGTTATCCCATATCTTAATTTAAATCTGATCATTCTTTGTGTCTTGACTATTGAGGCTGTGTATTCCTCGGGACAGGAAGAGTGTGCTAGGCTCACCCAGAATTTACTCCATAAAACCATCTAGTCATTCTTGCTCCAGTTGCATTCACTCACTTCCACTTTTGAGCAGATGGGAGATCCTTGTACATTGTTCACAGAATAACTGGAATTTCACAGGTATCATGAAGACTATGTATTTGACATCTCTCCTAATATGGTAGATGAGGTTTTCTAGGAGGTGTTCAGAAAGCTGAAGTTGAAAGAGGAGCTCTGTGCTAACAAAACCATACAATACAAATGTTAAACAAAATTTCTATATGTTTTCTCTGATTAATAATAAAACTCAGGAAAAGCAGAGACGAAGATAGATTTTTAAGTGGAGAATAAGCCTGCACATAGAGTTTACAATAGCATGAAAGGGAATTTTCAAGTTTTAATGTTTGATTACCCACTTCTTCAGGGCAAACTTCTCATTGCCAGTACAAAATGCTAGTGTTTCCCAACCTTTTTTCTACCTCCATTCCCAACACTGCAGTCTACCACCTGATAATACATTCTCCTTTATATCCTTGCTTACCACCTGATAATACATTCTCTTTTATATCCTTACATGCAAGAATAAGAAGATACATGTTCAGCTCAGAAGCCCAGAGGAACAAGTATAAATGGCATCTTCTTGCTGTCTTTAGGAACTCTCAAAACTTGGTCAAAGACCTGCCTTCAGAAGAGCTCCCTGGTTAGATGCTCTGACCAGGCTACAGTGGTTTGAACTGGTGAAGCCTATGGGTACATTACTGTTTCGGCTTTGTACAGGAGAGTGTTCTCTAAGAAAATTAGCCAGTCGTCACCACTTACCTCGTATTGGTTCTGTTCACAGTGCAGTTTTCATAGACCCAGAGCAATCCAAAATTGGAAGATCCTCTCCAAGTGCTTTACCAGGCAATCCCCATCTCCTAAAGTGGGATAAAGATCCAAACCAATATGTTGATCACACTGAGCTGAACTACTCCAGAGCATACAAACCATTTAACTATTAAAAACTCATGCAACATTCAGGAAATTAATTTCAGCCAATATTCATATGCCTTCATATTTACTGAAGAATTACAGCCTTCAGTTATTTACAGGTTCATTGCTCCTTTCTCACCTGTCGATCCATCTTCTGTTTCAAAATCCTTTGTCATCTTTACCCAGCCTATATTCTTTTGCCATGCTCTATCAAATCTTCCTTTTATCACTTTCCATTTTCAGCAGTACTTCTAGTAGTAATAGTAGCACTAGTATCTTCCTCCATTTCCTACTTTTATCTCCTGCAATGGTGCATCAAAACTGAAAAAATAATTACGGACAGGTTGTTAATTCAGGTGGAGTTTGTATGGAGAAAAATTGCTGCAAGAGCTGTGAGAAAGTCCATTCAATTCAGGAAAAAAAGGAGTATGAGGGATAAAATCATTAGAAGGTAATCATAAGACAACTCTTTGAGAGTAGCAGTGTGGATGCCTACAAACGATAGAGATACTGACCAGCAAATGACACCTCTGAAACTTTGTGTCTCTGAACTGGGCACTTGTGTGGACACCCTTATTCCCAGAATCACCCAAAAAAAGAGGGAAGTGCAGCTAACATTGGATGATTTTATTTTGCTCTCCTTTCTGCCCCTTCAGAGTCCTACCATAATCTGGATAGTCTCCATTGCCAATACAGATGTATTGCGCAACAGGAAAATTAAAGTTGAAAAGACATTCAAGAACTCAGTAAACAGAACAACACATAGGCAGTGAAGATGAACACCTCCATAAGACTACTTATTTTATTGAATTAAATTCTCTAAATATATGCAATAGCTGTTCTGAGTTGATATGGAATAAATAAAACCAGACCTGGCTCTTTGATACAGCCTACTGAGCTCATTCCATTTTATGACAGAATAACACTTTGGTGACGACTTTTCTTGTTTTCCCACCAGAACAGTGTTACAGTAGACTGTGAAGTCAAAAGTATATTTTCTTCTCACATCACTACTTCTTCCAAATGGTTTTTCTCTGAGTGAATATACACTGCCTTCAGCACAAATGGTCAAGAGCATTTAGCGTAGGAAAAGTGGCATATTTTGCTAGCAATTATCTATTTGTAACTAGCAGTTCAGAGAGTTCGTTTTTTTTTCCCTGAACCACAATCTTTATCTGTTTAAGTGACTTGGTTAGTAGAAGGTTTCTGAAAAATGTTGTGTTGTTTTTAGTAATTTGACATTTACAAAGGAGCCATTATTTAGTTCCCCAAATGATTTCTTGCTATTTGACATTTTAGGAGCTGAAATTCCATTTGCATGCAACCTTTTGCATAATTAGGATACTAAAAATGATTATTTGAAAGAGGAGTAAACCTGCCTTCCCATACCATGACTGCGTAACTGAGGTCATAATTATTATTCAGCTATTATTTATTCTCTATTCAATTTCACAACTCCTTACACAATGAGTCCCACTTCCAGAAAAAGACCTTTTGTTGTTTCTCTTTCTTTATCTGGTCTAAGCCTCTGACGTGCTTCCAGTGTCAGTTTTGCTAAATGAGTTTTTTCAATAGCTTCAGTCATAAAAATTGAAGACAAGAGCCGAATGTTCCCACCGCAGATCAATCATTATAGATTTCAGGTTTAGTACCTGTTGTAGGCACTGTATATCTGTTTCTGAGGAAGAATAATCATTTAACTCTACTCTGGCACTTGGATCCTAATTTCAGTAATGACAATGAATGCTGTACTTGACACCCAAGGCAACTACGGAGAAATGGGCAGAACATATGAAAACATAGCATTGCTAGAGGTATTACATTTGCCAAAAGAGTTAAAATATCTGTATACATAACTATTATAAATTATTTATAACAATGGGAAAGACATCAATGCAGGGAAAAAAAAAACTGATTAAAGTTGGGAGTGCTAGTCAGAATTGTGGTGTATATTGTATTTAGGCTTCTGGAAAACTTTGGGTATGTTTTGAAGGGCTGTTTAATCAGCACTGTGTAGCCACACCTTAATCTGCGATAAGTAGTTTAGCAAATATTAGCTAGAGCTTAATGTTGAGCCTTTGTTATAGAACGTTTATCTAGGCAGAACAAAGTATAAACACCTCTCATGCAGAGCAGTGTCTCACCCAAAGAATATGACTCAGGGACAGAGCAAAGGATAAAGCAGTAGATTGTTCTAAAGAATTTGTAGTACCACCGATATTCTGATCTTCACTTGTAGGTGACTAGGTTGTACCGTAGTACTCCGTTCTAAACCAACAAACAAACAAACAAGAAAAAAAAATTTAAAAATCACAATTCATAATATTGACGTATGTAACACCCTATGAGTAATAATTATTCATTGATTAATTTTTTGTCTTTGTAAAACAATCTAGGAAAGGATTTTGATGATTCAGAACTGGGGAAGTCATGGAATAAATGGAATCTGAAGAGAAGATAAGCAATTCTTTTAAGTTGAAAGACACACAAGCATTTGGAACTTTCAGTTTAAACATAAATAGGTAAAAAGAGAGATTCATAAAGACAAGGAAGAAAATATCCTACATTTCTGAATTCTATGATGTTTTTCTAAAATACAGAGTTCTTTTAAAAACAGAATCTTTTCTTTTAAACTCATGTCTGATTTTTCCTTACCTTAATTTCCAAAGTGTTAAAAAGGTTGCTTTCAGAAAAGCCCTGGGCTTGCACTGAAACTGTGATCTTCTGTGAGATGCTTGAATGCCTGAGGAATGGGAATGTTGCAAAAGATATTTCACAAGACCAATGCCATTTCAGTTCAATTTCTTGCACCCTTGGCTTGCTGTTGGCTATCAGCCAACACTGCCAGAAGTGAAGCTTAGAGCCCCAGAAAACAAAATATAAAAGAATATAGGGAAGCAGGAATCCTACTGAAAGCATAAAATGAATCCGATTTCTAAAGATAAGAAGAAAGAATAGGTACAAGAGGTTATTAACAGAGTTAGAAAAATTAAGGCAGAGCTAGAGAAAAGGGTAAAAGAAAGTGAAAAACTAATGAGAAGTAATGCTAAGAAGGCAAATGTGTTAAAGATCTTTTCTGTCTGTTAGTCTATAGCCAAAAGATTACCTTGGGTTTATATAACTGACAAAGGCTTGGACAAGAATGGAAAGACAGCAGGTTAGAAAGTATCAGTACTTGATGATTTGAAACAGGCATAAACAAATGAAATTCAGCTTCTGATACATTGAGGATTTGGTCTAAGAGAAGCAGTCAGTTAAGTCTGAGAGCTGTTCAATGAATGAAGGCGGTTCTGGAAGATTAGACGTAGTGAAGAGTCTTTTTTTGTTTGGTTTTTCTTTGGGTGGTGTACACCATGAGCTGTCACCATATAATTCATAGAATCTGAGTCTGGTTCCCAAAAAGCTGTTGAAACTGATAACAGTTTTTGAACCAACTAGGAGTTAACACAGTGAAAAATACCAACATGGCCTTGTCAATAATGAATTATTTTACAATAAGCTAGCTCTTCTCTTGTATGAAACCCCAGGTTACAATTTAAGTAGAAATCTTCCATGGTGCTATTAAAATGAAGTTAAGGAAAAAATACAACATAAATGTGAAGAATAGAAGGACAGATACAGCTTACTGGAAAGCTATATTCATGGTTTAACATCAAATTGGAAGAGATGTATTATGCAAGGTGTCACCAAAGCTTTTCTTCAGGTAGGAATCTAGTCAGTGTATTCATAAATGTTTTGGCTGAATAAATGTAGTATTTGGTAAGCTACCACATTAGAAAGCAACTTGAAGTAGTTTGGAGGAAAGGATTGTAATTGAAGACGGCAGTGATTGGTCGAGAAAGCAGCCTGAAATCAGGTGAAAACCGAGAACTATACATTCGGAGTACATTCTATCAGGGTGATGCAAGCAAGGCTTCCACCTTCCACAAACAAACCCTCCCACCTGTCCAGGAGCAGCAAAGGTCAGCTGCTCCTTCAGGGACACGAAAATATGGTCAGCAGAGCAGGGGCCACTCCAGCCAGTACTCAGCCCCACAGCACCCAACAAAGTGATTAAAGAAAGTACAGCTGCCACATTCAGCCAAGAGCCCAGATCCTCAGGCAAGTGTCTGGTAGTGAGACAGGACCAAGGTCAAGCCAAAATGTCCATCTGCAGCTCAGGTCCAGCGGCAGTAACCATGGCTAGGTACCAGCACCAACAAGGTGACACCTCTTTTAGGTCTGGGCTCAAGGGACCTTGATACAGACTTATGTAATTGCTGCAGGGTGTCAGTGGGGTTAATCAGGGCATATGGAGCTGAGATACGGAACTGGGAAAGGGATGTAGCAGTGTGGCACAGCATGGCATGAGAAATTTGGGGCTGGATGGGGTTTTCAGGCTAGATGTGAGAGCTCAGGCATCAGCAGTGGACTTGAGGCCCCAGCTGCTCTCCATGGGCCTGGTCTGCTTTTGATGAAAAGCAGTTTTGGAGGGGATAGAGAACATTACTTTTTCAGTTACTAGTGGTAATATTCCTTCACATTTACCCAATGTTGCAAAGCAAAGTGCAGGAGACTCATTCATTCTGTAATAAAGTACGTTTGAGCTCCTGCAATAAAACTGCTCAAATCCAAGTATTTTTAAGATTTTCTATCATACATGAATTTGTGATTGCGTCACTTGTGATTTCAATAACCCACTGACTCTGAGAAGACTTTGCTTTAGTGGGGGTCACGAATTAGATGAAATTCTGCCTGTGCCATGATTTTGGTAGTTACTTGAAAGCCAGCAGTAACCTAAAAAATGTGTATGTCTAATTAAAAATATAAGTGTTTCTATCCTTCATGTGAAGAACAGCTCATGGCAGTGACACACATGAGCCTACCTGGTGGCTGAGGGCAGTTGCCCAAAATTAGACTCCATTTCAAGGTACACAGTTGATCAGTCTCTTCTTTTCATACTTCTGAGTGGCCACAAGGCAGGATGGGATAGAAAAAGGAATATGGACTTGGACCTTCTCCTTCAGAGACTTGGCCACTCTGCTTCTGCAGCTTGCTTTTTGTGTTAGGCTCTAAGCCATGTGAAAGCACAGAGGAAACACCATGCTCCTCCATTTTTTTTTTTGTGCTAAGAATTTTAGGACGACAAGTAAGACCATTAAGCTCCATTTTGAATGTGGCTGTGCCAAAGTAAAGATTCTGTTATCATATTGGTTCAAGCTAGGGAGCATTTTAGTTATATAACAAATGTACAATGCAGTGTGCCAAAAAATAGCGTACAGTCATGTGGAGCCCTCCTTTGCCTGTTGATAATTTAAAAGACTGACACTAATGAGGTCCCTTGATAAGCAAAGGCAGAACTAAAAGCATCCTAACTTCAAAAGGATTTTGTTCCTCTAATATTAAAGTGATGCAGAGGAGAGAAAGGGCTCATAGTTGTAGAATCCCATGAGTTAAGTCAAACTGCTTGAAGATTAAAAGCCATATCTGAGCTTGTATCACAGATATATAAATGATGGGAAATCTGTTCAGAGGAGATTATTGTCCCAATTTCTGTATGATTTCTAAGGGAACATCCCACAGGGGACTGTGTGGCTGAAGTTTGCTAAGGTCAGACATTCTTGAGGATCACGTGAATGATATGTATGACTTTGTGAGAATCAGGCAGGAGTTTTTCCCACATGTAAAGCCTGGTAACCATCAGTGAGGAAAAAAATCAGTTACACTTCAGTAAGGATTTTAGGGAATGTGCAGGGGCCATGCTAATATCCTAAAAATAAAGCCATAGGAAGATTTAAAATGCTAAACCAAAATAAAATATACTGGAAAATATAAAAAAGAAAGATAGGCCAAGGAAAATAGAGTGATTTCCAAGGTGAGATTTTACTGACCTAAAATTACTATGTGTTCCTCACTGTATCTCGAAATTTTCGCTAGGCTATGGCTACTACGAGCGTCTAATACCAAAAAGTCCTGGCTGCTTATGGGTGTCTGATCCCAGGGACAAGTGCTTCTGTGCGGGTACATCACTCATCCAGGTTACCTAAACCAAGTGACCGTCAAAGACTTAGTGTTCTTTGTTTTTAGCCATTGAATCTCTTCTTCTGTGTTTCACAGTCCCTGTGTGAGCCTGGCCAGGTACCAGGAGCGCCTTCCTCAGTAGTTCAGTGTTTAGGCACGGGACAGAAATAGTGTAGGAGTGGGAAAATGAAGTTGGCGAGATGGTGTATGTGCTTGATGTGGGAAAGACTGGAAGGCTTGGCTGGCATGGGGAGAGGAACAGAGACAAGGTGCTGGTTTTCAGTAGTAGGGAATAGGTGGTAGGGGAGTAGGTGTGGCAGTGTGGGGCTGAGCTCGTAGCTGGGGCTATGGTCTGGCGGGAAGGGCAGGAAGAATATTATTGTAGAATAATAAGTCCTGGAAGGGGCCTCAGAAGATCAACTTGTCCAGCCTCTGCTAAAAACAGGGTTAATTTACACGTTAGGACAGACTGTTGCTGAATTCTCAGAGACTACAGGATCCTCATCCAGGCTAGGGCAAGGTGTCCAGATCCCAAAAGCGAAAGGGCTGAGTAGGCCCCTTGCTGCAACTTGCCACGCAGTTGGACATGAACAGAAATTGAGCATGTGGGGCACACCTCTTTCCTGAGTAGGTTTATGAGCTGTCATGGAGCCAGCTGGGACTGGCCTTTAACCTCTATGCAAGAAGAATAAGGAGGCAGGCTAAATTTATGAAAATACATTTTTGCTAATCAGTTTTGAGAAAAAATTACTCCTTTATGTGGGATAATATAATACAGAAGAAATTAAGTGTTGTGTTCTGCAGGAAGACCCCAGTCCAAAAGTGGGATTTTGGAAAGTTTGCCTCTGCAGATCACCTGTTGAAAAATCATAAGCAATTTGGAGAAAAAAAGTTCCAATTCTGGGGAAAATGCAACTCTCTTCTTAAATCTTGAGTATCTCCCTTGGCTTCTGTTGCGGCTTCTCAAATTCACGGCAGTATCCAAATCTTTGTTGACTTGTGTGGTGCAGTCATTTTATGAAGCGGACCAGTGTCTTGCTCAAATTAGAAGGAAATTTCTGCTTCCTTGATGGGGAATCCAGAACACATTGTTGTTAGGTAGATAAAAAAATTTTAAAACCCCCCCGTAATACAAAATATTAACTCTTTTTCTGGTAATTAAAGGCAGATCTGGGTAACTCTGATGTCCTAGATTTAGTTACCACATCAAAGAGATTTGAGGGGTGTTAACAATAGATCCTGGATTGAGTTTTAGTACTTATTTTCTTATAAAATACATACCACTTAGCTACAATTTTCATAATAGTCCTTCTGTCATTATAGTAATTCTCAAATGACTTTGTCCTTAGAACTTTTTGACTCTTGCTCACATAAAAATCTCATACTTGAGAGTCCTGCAGACAATTGCAAATGGACAAAAATGAAGGGTTTGCACACCCTCTTCTTCTATGTCTTTTCTTGGGAGGCCAGACTGCAGATGGAAAGGAGGCTGTAGCCAGCCGTGGGCTGGCCTCTTCTCCCAGGCAACTAGTGACAGCATAACAGGACATTGTCCTAATCTGCCCCATGGGAGGTTTGGGTTGGACATCAGGAGGAATTTCTTCGCAGAAGGAGGGATTAGATACTGGAATGGGCTGCCCAGGGAGGTGCTGGAGTCACTCTCCCTGAACTTGTTCAAGACTGGATGTGGCACTCAGTGCCATGGTCTAGTTGCCATGGGGGTGTTGGGTCATAGGTTCAACTCGATGATCTCAGATGCCCTTTCCAACCCAACTGATTCTGTGATTTTATGGCTAAGATGCCACTGAATATGCCACCCTTTTTATGAGAAAGGAGTGATTATATGCTGCAGGACTGGTCATAATGCTTAAAGGCATTAAAAAATGAAAGTCTCACGTGTTGCAGAGAGATAACGAGAGATAATGCTCTGAAAGGAAACCATTTTTCTTGCTTTGTAGTTAGTTGTCAAAACCAGTGCACAGTTTTATGACTTAGATTTGAGGAATTATTGTCAGTCATTTTTTAGGTTCCCATTTTTACAGTTATCTGTTTTTGATTTGAAAGGGAAGCAAATGGAACCCAGAGTCTTAAAGTTTAGCATAACTGGGTAGGATTTTCACTACTTGGAAAGTCCTAAATGCCTTTTTCAGGGTCAGAGTTTCCTTGCAGTTTGGAAAATCTTAATATCAAAGAAAGAATTTAATTTCCAAGAATGTACGTGGCAAACAATATGAGCAAGGAAAATCTGTATCTAACTGATCAAAGAATTTGTGTATAGTGATAGATTTAGCTTTCATATTGATAACAAATTTGATTAGGGAGAAGTATAACCACTGGATGAAAAAAATGGGGCATAAACCCAATTAGAATTAGAATTAGAAACGGTATGAATACTTGAAAATTATTATTACAATTTATTATATCTCTCAATCACAAGGAAATTCACTTCTCCTAACCTATGCTCCATCTCTTCTTTCTGTATAAATAGAGGATTAGGATTCCAGATAAAGAAACAGGCATGAACACACTCACAGGAGTAGCAATAAACCCATATAGTATTCGACAAATTGAGACAACCCCTGCTCAGCACAGTAAAAGCTTTTATTATGTTGGCAGATAGACATAAAATGCCTGCTCTTCCAAAGGACATGGATCAGACTTCTAATGGGCTTCAGAGTGGTCTTCCTCTGCAGCCCTCACACCTGCATCTGTGTGCTTTCCTTCTAACGAGAAGGGAAACAGAACTCCATGTAAGTAAGGGAACCCTTTCTCTTTGACTTGGTATCTGCCTCTTGCTAAAGTCCATGTAAATTCTTGCTGGAATGTTTCTGCTTCCGCAGGAGGCAAGCAGGGTTTTTTGATTTTCACACTGAATTGTGATCGTACCATAACCTTTTTAAGACATCACATGATGCAGCTACAGAGTCTTCTTCTCTGATCTGAAATACTTCTTGCATTAGCACGTTATTACTCCACAAACCAGAACACTGCTTTTCTAAATCACTGATACTGTAATTAAAAATAAATTAAATTGTAGCTATATCTATCCTAAAAAAAATGCAGGGGTGCACAGGTTTTTTTAAAAGCCTGTTTTCATTAAAAAAAGGAGAAATAAACAACTGTTTACAACCCCCTTTGCATTTTCAAGCCAAGCATTTAGTTTTATAATATTTTTTTTTATTTCCACATTTATTAAAATAGTTTCCTTTGATAAAAGCTTTGTGAATTTATGTCAAAAATTTTGTAATTACTTCTAACTATGCAATGAGGCCAAAAACTGACTAACCTTCCAAGAAGAAAATCTCATTTAGTCTTAGTGTTAAACATTGTGTATATGCCAGGAGAGAAATGCAACACCTTGATTTTCTGAAATATGTTATTTGCTTAAGGGAAGATAGCAAACTCTTTGACAAATGAGCTCATTATTAATGCAATAATAGGATAAATATACTATAAAAGGATATAAAAATATTATTTAACATAACTATTTCTGTCTTTGTAAAAAATATTGTTATAGGCATTAAACCTGACTTTCACCCCCTCTGCATCTCCCTAGTTTCTTAAGGATCAGGCTTAGAGGGAATTGAAAGAAAAGAGACATTGAAAAATAGATTTGTTATGCCTGGGATGGTGGAAAGGAACTCATTTGTGAAATCACTGTCTGGACTGAATTACAGCCTCCTTCTCTGCTGCTTGCATTAGGCCCTCTAGTTTATAAGCCATTACTGCTAAAAGTTACAATCTAATAATAATAGTAATAACACTAGTACCAGCACTACAAGCTTCAAATGGTGTTCCTTTTGTGTTAGGTATTACAGAAACACAATCGAAATGGAAAGATCAATGGAAAAATAGATGCTATTATTTTTCCCATTCCACATCAATAAGTCACAATACATTTAAGCAAATATCCAGTGTTCTCCTGAAACAGGGTTTGCTACTGGAAGGAGGCTTAGAGCGCCCCGACTACATCTGAATTACTCTTTATTTGCACCCTGCGCTTTCCCTTGTCTCCTGCCGCTTTGATTGTCAGACACTACTTGTAGCACGTGCAGGACACATGCCTAGACTTTTCTTGAGAAAGGGTGTGCAGGAAAGGAAAGAGGAAGTTGTAATCTTCGTGGTTTCACTTAAAATGAAAGAGGATCAACAGGGGAGCTGTCAAGGATTGAGTGCAGCTGTCCATCCGCAGCATCTCATCTCTAACCCGTGATCAGTGGAAGGTGCTTATGGTGCAGTATAAGAGCAGACAAGCACATTCCAAATAGTCACTTTGTTCTTTTAATGCAATTAACATCTTCTGTATTTCATAGCCGCTGCTGGTGTACTTTTTTCCCCACACCAGAAAACTTTCAGTATCGTTTAAACCTCCAGGGACTCTAAAACCTCATCAGCTCTTGTGGGAAAGAGCTATGTATCTTAAAGCTACCTTTTGTGAAGTATGCGGGGTTTTTTTGGTTATGATTTTAAAAAATTTGTTCTGAATGCATTGCACTCAATTTCCATTGCTGCTCACTGTTGTTACTGAAAGAGACACAGAACAGTTTCCTAACCTCTGCAGGGCATGATTGATTGCATAGCTCTCTGACATATTTTCTCCACAGTCACTTCTGCAACTTAAAAAAAAAAAAATAAATCACATATTATTAGGTATTCATGGACAAAATCAAAGCAATATTCTGATTATCCTTATCTTTCTATTGCTTTTAAAATTTATACTCTTCCTTGAGCAATTTTAACTTCACTAGTTTCCTGTTGGCTCACTTTTCTGGTTGTCATGGTCTCTCTGAGTGGGAGCCCTGTTTCTTGGAAATGCAATATTGCTTGCTTTTCCCAACACCTGCTGGCTCAGCATCATCTGCAAGCTTGTTAAGCGTGCACGATGTCCTATCATAGAGACTGTTTATAGAGAAGATGAAAGCTGTTCAGTCACTCCACTCCTACTGATTTTCAAAGTTTCAGAAGGAGTTTTCCTTTTATCTTTATCAAATACATAGAGATTTAAAGTTGTTTCAGGTGATTCTCTGCATCGTCTGCAGTGGAATATTAAAATGCTTCCATATGTTGGAAGATTTTTCTACTTTATCTATCACCCAGTTTCAATTTTCATTGTAATAAAGATGGAGGTGATGGAGGACAGTCCTTCTGTTGACCAAAGGTTTGGATATGGCTTGTCTTTCTGAGGTATACTGCCTGCAAAATTCAGTAGAATGTAAAAGAATGCATCAGATCCTATATTAGGAAGTGGGCTCATACTCCATACCAGTATAATACTCTCAGTTTTAAAGTGTGTTATGTTTATTATATCAGTTTTATAGGAAGGAAAAGAATAATTTGCTGCATTAGATTGGAAAAATTAAAGGTATCTTGAACTAAAAAATCTCAGACCATTGAATTAAAATTATTGATGTATATTAAAAAGAAACTGTGAAAATAAGAAAAAAAAAACGATAAATCAAGAGATGTGTTTACTTAAAATGTTCTTTGAATGTCCTTTAGTCTTCTTGTGCTCATCCATTTGTTTTATATTATAAAAGAATCTTCTAACTATTGGACTAAGCTCACCGATTGCCACTTAATGTTCAAATGATCTTCCACCAACAGAATCAAGTTCTGGCACAAAGAGCTTCTCCCTTTTGTTTACTGCCCTTCTATTTTAGTTTTCTGCCAGCCTGTATCTTGTTAGGCTCAAACCAATTTCTCAAGAAATAGGATAGAAAGGAGATGCTGTTATGTTGCTAAATACATACAACAAAAAATAGATGAATTGAAGTGGGTGGCCAGAATTGCAGCAATATTCTAGATGAGCTTGTACATAATAACATTTGAAGTAGAAAACTGGAAATAGTTTGCCTGATGCATCTTAACATTTTACTTGCCTCTTCTATAACTTCTTCAAGCTGGTGGTTCACAGTTTGACTAACCACAGACATTTGTTTGTCCCCCAGTCTTACAGCTAGTTTCTGAGGTTTTTGCTGTTGGTCCACCAATAAATGATGGAAAACTGCTGTACTTTGACATTCAACATATTGTCACATTTATATTCATCTATTGTGAAATCCTTGCAGCTTGTTTTTTTCCATTTCTCTACTTTGACAAAGTGATCCTGGTGACTCTTAAGACTTTCTCCTAGTCCCTGCTGTCCTGGCAGATCAGAGCAAAAAATTGCTCTTTCCCTTGAGGACCAAGCAGGCAGCTCTGAATGCTCCACTCTACTCTGAAAATCTAGGTCTCTCACTTTCATTCCCCTTGGTTTTGACCTCTACATTTCTTTTCTCCTTTAATTTCTTCCCAAATCTATAGTTCTACCCCATGACTTCCCCAGAACAGGGTGAAAATGAAGCAAATACTCAAAAATATATCAGGCTTTCTGTGGGCTGTACTGTGCCTAGAGTGGGCAGGAAAGTGATTTCTAGAAGCACAGGAAGTTTAGCCAACAGTCATTGTCTCCAGAAGCGTAGGTAGGTTTGTTGTTCTGAGAAACCACCAAGAAGCAGCCAGAGCAATAGCAGAGGCTGGTGGTAGTGCAGGTGGGGTTCTGTTCTCCCAGCGAGGTTACAGTGCCCCCACATCTGAGCAGGGCAGGTCATAGCAGAGGGCCACCAGAGCAGAGTGATTCCTGAGGTCCACTGTCTCATCAAGGATTGCAGCTAGGAGGAGGCGCAGCCAGAGAAAAGGAGGCAAGGCAGAAGACGAGTTAGTAGGTCGGGAGTCAATCCAGAGACAGTGCCAGAAACAGAGAATAAGATACCTACAACTACAGGTATCACAGCTAAAGTAGAGTAAACAACAGCTGGAGCAGATCCAGGGGTTATTTAAGGATGAAAAAAAAACCAAAAACACAAATGGGAGAATAGATCTCTTGCTCTACTTTATGAGTACATACTTGGTGGCTTCCCTTGCAGAGCTGTGTTCGCCAAAACCATGCAGTCTGTGCACAGGGGGTTTTGTCTTGTTTTCTTTCACTAATCAACAGATTCAGAATTTGCTGCTTTGGTTTAGTTCAATTTTTGCCAAGATTTACAACAATCCTGTATTGGTTTTTGCTAGCAGGTTCCTGACAGAAAATTCAAAAGTTTGATTTCAGCCAGTCATCCACAACAAAGTATCTGCAGCCTGTAAAGCATTAGAAATTTAAGTTATGTTTTTCACCTTCAAAAGCATCATAGCTCAGTCTACAACTAAGGGCCCAAGCCTGAGCTTAAATGGAATTCCAGGACCAATCTGCAGAGCTGGTGTGGATGGAGATCCCAAGTGAGGCTGGTCAAAGCAATTTAAGCCTATTAGTGCACTCATGGCCCTGCATTTATATATCACCTAAAAATCTTCTAAAATTCTTCAAACAACCATCTCAAAATATAATTGATAAGCTAAAATTTTCTGCTCCATTTTACCATTGCTTTTAATGTTCTCATGAAAATTTCTTCCTGAATTTTCAGCTCCATCCATCTATCTAAAATGAAGAATTAATCTGCATATATTCTAGAGCAAACTGGCTGAAGTCACCACCTGCTTCTTGGTTTTACATGTTATGTAACTTCGAAGTTTGCTGTAGCAAGGGATTCCAAACCACAGCCAGCTGGGGTAGTCAAGAGAGTTTTAGTAGACCTTGCAGCTCAGTCAGCTGCAAATACACATGACCTTGAAGGATCTTCCTCTGAGTTCATTTTGATCTGGTCAGATGCAAGCACTTCTCAATCAGAAGCTATGTAGGTGCAACGCACTGGGAGTAATGGCAAAGCAATTCATCTGTGCATGCTAAACTAGTCTGGAAGTAACTTTTTTTTCTGAAAGCATTCCCTCCTCTAGAAGATGCTGATACTAGATCTTCCAATCTAGTAAATAAAGGAAGACAAGGTTCTCATTAAAAGCAATACTCCTTTCACCTTGGCCATATGCTGTTTATAAGCAACTGTAGTGTATTATTATGCCAGTGACAGCAGTAAATCCTCGGAGAAATGTTCCTGTGAAAATACAGTCCGCATATGTCTGCAAGACTGACAATCACCGCAGTGATTAACATACAGATACCCTTATGGTAATCTCTCAGTACAATTTTTTACATTGCATCAGTCTGCCTCCTACTCTGGATAAACTTTGCTTTTATATTTGTCTGAAAGAAAATAAATAAAACAAATAATGTCTTATAAAAAGAAATGTTCCATTTCTAAAGAGGAGAAAGTCAGGAGAGTGCTGTGATTTCAGCTATACCAGACAGGGGATGGAATAATTTCTGCATGATGTAGGATCCATGTGCAGAGTACAGCTCAGGAAGCAATACCTTAGCGTGACAGATAATTGATGCCATTTGGCTCGGCACCAGCTGAGAATAGTGATTCTTATCTGGCTGGCCCATTAGAGTAAGCATGTTTCTGAGTGACCAGCCCACACCACCCAGACCGTCAGCATGCCGAGACGCTTATCTGTTTTCCATTTCCTGCTGCTCCAGGAAGTGCACCTGTAGGATCTTGTCTCTGTGCAGGTCTATCGTGGTTTTGCAGGCAAGTGAGCCTGTCAGTCCATACAATACTGTGTAAAAAAACCCTTTTTTTGGTTATTGGGAAAGGGAAAAGGGACAGCAGATTTTGGGGGAAGGGGAAGGAAAAAAACCATACTGTAGTAAAAAAGAAGGTGCTGCCCACTGTGGATAAATTAAATATGTTTAAAAGTTCACCCACTTGTTCTATTTGACATGTGTGGGCTAAATTCAGGCAGTTGTCCCTTCATTAGCTATAGATGGGTGACAAACAAGAAATTATTTCAGAGTATAATAGTTTCAATTCTTAGATAAAATGAGGAAAGAGAATGTATCTTATCCTGCCTTCCTGAACATTTTTGGCTATTCCACTTATAATATTAGAAGGTCATTTCCCTTTATCATTGCAAAGCTTTTACATTGATTAAATTCTTTCTTCTTGTAAAGAAAGCAGTTTTGTCATATTGAAATGGTAAGGAAATAATTTTTTTGCCGCTCTTTAAATGTTAAAATGCATGCATTGCTATCAATATGGCTGCTACAGACCTGGTCTAATGCAGGGATTTTTTGCAATTCAGCTCAGCTGTTCTTAATACATTCAGTGATACTTTGAGCAATCAGCTTTACATGGCCTACAATATTCTTGTGCATGGAGAAGAAAGAGTACTATTCTAGAACTTGCAAAAGCAATTGCAGATAAGAAGATGTCATAGAATCATGGATTCATAGGATGGTTTGGGTTGGAAGGTACCTTTAAATTCACAGAAACACCTTCCACTAGACCAGGTTACTCAGAGTTCCATTCATCCTGGCCTTGAACACTTCCAAGGAGGGGCCTTCACAGCTTCTCTGTGCCTTACCACCCCCAGAGTAAAGAATTTCTTCCTAGTTACTAATCTAAACCTACCCTCCTTCAGTTTGAAGCTGTTGCCTGTTTTCCTAACACTGCATTCCCCTGTAAAAAGTCCCTCTCCAGCTTTCTTGTTGGCCCCATTTAGGTACTGGAAGATGCCCTAAGGTCTCCCCTGCACCTTCTCTTCTCTGGGCTGAACAGCCCCAACTCTCTCAGCCTGTGCTAACAGAAGAGGTTCTCTTCTCCATCTCTTTGACATCTTCATGGCCCTCCTCTGCACTTGTCCCACCAGTTCCATGCCCTGCTTATGTTGGGGGTCTGAGAGCTGGACACAGTACTCCAGGTGGGTCTCACAAGAGCAGAGATATCCTCTAGCTGCCCTCTCCTACAGTTTTCATTTCCTCAGCACTTGAATATATGCCTTGCCATATCTGTATTTGGCAAAATGGATGGCAGAAACCCCTGCCAGGACAGAGAACATGGGAATCTGTATGTAGGTGTAGACAAAAGACGTAGTAGAGAAATGAAAAAGAAAGGGGGGAAAAGTCATGATGAATGTGGTTAAGCACTGGAACAGATTGAGCAGAGAGCTGATGGAATCTCTGCCCTTGGAGGTTTTCAAGAATGAGTAGGGCAAGGCCCCAGACAAGCTGATTCAACTTAGGAGGTCAGCCTGCTTGGTGACAGAGTCAGACTGGATGACCTCTGGAGGTCACTTCCAGCCTAAGTCTCCTGTGATTTTTCTGAATCAGCATTACCAAACAGTAACCTTCTACAGAAGTAAACTATCTTCTTCAGCAGACTCTGCTGCTTCAGCAGACAAGTGGCTGCTTGTGTTGTCTCACTAGCTCCTAATGTGGTTCCTCAGTTATGTCAAATTAGCAAAATTAGCATTCCTTTGCACACAAAATTAGCCTTGTTCATATGCCATAATTACTTTCACTTCCCACCTTGAAATTTAGGCAGACATCTCAATGATTAGATGTTATCGCTCTGTTTTTAGTGTCTGACTGTGCTTTTGAACATCTTTGTGTCAAGGACGAGATACTGACTTCTTGTTTGTAGAACATTGCACAAGCATGTAGCTTAGTCTAGGGGCATTTCCAATGAGTCAGGTTAATGGGAAACAGGAAAGAAAGCAATTTCCTCTTGCTCCTTGGCTCCTCTCCATTTTTCTTTATCTCCTCCCCCTCCACATTTTCTGTCATCTGCAGGCTTAAAATCCACTGCTAACCTCTTTGTTCTCTCTTTTCCTAGAAATTCTTAACCCTTGTTTCATTTCTGGGGCTCACTGTTTTGCTCTGCAAGCTACACTTCCCAGAGGCAGCAGGAAAAGTGGAAAAAGATTCACAATGATGATGCAATTAGCTATAAAAGAATAGATCCTGCTTAATTCACCCAGAAATTTCCTTGGGAAGCAGTAATGTCAACTATCACATGCAGCAATCTCCCAACTTCTTGCATTTTAACTTTTTTGGTGCTGTTTTTTACTGAAAGACTCTGGATGGGTTTTTTTCCATAATACACTTCTGTGTGCTTGCTCTCAGTCTACTGCAATCTATGCAATTTTTGAAACTACCCACATTCTCTAGATGATTGGGCTAACCAGAGATTTCAGATGACAAGACTAAATCTTGACAGTATGAATACGGTTTCCTTCAACTACTAGATGCAAATGATAATTCATGGGAGTCAGAAGCCCAAAGTCAGAGTGTTTTCCTAACTCAGGATATGTTTTTCACTGGTCTCCCATGCTGATAAACTCCCCCAAAGTATTTTTGTAGTGTACAGTAATATATGACAATTGCATCATTGACATAAATATTGTTTTTAAACTGTACAGGTCGCACATCCTGGTGATCTGCTCCTGAAATCCCTCCTGTGTGAACCAATACAAATGTTCCCTTGTAAGTGACTGCTGAATGGAATCCCTCTTAGAGTGCTTAACAACTCATATTTATAAAAAGACAATTTACAGGCTTTCAAATTCTATTTTATTGAATGAAATATGTTTCTATTGAAAATGGATAGGATGAATGGGATTGTTAGTCCTATATTTTCAGGTTCAGTTCACAAATGGTAGAACTACATTAACTACATTAACTACAAGTTAATGAAAATTCAGTCACTACATGAATGCTGCTCTACTCCTTCCCAGTAAAAAGTCTTACTCTTTCTTTGACATTGGTGTGCTGTATAAATTGGGGCATCCTTCACATCTGCCTGTAAAGATGTCTCAATTTCCAGTAAAGTGTCAGGGCCCTGACAGGCTTCCCTTGTTCTGGGAGTTCAGCTGACTGCACTCACGTCCAGCTCACTGATGGGAGTTGCACTGAAGAAACCAACAGCAAGACTCTGCATAGGCCCCCACTCCTTGCCTTGGGAGCTGCCTTCATGCTAAAACTCTCTCCCTTGTTCTGCACTAGTCCCAGAGTTTTCAAGATTGATTTGTGCTTAACTTGAAGAGCCAAGGAAAACTACTCCTTGTTACCTGGCCCATGAAATGAAATGGGGAATTGTGACTTCGGTGTGCACTCTAGGGCTCACCCTTTCAGAGAGATGTGCTTTTAAAACTCATGCAGACAACAATGACACTGACATGATCTTTAAGCAAAATGAAAGAATTTTAGTGTTAGGTAATTTAGATTGCAGGAAAATCAGCTCTTTTCTCTAGTCACAATTTGTATGTCCCAGCAGTGCCATTGGGTTTGTTTTTCCTAGTCACTGTGAGGTGTAATTCTTGTGCAGTCACTGGAAAATTCAGCAGTTATATAAGACATTCAAAAAGTTTCTGTTTGAACTCTCCCTATCTGTCTTATTTTATCTGGTTTGTAACTGGTAATTATGAGTTCATGCTGATCTACAATTTCAGTTTCCACAGCAGTGCTTTTTAAAAGTCGTTTGGTTTCAGTCTGTCTTATTCTTCTACAGTAATATATTTCATGGTTTGGGTGTAACACTGAGATATTCATAAAGTTCTTAACCAGTTGCAAATTTTTGGCCTGTATTATAGTAATGGAATGACAAATGAGGCACAACAGAGCAGAAGGAGAGGTGAAGGGAGAGCAAGAGAAAAGAAGGGAAAAAAATATACAAAACTGAGCACAAAGGAACAGGAGAAATACAGATTGTAACAAAAGAAAACCAGAATAAGGAAAGATGAAAAACAGTGGGAAGAGAGAGGCAGAGAAACATTAAAAAATTAGTACAATTCTTTAGTCACTGCCTAAGAAATAGGTTAGCAAAATGTCAATTTTTATCCAATCTCATACTCATATAAAACTTGTTGTTGAGAAACTGACATCAAAATAATTAGAGGAGTTACCTGAATGCAAATTCTTAGAGACTAGAGTTCACACTCCTTGAATTTTAAGAAGTGGTGGAGCCAGTACTTTCTTTAGGATCTGTTTCTTTGGATAACTACCTCAAATGGAATGGCCTGCTGTTTTTGAAAATCAACTTTTTATTGATTAACAGTTGCACTTGCGTCAAAGAATAAATCAGATGTGTTTAGTAAGACTTGCCTTCCTTCACAGCCTGTTTATCAGCATTAATGTTATTTCTATCCTTCAATTTCTCTGCTGTTGTATTCCATGGTTTTAGGGGCTTCATTTGTATGTTTCTTTTCCCTCTGGGATTATTATAATGCAATCAGCCAATTGTTGCATCAACCACCCTGTTTGGCTTTCTGCATTCCATGGTGGCACTATACTTGCACTCTCCCAGTCTTTGGAGCTCCTTGGCCACGGTGCCTGTTATAATCAGGCGAAACCTCCAGGCCTCAGCATAATGAAGGAAAAGTTTTGTGTCAGTAAATCAATGGAGCTCCTTCACAAAAATTATTACCTCCCTTGTTCTGTCAGCATAAATTCACACGGAATATCCCTCTCTAAGATAGGTTTACTGAAATGATCTGAAGGATTTTTGACTCAATGAAAACAATAATAATTGACGCATTTGAGCTAAGGAAAAAAAGCTGGTTGCTGTTACTCCTTAAACAGCCCCACTGGAGTCAGAATGTCACATCTTGGTGTGTTTTCCTCCAAGGCTTAGCATTCCTGTTTTAAAATGCTGGGAACTTGATGAAGGATTTTTGCCTTTGGCATCTTACTAAGAATTTAGAAATGGGCTGCTTGTTGCAAATTGCATCTGCCTCTTAGGTTTAAACCTAAGTCCAAGTGGCACATTTAGGATGTTCAGCCCTGAGACAACTTGATTGCATTGAAGAGTGCTTGTAACTACAGGGCTGTTTGCCTATTTGTCCGTACTTAATAGCCTTTTGGTCCAGCTGTTAGTACTGAACTTCTGTGGAAACCCAGCACTTTGTACTCACTTCAAAAATGTGATGTAGAACAACTTTGCCCCATAATTTTGAGCTTTGTGTCATATCAGAATTTTGTCTACCAGTGATCATAAATAAGACAGGAGGTAGATCCTAGATGACAGACGTGCATTCATAGAGACACAACTGTATAAATTGTCACCTGAGAATCTTCTTTCATATTTAGATTAACACCACTGTAATCCATGATTGTCCCCAATGGCACAAAACTTTGTGCACCTCCAGAGAACACCAACATGCTTATACCAACAGTAACCCAGAGGTTTAGCTTATCTGTTAGAGTTCTGAAACAATTGCTGATTGAAATTTCTGATCCATTTGTAACCTCTTTGTGTGAATTTGTTTTTAGATCAAAATGAGGGACGGGAATGAAGGAATAGCAAAAAAATTCCAGTTTGCTTTTTTCCACATTCACTGATGTGGTATTCTTCTCCAGGAGAATATGGATATCAGTGAACAGAACTTCTTCCCTGATTCAGATTGAAAGACTGCAATTGAAGGACATCATTGCAACTGGCTGGCAGTGGAGCAGTCTGTACTCACAGCCATGTGCTCCTTAAGCAGTGCGTGGGAGAAGAGTGGCCATCCCAGGGTGGGCTCCAGTCTCAGAGATTGCACTCCAGTAGCAGTCAGCTGGAAAATACTAAAAAATAATGTTATTACTTGGATTCTTCTCCATGTTCTTGATGACTAACTCAGGGTCATAGAAAGATCTTGACCACTATACCATGTCCCCTTAAAATAGGCCATACAATCTTGAAATAAACAGGGATCACTCTTTTATTTTAAAAAGAGCTCATTGGAAGATGACAAGCTATTATAGCCCTGACCACTCTTCCCTACCCTCTCTCATTTCAGTCATTCATATATGGGAAAGCCAATCTGGTTTCCTTTCTCCCTGAAATCTCACACTCGTATTTCTGTCTAGGGTTTAGTGTATCTCTGTCATGTGAAGAAGGGGGCAGGGTTGGTCAGGAGAGCTGTACTCCCTTTCTATTGTCACTAGTTCACCATGAACTTGTACACACCGAACTCTTACTGATCCAGAGACAACAGGAACATCTTGTACTATATATTTAGGAAACTCACTGGGAAAAGAAAGTCGTTGGTTGCAGTCCTTTTAATAGAAGTAATTTAAGACCTTTCACAGAATAAAATACTGCAAATGAAACGCAGACTAGAGACCAGGTCCTCTTCTTCCAAGAGTACTGAATGTTAGAGATTTTGTTATTTTGGCCAAGAAATTAGGAATGTTTCTGTAAAATGGGATAGTTTCAGCAGGGGTTGTTTTCCAGCGGGCTCCAGCTAATGCCTCAGGCATCTTTTGAGAGGCATGCAATGAGCAGTAGAATCCCTCCAACACCATGCTATGTACAGGAATGAAACGGACCTGGGTCTCCCACACTTGCTCTGAAAACCTGAAAGAAAAGAGTATGAAAAGGATGAAGGGAGAGGTTTTTTTGTCTCCTCCTGTACCTATGAGGAAAAAAAAATCCACTGCAAGAAACCCTCTCTCACATATTAACAAATTTCAGACTGCATCTACTTTAGCAAGTCCTAAGACTTCTAGAGGAACACTAGTCTTTTGTGTTAGCTACATTCTGAACTGTTCAGATGTGTTAATGCTGAGGCATGCCGAGAAGCAAAAATGTAGAGAACCGGGAAATACTAAAGGAAAAATAAACACAAGCCATTACAGACTTTTTGTAACTCCTATAGCAGAAAGAGAAAAACCACAGATTTTATTATTTCAGTTTTGGCCATAAATAGCTGCTACTTATGCCTTATTTCACAGAATCACAGAATAAGCTGAGTTGGAAGGGACCCTAAGGGATCATTGAGTCCAGCTCCTGGCCCTGCACAACACCATCCCAAGAATTACACCATGTTCCTGAGAGCATTCTCCAAATGCTTCTTGTATTCTGTCAGGTTGGTGCTGTGACCACTGCCCTGGGCAGCCTGTTCCAGTGCTCACACACCCTCTGGGTGAAGAACTTCTTTCTAATATTCAGTGTTAAACCTCCCCTGACACAGGTTCAGGCCATTCCCTTGAGTCCTGTCACTGGTCACCACAGAGAACAGATCAGTGCCGGCCCCTCCTCTTCCCCTCACAAGGAAGTTGTGACTGCAATGAGGTCTCCCCTCAGTCTCCTCCAGGCTGAACAGACCAAGTGCCCCCAGCCATTGCTCGTATGGCTTTGCTTCAAGGCCCTTCACCATCTTTGTTGCCCTCATCTGGACATTCTCCAATAGTTTACNGCCCTGCAGAACCCCACCAGTGACAGGTCCCCAGTCTGGTGTCACCCCAGTCGCTATAACCCTCCTTACACGACCCATGAGCCAGTTGCTCACCTATCACATGATGTGTTGCTCCAACTGAATGCTCGACATTTTGTCCAGAAGAATCCAGTGAGAGACAGTATTGAAAGCTTTACTGAAATCCAAAAAGATCGCATCAACTGGCTATCCTTGATCAACTAGACTGGTTACTTTGTTATAAAATAAAAATCAGGTCTTATAAGCAGGACTTTCCTCTCATGAAGCTATCCTGGCTGTGATCAATGACTGCATTGTCTCTCGGGTGTCTTTCAGTACCTCCCAAAATAATCTTTTGCATAATTTTAGCAGGCATTGATGTGAGACTGACAGCCCTGTAGTTTCTGGAGTCCTCCTTCTTGCCCTTCTTGAAAATTGGGACAACGTTTGTCAGCTTCCAGTCAGATGGGACCTCTCTAGATTCCCAAGACTGATTAAAAATAATCGAGGTTTTGTTATGCCCTGCTTCCTGGAGTTTTAGTCTGATGCTTTATCTTAGTAAAATTTGGTCCTATGGCTGATGACTCTTCTAAAAAATGTTTCTATTGTAGATTTTTAAAAATAATTTAATACATCTACTCTAAAGTTTTTGGACTACAGCTTCTGAGGTTTAGATGAATCTTTCATTATGCTCAGCATGTTTCTTAGTCTATTCTGAAAGGTGAATTATTCTACATAAGCTTTCCATGGAACAAAAAGACACTGTTTGTTTCCATAGCAAAATCATACTTTCTTTTCCAGTAATCAGTTTGCATATTTGTACTCATGACAATCTGTTTAAAAGCATAAGAAATAAAATGTGCTAGCCAAAATAAAAGTGAAGGGCAGTCAAACTAGAAATAGATTGCAGAGGAAATAGAGGAGAAGGTACAAAATAGGCTTTAAGTTTTAAAAATATTATAAGTGAGATTGTTTATTGTTTTTTTCTAACCTGATCAGTTATTTTCAGGGACAGACAAAGAATTGGCTGAAATAAAAAATCGAATTGTTGATCTTATCCTCTGTGTAATTGTATTGTTTGAATTAGTGCCATGCTTTAGAACAATCACAGCCAAAAATTATAAAGGACCACCCTTCCTCATGCATGGAATGTAGCAAACCAACACAGGCATTTTATTTTCAAAGTAAATATTCCTCTGAGAAACTTTTCTTTCACCATAACTGTTGAATCTCTATTTCAAGATATGTAAATTTTGAAAGTGATTATGAGCAAATAATGAAAGTTAGGGTCACTTAATCCTTAAAAACCTTAGAGGACTTTCTGTCAAGTACAACCATCAGGTACCTATCACCAGCTTCTGAGAAGGAGCAACTGACAGCTCCAAAATGAGATTTGAGGCTACAGGTAGCCCATGACACATTATAACATGATTGACTCCAGTCACACAAAAGACAAGTTTTGAATAGTGACGTCAGCTGAAATTTGCTGTTTTACAAAATGAAATGCCAAATAGAAAAAACCCCAGCGTGCAAGGATCAGGCTGCACTAGCAGAGAACAGGCTCTGTGCTTACAGCTGGGGGTTATACAGGCAATCTGTTACAGCTTTTGCAGCCAGCAGGTTTGCTTCAGGCTTGGCTTAAAATTACTGGGGTTGATCTAGTTCTAGTTTTGGGAGACCACCTGCCCTTTAGTTAGGAGATGAAGCACATGTTTAGATTATCTGCTTAATCCTTTCTTTTGAATTGTATTTTAACACGTCAAGGAGGAGACTGAGGTGAAGCTGCTGGTTTCGAGCATGAGAGTAATGGATTTTTATAAAACACATTACAGTACATCAAAATAAAAAGCTTTGGAGGGCAAGAGAATGGGCTGGAGTCTCAGCCAGTTTGCTGACCTCCACTCACACAAGCTACAATCAATCTTCTCTTCAGGCTATTACAGGTACAATTACTCTTATAATTGCTACAGAGATGTATGTGACCAGACCATGCATGAACAAACAAATGTGGAAGGAGGCCTCCAAGGTCAAGTAAGCAATAGCAATGACTTTGTTAATTACTAAATTCCAGGAAAGAAGAGATTCGAGGATCACAGGACTGTAAGGAATCTCAAGAGATCTTCTAGTCCATCCTGTTCCTCATAACAGCTCAACAGCTAAATCTAGGTCACTCCTAAACACTATCTCCCTAACCTCTTCTCAAGGAAGATCTGTCCTCCAGCTTCAAATGATGGAGATGTTCTCGTGCTATCTATCCCAGTTTCTTCACTATTGTGGTCATCACAAGATGTTTTTCCATCCCGAATATTCCTTGTTACAGTTTATTTCAGTGGCTCTTTCCCATGCTATATTTATGCAATTTGTTATTCCTCCCTCAAAAGCTTAATCCATATCCACTGTTACTTTGTAGTCCTGAGAATTAAGTAGCTGATGGATTTGAGCAAAAATATAAGAACTATATCCAGTTTCCGTAATGCTGAGAACATGTATTACACTGCTAGCATTTATGCAGGAGTGACTACAAGTAGAATATTCCTCCCTCATGATTCCATAGCTGTGCTTTACATTGGAAAACACTCCTCTTTAATATTTGCAGCTGCAGAATCAAGCAAGAGCAAGCAAACAAGACTCAGATGTATGAGTGAGGAAGTGGATCAGAAGAAATAATCTCAGGCTGATTAGATCGCAGCAACACATTGAATAGAGAAGAGGAAAAAGGTTTTGGTTTTTTTTTCTCCAAAAGATCCAAATATGATAGTATTAAAATTGCAAAGCATGACAGAAAAATATGATATATTTGAATTCACACAGGAGAACATGCCATCATAATGCAGGGATTGCCTGCATGTTTCATCACACGACAACCCAAATGATTCTATGATTCAGTGACAATGTCAGTCCTTTCCTATGAATTGACATAAGCCTTCTCATGATTAATGTTCAGTTTCTTGTCATGTGGGCAGGCAGGACAGGGACTGGTGGAAGTCAGTTCCTACATCCTTGGTGGTTCCCGGTAACATGAGTGAGAGGATTAGAGCACGACCATCACCAGCCTGCTCACAGGAGTCTGTTGGCAAACAGTTGTCACTTGTTGCATTGCACAACCAAAATCTTACTGGATCAGTAGGAGTTTCCAGTGTAGCAGCCTCGCAGAACGGGTTGCATTGATTTAATGGGTTTTGCCAAGTGTTGATCTCCAGGTACTTGTACCTGCAAAATTTAATCAATGTGACACTCGGGATTTCTATAACTCTTCATATGTTATTGGGTCAATAGAGACATAAAGGCAAACATATATTCTGGGGAGATCTTGTTTCCTCTTTTTAATACTTATAGAGAGCTTATAAGAAAGATGGGGCCAGTTGCCTGTAGCAATCAAACAAGGGATAATTATTTTAACATGGAAAAGGGATGATCCAGAGTACATACAATGAAGAAATTTTTTTACAATGAAGGTGATGAAACACTGGAAGTGGTGTCCCAGAGAAATGGTAGATGCTCCATCCCCGAAACAATCAAGGCCATGTTGGACAGGGCTCTGAGCAGTCTGAGATAGCTGAAAGATGTCCCTGATCATTGCAGGGGACTGGACTTTTAAAAGTCCCTTCAACCTCAAACCACTTTACGACAGGATGTTGCCTGTGACTACTGGCTCATCTTGGTATCTTCTCATCCTGTTCTTGTTCTCTATGATCATGCCAGACGAGATTGATGACTTCTCAGGTTCATGAGCACCCTGCTTATTCAGGCTGATATCTGGATTTCTGGCTCACTTTTCATTTGCTGTAATAAAATGTTAATCTGAGTTCATTACAGGAGATTATCAGTGAGAGGTGTGACCACCTTTCTTGCTAGATAAAGAAAACAATAGAAGTCAACTTTTTGAATCCCTGGGAAATAACATACACTCATGACAAATTAAATGAAGTGCTCTCAACAAGAACGGTTTACATTCTGGTTTATGAGTGTGTGTGAATTATCTTTGCAGCTCTTACTATGCTGTGTTTCATATATATTCTAGCAGTAAGACTGTGTTGCAAGTGCTCTCTGACTGTCAAAAGGGCTACTTTCCAGGTGTTTCATACCAGCCAAACTGCAAGGTTATTTAATTCCTGCAAAGCTATTGGTGGACTAGCCCTGTTTTCGAACCTGAGGCGGCAAGAGTATAAATACTCAAATGAATACATTCCTATTCCCTAGAGGGTGTTTTGTGTATTGTTGCCAATCAGCACAGTGTATAAGTAATCAGGCACCCAGAGTATTGTAAATACTGAACTCCACAAATCTCATGATGTACAATTAATACAAGACTGTTTGACATCTCTTCTCTGCTGACCTGACCCGCTTTCTTAACGTCTGTCAGAAGTCTTTGGTTCAAAACATTGAAAACTCAATGTGTGTTTATTTTTGCATGCAGTAGTGCTGAAGCAGGAACACTCAGAGGCCATGTTCAGCTTTCTGGTAGCAGAACATATTCTATGGAATAGCTGTGAACATATTCTATTGCTGTAGCAATTGTTTGACAGGATCCTTTCAGAGCAAAGGGAATCTACAAATATCCCAGTCCTCAAGGATGTGTGTTACCTCCCTCAGCCCAATTCTTGGCAAGAAATGATAACAGGAAGATGACACATGTAATGCAATTTCTCCATTCAGGAAAAATTGAAGTCTTCTTGAAATTCATTGTTAAAGTAAATTGAGAAGAGTGGAGATTAAATTTTCTGTTAGTTTTGAATAACTGTTGAGTAAAGCTATTCATAGCCTACAATGTTTGCTATTTTTTAACCTCTTAAAGAATGCAATATGCTGTGTCAAGGCTGGCAACTTTTTTTTCCCCTCACTGACCTGTTACAGATCCCTCATGCATGTTTCAGAAAATCGTTTTTTCCCAGACTTTGTTTGTATACAACTGACCAGCAGCACCATCTGTGCACCTCTATCACCTAAACCAGATTTCTACTCTGAAACAGCTACCAGCTCCATTAAAAATCCTTAGTTATTGCTAATATCTAGACTGTCATTTCTTTAAGGAAGTATTATTTCTGAGCTCAAACGCAGCCAATGTTAGCATTAAGTCCTTCAGGCACGGCTTTCTCCGTGGAGGTTCATCAATGAGAAACTTACTCACAGCAGGTAGTTCATTTTCCATTAAATAATCTCTGCATGAAATCGCATCCTTTACTTCCAGAATTTTTTTGATACCTTGAGAGACTGACTTAGCTGATTTGGCTACATGTCAGCAAGACTATCTGCTCGCAAAAACATATCATAGAAGTGTCATGGTTTAAAAAACCCCAACAAAACAAATGAACAAAAAAAAAACCCCACCACAGAAAAACCTCCACAAGACAAAATTGAAGAGAATTACTGCTCAGATAAATTTGTTTCCTGATCATTCCCTACTGATATGAGTTCTGAGGCAGGACAGTGCTATAACAACGACTTTGAGCCACTCTGGGTTTCCATCTTGCTAGATTTAATTAAGCAGATTAGTGACATATACCACAAAAATTAATTTCTTTGCCAGGGAAATTACTTATTAAATGAGAGATTTTGTATTGTGACTATGTGAACAAGTTCCTAAATATGTAGGAAAAAGAAGGAACTCAGTATAATCATTGCAGAAGTAGGCAAAGAAAAAAAAAACAACAAAATGATGGTGGTGGTGCAGAACTTGACAGATAGCTCTGTACAGACCAGTTAATCAGACCTAGTCTGGCTGTCTTTGCAGAAGGCTGTTTTGTGACCTCCAGTGAAAATATGAGACCAAGTTGCTTTTGTAGGGACCCAAGAGACTGAGGGCATAACTCAGAACTCCAAGACCCCAAGTGGACAATCCCTACTGTATATTTAATAGTCATCAACAACAGAGATCCATAACTCACTGCTATGAAGTCCATGATCCTACAAGAATACTTCTTGAGTATGAAGCTGAGAAGTCTCCATATCAGTTTAATTGCTGGATATTAACATTTCTCTTTAAATGTGCCTAAAGCAATTCACAATGATTAATAGGTCTAACAGAAAACAGATCCACTTTCAGAGACCCACAAGGTGACAGGTGCTAATAACTGTATCCAAGGGATCTTATTTCATGCTTCTTGTTATAAGCAATATCATTAATTCCATTCTGTGCCACTTGCTCTTTCCCTTCCCTATGGGGTCAAATTTCAAAATCGATAGGATATCTACTTGTATTGCACACCAGTATTTCCAAGACTTTCATCTGCCTACAGTGTGAGAATTCAGGCTTGCAAAACCAAACACACAGACTTCACTTACTGATGATTTAGCTCCTACTTCCCAGAGCTAGCAAGCCAGGAAAAAAGGAATAAAATAAAAATAATGAAAGTCCAGGTGCGGAAATGTGTTTATATTATCAGCTTTGCCTAATTAGTTCAATTAAAAAAATGTCTCCGTATGAGGGAGAATAAGGGAATACCAGAGCAGTGTTTTATTAATATTTTTTTTTTAATTTACTCTCAGATTAAGTCTTTGAAGCAAGGCTAAGTATCTAATTTTATTTAGCAGTACACTGGAAATTAAACCTCAAGGAAATTGCATGTAAAATACAATTATATCTAGGTGTTAATAGGTCTCAGTAACCTTCAAAGAGGATACCCATAGATTTTCTTTGTTAAATATTGTAAATAGTGTTGAGAGATGGGAATGCATTACAGATTGCATAAAGCATAACAGTGGAATCTGCATACTATTAATAATTTTTAAACAAGCTTTTAAAAAACATTCTTTAGCAAAAATCTGTGTTACACTGTTCAATAACAGGTTTCAAAATAACATTTACATTTTATCTTAGAATGTAAAAATGCATATTCTTTAAAACCCAGCAAAATACAGTGTCTATTTTACTTTACTTTCCTTCTTGTTGTTAACAAGCTCCATGTGTTCATGCATGATCACATTTTCAATGGCAAACATTCCAAGTGTTTTGCAGGCCCAAGAGTACTGGAATTGATGAATTATGTTATTGTATTTTGGGACATGGCTGTCCCACAGGGAAAATAAAATATCTGAGAATCTTCCTGGCTTCTTCCCAGCCTCCTGAGGGAAGTGGGAGAAGAATCACGTCTGGACAGTCCCACTGGGCATGTATAGTTCTAAGTCAGAAATGCAGAAGGAGGTGGGGCAATCCCAGGACTCAGCAGTTTCATACCCAAAGTCTTTGTGCATCTTGCTCCTGCTGAAGGCCCATAAGGATCCAGAAGACAGGCAGATAGCTAGAGTGCTGCTTACCCTAAGGTCCCAGTTCAGGAAGATGTTTAGGGCTCTCTCAGCGCAGATTCAAGTCTCACAGCTGGAACTCCATTAGCAGTAAAAAAAACCTAACACCTTGAGAAGATGCCACACGCCCTCTTCACAAGAGCCTCCAGTTCTGAGTACTTCCCTAGGTCCTGTGACCTCATTCCTGTGCATAATTAATTGGTGGCACATCACTGGAGCCAGCTGTCCTACAGCAAGGTCTAGGAACAAAGGACTCGGTCTCGGAGTGTGCGCATCTCTACTGGCAAGGCAGGCTGGAGAAGTTTTCAGTGATGCCAACTTTTCTCATTAGCCATTTGGGCCACTAGTTGGGTCTCTTTAATCGAGCATCATGCCTTCTGTTGAATAATAGTGAATCATTACAATCTGCATGTGTTTCTTACTGGATCTCTGTAATTTATATAAGACTTTTACTTTGCAACTGAGATTGATTACATCAGGCTGCTCTGGTTTTTAAGCTTCAGGGTTGATACAGAGCTCATGAATTAATTTATGCTATACTAATAATTTCCATACCCTTGATTCCCCATTAATTAATCTACAAGGTTGATAGCCTTTGTGTGCACACATACAAACACAAAAGTATATTACATACACAAATGCACATCACTCCTTCTGAATTTTTTTCTCAGCATCAAGTGTCATAATTATTTTTTAAATTACTTCACCTATACTAATATGCATATCTTTTGAATACCCAAGAAATGAAACCAGACTATTCAGTCTCTAACTAAACCCTACTTAAAATTTCCTACATGTTTGCAATTTTTATTTGTTCCTTCCAGCGCCTCTCTCTTCCCCCTCCTAAGGAAGTTTAGGTAAACATATTTGGAATATTTAATCTACTACAAATATGGCATTATTTTTCTTTGCACCAAGAGCACTGCTGTAATCAAGTTTGATGTTGTCACTTTAATTGCATGCTCCAGGGATGATGACTATCATTCTGACACTGTATACGGAGCTATCAACATGTAGTATTCAAAAAGCTTTTTTCTAGTCAGTGCTTTTCACCCTTTACATATAGAGGCCCAGAGATAGCTGCAGGCCCAACAACCTTCTAAAGTCCATTTCAAGCACGGATTTGGAGGTGAAAATTTCAAAAAGTTTTATTTGTTCTTCTCCTAGAGTTCATAGGCCAGTATTTGATCATTTTTACTCAAGAGCATTTTTAACTTACCACTACTTTACAAGAATTTAGGGCAGTACTTCAAGACTGACTCTCTGAAATAAAAATTTGGCCACACTTTTTAAAAAATGATTAGTGTATGCTGAGTTTAGAATTTTTTGAGTGGTAGTTTTCACCTCTGTACCTTCTTGGATTTTTCCTTTCATCTTTGTTCAAACATATGTCCTCACAATACATATATCCATTGTTATTCAAGCACTCTCATAAGAGCACCTTGGCCTTTTTGCTGAACATGGAAAGAAGAAAAGTCACCACAGTATGAGTCCCATTTCTTCCTTTCCTTTCAGTGATCTAAATCAGCATTTGTCTAAGAGGCTCAAATATACCTAGTATTTGAGAAAGGTGTGTGTGCTAAGCCTGCCCATTTCAAATTCTCACTCTTTTTCCACTCATTGGCTAAAATACTTATAGGACAAATGGACTTTAAAAACACTGTAAAGGACTCCTTTTTCATAATTTACAACAAATAGCTGTTTTTCAACTCAAAGATTTTGCTTTTTATTTCATTGCCTTTTTTTTCTCCTTCCCTTGCATTCATTTTAACTAGCAAAGATCACAGATCTCCTTTCCACTGAGTGCCATAATCTCAACTAGACGTGGAAAAACGTCAAGTTTGACATTGTACTGTTTGAGAAGTAACATTTGGGTTATTCACACTTCTGAGCAGCTTTCTCCTCTGTAGGAATAGAGGCAACTTACAGAAAGACAAAATCTGTAAGAATGCAGACCAACCTCTCCACTTCTGTTCCTCACCTGCCCCCATGACCATGACGGCACTACCCATAAGCAGCCCCATAAATACTGTTTTACCCTTTAGCTGCAAAGCACCACAGGCTTTGTGCTGACCTCTCAGTACAGTCTCTGCGTTCATCTGGTTAGGCCTTTTTTCATTTTAGCTGGTGTTAGCTGTGGCACCAGCTGCCTGATGGCCACATGCCTGCTGCCTTCCTAGGTTAGCTTCAGCCTGGGAGTGCCCAGGGCTGGGGGCTGCCCCTCCTCACCCCCCGTAGTCACTGCAGGACAAACTGCCCCCTCTGGGGTAAAGGGGGCTGGGGGAGGGCTGCCTTCAATTTTCAGTGTTCACTTTGGAAGAAGTAACAAGGCTGTGGCCTACGATAAGGAAACATATAAAAACAGCCAATTAAACATTAATTGGTCTAAAAATACATTCCTAGCTCTACCCTAGTTTGTGTACCTTTCTGCTCTGAACAAGATTTTGAGTGTAACCATTTGCACACTGTGGCTATGAGAGCAGTTCATGCGTACAGATATTCTAGAGGTAAAAGCAGCTGCTCAGAACTACTAGAAGTTGTCACGCTCACCTGAGAAAAGACATCACTGAGAACTACCCATGTTGTACTTAAACAGACTTAGCAACTAAAACTTATCCTCAACTAGCAAATAATCTAACAATACTGAATATTCCCAGTCACATATTAATTCCTGAGAAAGGAACCAGAGAAAAACCTGAACAGAGGCAGAAGACCTGACTAGCTAGAACAAACACAACTTAAAACTGAAATATTACAAACCTATTACTTACCCCTTAGGCCCCAGAATTAAGGGACATCAAGCAGAAAACTTACTTTCAGGTTGTAACAGTTTGAATTTCTTTCCCTCATGACTTTGAGAAAAAGCTGACAATTTTACCAAAGTATTAACAATGCATAAATGTCTGGTTTCCTCCAAAGAACCTATGCCCTGCTCCTGAAAATGAATTCGATACTCATCCATCATTGTTTTGAATGTGATACCTGGGTGTGTAATGCCTACCTGTTTTCTGTACAGATATGAGATTTTTGATAAGTGTCTTCTTATCCCCAAAATAGACAATGCCACAGTTCCATTTTTTTTGTGATTGGAAGCAGCTATAGTAGAATAAACTCTGTCATTATTACCTGTGTCTTTGAAAGGGACGAAAAACCACTGTCACACAACAGGTAATAGAAAATCAAGAAATACAACAGAAGTTAACAGGAAATCCATTTTCTGTTTTGTGTTCAAGTTTCTTTTTGGTCTGTCAGGGAAGACAAATATAATGGATTGAATAAAGTGAGAAAGACAGAAATGGTTGGCAAGGATAATAATATTATGAAATAGAGTAATATATTATTAAGTAATCCACGTTTAGTGGAATATTGGCCGTATTTTAATCTTGAGTCACCTAAAATAGGATTTTGGGCTATCACAAGCACAGCATCTTAAAGTCAGGGAATTTTAAGTGAAGAAGTCAATGACCAAAGGCAGTTGTTAACAACCACTCTGCAATGTTCTTCTGAACAGGACAGACAGGTGTAGGGCACACACATTTTGGACACAACCTGATGTTTTCTGAGAGAATTGGCTGGTTTTGAAACTTCACTGCCAGACCCTCAATTGGTTTAATACTGCTTTGACAAATTACTTGGTCTCTCAGTGATGGTAACTGTGTCTTCCTGAGCATATGCAGGCAGAAGATATATCATCTATTTCAAAGACCCAAACCAGTATTTTCTGGCATTTTAATTGCTTTGACTTCACAGTTAGCGTGTGTCTGTGTGTCTGTGTGTGTCTGTGTGGGTGTGGGTGTGTGTGTAGATATGTAATACATGTATATTACATTATGTGCCAGTGCCAGTGCAATATCATGCAAAAAGATAACTTTGGATAGAATATAGAATAGCAGTGGGGAATTGTATGTGGAAAAGCTAGAAAAGACAAATTTTTAAAGATTTCACTAAAAAAACCCCAACACCCACATAACAAAAGGGAGATTTTTCAATGGCACCTGTGCATTTTTCCTAGTTTGTGCAACGGACATTTTTACACTCTCTGTATTTTTAACATATTTTAGTTTTATTTTGATTGTCTCAGGTTTCAAGGGATTGTATCTGAGATACCCTTTCTTTGCATCACTTAGAGGGAACAAGAAGAGTGTCTCACCCTGTAAGTCTACCTAAAATGGTCAAGAGAATAAATCCCAGTGACAGTAGGGGCATCAGGGCAGTAGGTGCAGGGGTACCAATCTCACCGATTCGAACCAGAGGTTTCTTCCACCAGAGTCAGACACTTCTTTCCCCAGTGCCTGCCTGCCATAGGCCACAGCCCTGAGAGGGCTAGGTACCTCTATTTTGTGTAGAGAGTTGCTCCTCCCGCCACCAGAGTGTCCCCAGCCTCCAGCAGTTTTCAGTTTCTTTTGGAACTGTGTTTGGACAGGGACACCATGTCCCTCTGATTGGATAAGGTTTCTGTGTGTGACGAGTAAAGTTTTTTACATGATTTTTGTTTTCCACCTTTTAACTAGCAAAGATCACAGATCTCCTTTCCGCTAAGTGCCATAATCTCAATTAGACATGGAAAAATGTCAAGTTTGACATTGTATTGTTTGAGAAGTAACATTTGGGTTATTCACACTTCTGAGCAGCTCTCTCCTCTCTAGGAATAGAGGCAACTTACAGAATTTGAAGGAGAACTTAGAGAAGTAAGAAGAACTTACTGAAGTGCCTCAGGGTTGGCTGAATTGTCTCACAGCCTGTAACGTAGGCTCACTCCATAGGCACAGTTCCTTGTGTCCCATGTTCCAGCTTTAAAAGGGTGGGCCCTAACTCTTCTATTCAGGCTAAACGTGTACATATATATATATGTATCTATTACATCTGCAATACAATTTACTGAATTTTACATATTTCTTGACCATTTCGGAAAATACACCGTATTCCACATTTCAACAAAATTACTTCTTCTATGCTGATATATTTGTCTTCACTTATAATCATCAATCAGTGCTCAGTTTTAAGGAACACATTGGAACTGATTTTCTCTAATGTTTGCTTGGACAAGAGAAGGATTTTTCACCAGTTTAAGTGTGACTCAGTGTTTGGTAAAGATTTTTATAGCTGAGGCTTCTGGCAGTATTAATTAGAGACAATTATAATGTGATAGACAGGTTTTGCCAGTTTAAAATTCTTAACAGAACTCCCTCTGTCTCTTAAAAACCAAATGGAGATTTTGATTGCGTTTGCATGCCTGAATTGTCAAACTCCTTGAATGTTAGACTCCATGAATATAATAGGATATATGAAAATTAAATAATCAGAACTTTATTTCAGCAAATAACCAGATGTCCGTGTGTGTATACAACGTTAGGAATGAAGCAATATTAAACATAACAAATATTTGAGACTGTTCTCCATGTCATTGTTGCTAACAGTGATTTTCAATCACAGCATAAAATTTTCTGGTCAGACTTTCTATTATTGATACTTAAGTAATTTTTCAATTATCGCAGTTGGTAATTTCATGGTTCTATTTGATTGGAGCTGGTGCTAAGCTATTAATTGGAAAAATAAGTATATTTTTAATGAAGTATTTTCTGTCATTATCTACTCCAGTGGCTTCCTAGATCCGAACAAAGACACTTAATTAGTGTTTCATTTTCTCTCTGGTCCAATAAATATTTTAATCAAATACAAGGAATACGAGCCAGCAAGAAAAATTCAAAAATCAACCAGCATACATCCTTAAAGTACCTCGTTACTTTGGTTACTTTCTCCACACATAGCTTCTTCATGAAAACCTAGGGTTGCACGGCTTTTTGAGAGATATGTCAATAATTATTTTTTGTGCAAAATTGATTTCTGGCCAACCCTACTACTAAATCACAGCTTCCAAAATTCACTTTCTTAAGAGAAAGTAATCTTCAACACTGTCTTATCCCAATACCAGCAAGAAGAAATGTCAGTTAGTTATCCAGTGAATCTTAATATGCTTTTCTAGAAAAGGCATTTTTTTCATATTCTTTTCATAAAGACATGTTCTTTAACCATGTGTGGCATCCACCAGGGCCACGCAGTGACTGACACGCAGAGGGCTATGTATGCTTTCTTCATGTTCTAGATGAAATGGCTACAACAAAACTCTTGTTAGACAGCACACGTAGACATAACACGAATTATTCTAAGCCAGTTTTCTGTGCAAAACCAGTGGAACTCAGATGAGCAAAAATACAATCATCCACTCTCCTTAATTAAGCATTCAATTATTATTATTAATATCATTAATTATGTCATCTATTGTTAATTATTGCATCTTTTTAAACATGGCTCATCTGCTAATTTGACCTTGAATTTTTTGTATACTGAGATTTTTTTTCAGTTCCTGAGGTTTCCAAATCATCATGTTGAGGGCAGACATTGACTATTGTTCCTACTTCACCATGTACAATGTAGTACATTTCATCATACTCCGTGAATGCCATCACCAAAAGCCTCAGGATGCATAGACCAAAGCTGGAATAATTAGCCCTGTGCTTCTTCCATACTTTTCAATCTCCCAGGGCAGATCTATTTCTCTACTTCTCCTGATAACTAAAGATGCAGGGAATAGGTAAGCTTCTGTATGACAGCTCTTTGTTAGTGAAAGTCACTTATTTCAACCATTATACTATTAGTTTTAAACATGTGAACCGTTAACTCAGCTATAGAAACTGATATCAGTACTGATATTTCGTGGTCTCAAACCAAAAATGTACAGTTTTCATAGAGTTTATTCTTTGTAGCATTAAGAAACATGGGAATTTGCCCTTAAATAGCAGGACTGACCAAAACATTTGATCTGTTTCTAATTCTCTTTTTGGTTAATATTTCTGAGACTTTTTTTAAAGCTCCTTTCTTCAGTGACACTCGTCCAGTGAATGTATTCAGGAATCAGATCCTCGGTTTCACCTTTTTAGAAGCTTGCTGAGACGCTGAATTCTTTCTGTGAATACCTTCAGAAGTGCAGCCTGTACTGCTGGTCCACTTGTCGCTGTATGCTTGATGCACGTTATTGTGGAAATCACAACTGCAAGCCAAAGGCATTTCAGTGACGAAAAAGAGAGCTGGTCTTCCCCTGGTAGCAGAGAATTTTCTCGAAAATATTTGCTAGAGCTCATATACAGTATTATCTCTTCTACCCTCGTAACCTGCTCATCATCCCAGTCCAGCAATGCCCATGATGTCCTTCATTCCCATTGCTCACTGAGACATCTCCTGGGAACACGACAACACAGTGGAGAACCAAGGTAGGAACATGTGCAGTTTGGTTGAGGTGCTGGAGGCACTGTAGATATAGTGACAATTACTGCCTGAGTGAAGGTTGCAGGAATGCCCCAAAGGGGCACGATAATAATTCTGACCCTTTAGAGTCTAGGACTCACTTAATCACTGGTGTTTCTCCCACCCCTCAAACTGACTTGGTTTCTTGTGCTTTCATGCCATATTTGACTATAGATCCTAGATCCAAACCCTTTCCCAAGCTTTGCAGTACAGTTTTGCATCTTGGGTTTGGTGCGAATTGCAGAGACTTTCTATCCCAATCTGCGCCCTAGGTTTGTGCCTAGTCATGCTTTTAATTTTTGAAAGCTGAATCTGGTCTATCCTTGTTAGCAAAATACATCTCAGTGTGAAGCCCATGTACAGAAACCTCCTCCTACTCTCTATCACACACAGCAAGCGAACACATTGTTACTGGATATTCGGCATTCGCCACAGGTATACCTATATTCAGAATTCTACAGGACTCACTGATTCTGTGCACTCTGTAATCCAGGTGTAGGTTTTACTTTGCATTTATCCTTCTCTCAAACATCTGCACGAATTATTCCAACCCCACGCGCCCCATGAACTTGAACCAAGAAGGGTGAAATGCAGCTCTGCAGCTGAACTCCTTGTTGCCAATCTGCAGTCAAGGATGGAAAACACTGGCTGAAAAAGCCCATGCAGACCTGAGGGGCAGACTGCACCCATAATGGAGCATTGTCTTGCATTTGTGGTTTTGCTCCAGAGGCTTTCTATGCTTTCCCTGAAGTAAGACTGTTAATTTACTGCCTGTATTACTTCAAAGGCTAAGAATAAATCAGACTCTCCTGATTGGGCTGCAATCTGAAATTCAGCATGAAAAAGCCACAGCTGAGAATTTTTACCCTTCACAATGATAATTTCACTCTTCCTTCCTCTCTCTGCTTCATTTTATTTTGCAGACAAGTCCCTTTAAATAGTACAAAACCACTGCTTGCAAACACATTCCCTTCCCCGAGTATAAGGGGCTTTCATCATTGTCCCTCAGTATTTCATCAGCTTGCCCCAATATCAAGAGCAGTGCCCCCCAAGACAACAGGCAGCTGTATGAGAAGTGCCACTCTGAGCTGCAAAAGCAGCACTGGAGTGACATGGATGTCATCCCCACCGGGCCTCGCTTCCTTACCTCAGTGAGTCAAGAATTCACCAAGTAGTTCTGTAAACCTGTCATGCTATTTGCTATTCTTAAGTAGTCTTCTGAGGTATGTCTGGCAGGACTACAAAGAGCAGTGAGATCTGAAGCCTGGTTCATGAATTATTGGGTGGTAAGTTGAAAGAACTCCATACTTCTAAAACTAGGTTGGCTTCTTAACAAAACCTGTCATAACTGTGCCCTGACAGCAGCAGTTATGTCCTCTGAGAAAAAAATATACAACAACAAAACCCCAACATATTTTTGGATGTACGTATTGGTGCCTCTTTCCTCTTGCAATGTGTTTTTCCTACTATTTTCCATGCAGATCACTAAGATGTCTAGGATGTTGGTTTAGGCAAGACAGACCATTCTTCCCAGAGTTAGTTCCCCTCAGTGACTTCAGACCTTCCATGAATTTTTCTTCACCACTTTAAGGGAAAGAGCTGTACTGGTTTCTATTAAGAATACTAAGATTCTCCTGCCACCATCTAAGCTCAGGAATTGAGGCCTGATGTATGGGAATGGGCCAATGCTTTTATCTCACTATGGTTGCATCCCATGCAGTTCCACCCATCCCTATTCTTCTCTGAGTCCTGAAGATGTTGTCTTGGTCTCAGTATTTTATGCTCCAAGCCTCGGTTGGCTTCCTGCAGTAGACATAGTCTGCTAAGAGGACACTTCAGGAAAGTGAAATGCAGCACTGAGGAAGCTTAAGATATCTGGCTTTTGGGACGCTATAAAGACTGCCATGTCCTGACCATATGAAAACATTTTCTGTAAGGCTGTGAGAATTTGAGAGAAAAGAGATGAACAGGCGGAGGAACTCTTAAGCCTTTTCTTTTACATGTCTGCAATATTCAGCCCATTGGAGGCTGATTTCTCTGGAAAAATTCAGAAGCTGTAGTAATGTAGAAATATTAATAATAATTGAAAAATTGAGAGAAATACAGCACAGAAGATGTAGGCACAAGTTTCCCAGTTAAAAAAACCTGGTGACTGACTTTTTTCACTGGTAGCCCTCCCATGATGTTCTTAGAAAGGATTCATTTGTTCCATTTACACAACTGTCCATCACAAGGAACTGCTGTGCTAATAAATCCCTGCCTCTCAAAGGAGATAAGATATATCTGTCATACAAATAATACTTTAAGTGAGTTAAAGCAACAGGAGGTTAAAAAAGGAAATTAAGCCAAGGGAAAACTAAAAGCTCAAGAACAGCAAATCAGCATTGGATAACCCATCATATGTCTGGGTAAAAATGGATAAGATGGAAAAGAGGCTGTGGATTTGGGTTTTCCCTAGTCAGATTTACTGCAAACAAGCTTTTAAAAGATATACCGTTACTGGCAACAATAGCAAATGATGGTTTGGTTTGGTTTGGTTTGGTTTGGTTTGGTTTGGTTTGGTTTGGTTTGGTTTGGTTGTTAAAGCTGCTGTGTTGCAGTCAGTGCAATGAACATTATTTTAAGTTTCCTTTCAGTGCACAATGTTTTTAACTCTGTGGTATATGATTACAAGAGCAGGGACTGCAAATCTCTTTGTGTGCATATGAAAGCAGGTGAGTCTGTTGTCGGGGTATGGTAGGCTCAAATGACCTCTCTAACAAACCTAGGTTAAGTAACAAAAATACCGTGTTCTCAACTGTAAAAAAGAAGCACCAAATTAGCTCCTGTGCTTTTCAGTGTTGTGTAATAGAAGTGGACAGTCATCTATTTCATCTGTCCCCAAAACAGAAATGGGAATAACATAATGTAATTCTCATCTTTCTCTGCCAAAATACCCTGGTTCTTAAGTTTCCAGTTCCTGAGTTCCAGTTTACTGTTTACAGCACAAACATTCAAGTGTTCCCATCTCAAGTTCCCCAAATTTGAACTTCCATACTGCAACTGTACTAACACTCTTCTGCTAGAGTCACTTTCCTCCCAAGATTCACAGTCACAGAAGGGACTTTGTCAGGGACCTCTGGAGTTCATCTTGTCCAACCCCCCACTCAAGCAAGGTCCCCCAGCAGGTTGCTCAGGACCATGTCCAGAGAGCTTTTGAATATCACCAAATTTGGAAAGCCCACAATCTCTCTGGGCAACCTCTGCCAGTTCTTGGTCATCTTCACAGAGAAAAAGTGTTTCCTGATGTTCAGAGGGAACCTCCTGTGTTTCAGTCAATGCCCATTATCTCTGGTCCTGCCACTGGGCACCACTGAAAAGAATCTGGCTCCATCTTGTTTGCACCCTTCCTTCAGGTATTTATCTACATTGATGAAATCCTCTCTGAGCCTTCTCTTCCCAGCCCTGAGCAATCCCATGTTTCTCAGCCTTTCCCTATATAAGCAATACTCTTCTAATTTAATCATCTTCATCACTAGACTCTCTCCAGTACCTCAGTTGCTCTCGTGCTGGGGAGTCCAGAACTGAGCCCAGGACTTCAGGTGTGGCCTCAGCAGTGCTGAGGAGAGGGGAAGGATCAGCTTCCTTGACCTGCTGGCAACACTCTCCCTCCTAATGCAGCCCAGGATACTGTTGGTCACCTTTACCCCACGGGCTCATTGCTGGCTTATATTCAACTCGTTGTCCACCAGACCCTCAGGTCCTTTCTTCCCAGCTATTTCCTCTCTGGTCAGCTCCCAGCATGTACTGGTGCTCGCCCTTCTGACCACAGGGTTGCATCCTCTTCCTCACCACAGTCCCCATATTCATCCCATTATCTTGTCTCACCCTTCAGCTTCTGCTCCTACATAGGCCTCCCTCCTCCCCTTCACTGTCAGCCCCCATCCTCAGCCCACGTGTCTACTGTCTGCAGTTGCTCTGCAAATCTCTTTCTTTCTATTTTTAAATAGCTGACAATTCTTCCTTCCTCCCCCACCCCTGGACTCGGATTACTCTCCAGCATCCATTTGTCATTGATTCCACCTCCATTCCTTACTTTCCCCACAGGAAAAACAAAAGCTGGATCCAGGCTGCAGCTATCAGAAATCTGCCTCGATGCATTCAGAGGAAAGAAAAAGAGCAGCTGTCTGGGAAAAAAAAAAAAAAAGATGATGTATGATAGCCTGTATTATACAAGCAGGCTTTTTTTTTTTTTTTGAACTTATAATTATTGTCATCAAGGCAGAATCTGCACAAAACTGACTGGAACTCTTTCAATTAGGAATGAATGCCAACACAAAGTTTGAAACACTCTGAGATTTAATATGATTTTATTGCTTTTGTCCTGTATCTATTCCTACAAATAATTATTAATGCTCTTGGACAGAAGTGGGAAACATTGCAGTATTTTTAACCAGCTTTTCTTTTAGTCTGAAGCAAATCCCGTCAGTCTCTTAAGCAGGGCTAGCAGATGTACTGTGTTACCTGCTCTTAGCCAAATGAGCAAATCCATCATCCCTGCAATTCACTTCTTCTCCAGCAGTCTACCCAAGAATACTGCTTTTTACATGAAAGCGAAGCATTCATGAAAGCAAGTCAAACTCTCCTGAAGTTTAGGGTTCTTCAGTTTCATTACACACTCCAAAAAATACAGATACTCTTCATTCAGCTGGTATGTTACTTCCATTTCAGTTTAAAAACAGGATGATTTTCCAGACAAAAATAATCTCTCTTAAGCCAACTGGCTTAAGAATTTTAAAATACAAAATTCAGAAAAAGTATGTTGCATATGGTTGTGATTAGAAAAGAGCTTTTTCATCAAATTCTATTAAAACATGCAATGGTGGGCACAAAACTGTCAAGGATAAAACAGCCAAGGAAATTCCTCAGAAAACCAGCAAATTTCACAGAGCAGTGCTGTCAGATCACAAGACTGTTGAGTGAATTACATTATATAATGAAAGGGCTGTTTGAGTCTTTCTCTTTTTTTGTGTTTTTCTTCTCTTATGCAGGCCTAAGGAATGCAGAAGGCAACATGGAAAGCAGAGGAGAGAACAGGCAGGAACAGGTATGATGACTTAGTAATGTCTGCAGGTTGAGTTCATAGCAAACCTTCAGAGCAGAGAGAGAAAGAGGCAGTGACAAGGAAAAGGCTGAGGGATAAGATATGCTTGTAGCTGATTAATATATCTGACTTAGGCATATGTGGTGACTGAAACCAAGCAAGTAGATAAAATCAACAACAGATGATATGCAGATGAGGAAGAGGTAAGAGAACTTGCGAAGACTTGACAGAATAGAGAAAATAATACAGAGGTTGGGGTCTGGCTGCAGAGGCACAAATAAGTCTGGAAACAAGAGACCAAACAGAAATTAATACGTGTATTATTTTAATATTACTAATATATGTAATATATTACTAGATGTATATATATCTCCTGGTGTAGTCACAGAAAAAAATTACTGACTTTTATAGGAGACTGAAGCTCCTACATTAGATGAAAATACATTGAATGTTTTTGCAATATTTTACTTAATTTATGTTTTCCTGTCCTTATTTTTAGATTTTCATTGAAAATGTTTACAAGGTGTTTCTTTGTCTTCCATGTTTTCATGTCTTCTTTCTTCATGTAAACTCCACTGAAATGAGACCTTTCAACAACGAAAACACTGTTGCCTCTTTGACATGAAAATAGTTATGGAAGCAAACTGGTTACAGTATTTGATTCACCCTGAATCAATAGGTAAACAAGATTATTTTAAAAATCGTTTGATTTCTAGATACCGCCCATGTCCCTGACATCTATTTAACTTTATATCATGGATGCAGACTGAGCTTTCCACTATGAATGCCTGTCATCAATCTGGATGATACTCTCTTCTTTTCCTACACTCTATTTTTAAAATGGAAAATGTTATGATTGGGAAGAAGTAAACAATTCCAGTAATCATAGTCTCCTAAAATCTCATGTCACAAAATCAGTGTCAGGACCATCCACAAACTTGTATAACCAGCACAATGACTGTACACATGACCATTTTAAAATTTGAAGGTTTGTATGTGTTTGGTGCTTGTGAAAAGGAGCACTGACAGTGTTGGACAACTTCCATTTTTCAATAGAAGGGTTGCATGGCAGGAGACGGAGCACAGGAGCCTGAGCAGTGACTGACCCATTCTTGGATGCTGGTTACCTGCTGCTTCCTTCTTGCCAACAAGATCACCTTCAAACTGAGGCTATGAAGACACGGGTCATTCATTTTCACCGGTGTTGGACATGTGGGTCTCTTCAGCATAATATGGACGTTCCCAGAGCTGCAGGGCTGCTGTGGTGATCCAAGCCCCACATTGTAACATGGCTGTCCAGAATCGCTCAGGAGCAATTGCAGCAGAACTCTGGAATATACAGCACCCCGTATGCATTTCCTTCACCATCACGGTAGCGTGCTTTGCTAGTGTGGTAGTGAGCTTTGCTAGTGTGATGGTGGTTGAGAATAAATCCTGTACACTTGATGCTTGGAGGGTTCCTGTGACTAGATGCAGACTTCCACACGTGTTGATTTACAGTCTCAGTATAATTCTTTGGGCAAGGAAGGGCCAAATCTTCAGCCCCTTGAACCTTTCTGTCCTCTGACCTCTTGCCTTGTGAGGAGACATACTGACTCCTTAGAGGGAGAAGTGCTGTGCTTTGTACAGGAGTCATCCCAGTGGCGACTGATTATAGAGATCACCGCTCCTTGCTGGTGGCATGCAGCCCAGAAGCCGAACTGCGGGACTTAATCTAAACACACCCACAGACTCTAAGGGCTTTGAAAACTAATCTGCTTCTTCCTCCTCAGAGAAAGGTTTAAGGGAAAGGTAATAAATTACAAAAAGATGTAACAAATGGGGACAACGTAACCTTTTTTAGGATGGTGCTTCTCTCAGCACATCTGTTTTGATACCCAGGTTTGAGAGCAACACTCAGCACATCTCTTTGCTGCCCGCTGCATTTTTTCACAATTACAGCTGAAGAACTGCTGATGTATGTTTCATTTTTCCCATTACTTCACTTCTTTGAGGACAAATTTGAAATATTCATTTGAATGTTAGGAAGTTAATGAAAGAGTGAATTTGCTGTTTATCAATGAGTCAAATTGATGGAAGCAGTCCCATAGCTTTTAATTAATCTTCTTCAACTCTGTCAGTTGTGATTCAAGATGTCATACCTAGCAACTAGAAAAAACACTTACTTTAGAGTTTAAACAGTCAGGGATTCAAAAATATGAAATAATGTGTCATACTGTAGGGGATAAAAAAAAGTGGATATATCTGGAAACCTAATGTTTTAAACTGTTTGACAAAATACTGAAGAAATATTTAAAATTGGGTCATGAAGCTTGGCACTTGAGTGCGAAAGTAGTTTAGTTTCTGTTTCTTCTGTTTCATAGTTTTGGATCCTTTCTTGTTTCATAAGAGATTTTTCTAATGCCTGTTCAATGGTCTGTATTACTGTGAAAGATGTTGGAACAGTCCCAGTGGTTTGCTCATCATTTAATTTATGCACACTGTGTGGTATGTCCTACTACAAAAATTGTGTTTCTGTTTCAAGGCAAGAGGGTCTCTCTGCTTTTTAGTGGCTGTCTTGCTCCAGATTGAGCAAAGGCCTTCAGAGAGGAGGAAACACTGCTTCCCTCAGAGCTGCCCAGCACACAAAGCACAGGGAGGCTCCCCCCTTATTGGAAAGGACAAGACCTTCAACACCACAGAGGTGTTGGGAGGCTGGAGAGAATGGAGGGGGGAAGAGGGGTAAAGTCTCTTCTCTGCAGCATAATGCAGGCTCAGGCCAAGCTAAAGAGCTGACTGCAAAGAAGAGGCACTCCTAGAAATGCAGAAATAGTTGTGTATGGTGTGCTCGACTCAGTAAGCTACTGGAGAGGAGCTGGATGGCAAAACAAAGCATGGAAGGGCTCCTTCAGCACACAGAGTGCCAGAGAAGGAACTGGGTTCTGCACCAGGCAACCAAGCAGAGCGGTGTTTCATATTTTTGTCCACTAATGAAATCTGACTTAAAAGTTCAGAGGAATTTGCCTTTTAGGTAACACCTTTATGGGAATGCTTCTGCCTCAAATTGATGCTCCGTCATGGCTAATTTACTTTCTGGTCCTGGCATGCATACTCATGAAACTGCATCTACATTATCGAGAGTACAACAATAGGAACATTTACTTGTCAGCTGAACAAAGTCAAAGGATTCAATGGATGTGAAAACTGAGCATGTTGTAAATATAAATAAGGGCTGCAGAGGTTTGATGCACTGCTGGCATTTTGTGCCTGGCCAGCTGTAGCCATAAAGGGAATATTTGGGCAGAAGTACTATATTCACATTACAAAATTAAATCTGAATGCATTTGTCCTAAAAAGTAAAATAGACTCCTCTTATTTTCTCTGCCAGAAAATCGTTAGGGATGATTCTGCCTCTCAGAAGTTGAGCTCCCTGAATGGCAGAAAGGGAAGACAGGCTAAATGAGCTATTTGATCAGTGGAGAGGATGGAGGGAAGGCAGCAGTGGTAGGCAGCAGGGAAATGATGCTGTGAAAGAAAGGACAGATTTGATGCATGTAAACACTCACAGAGAGGAAGAGGGTTGTATACGTGCTCATTGCAGAGTGTCCCTCACTGAAGGTGTTCAAGAACTGTCTGGACACCATCCTGTGCCATGTGCTCTGGGATCACCCTGCTTGAGCAGGGAGGTTGGACCAGATGACCACTGGTGGTCCCTTCCAACCTGACCCATTCTGTGATTCTGTGCTTCTGTGATTTGTGCCTGCCAGCATGTCAAAGGGTGTGTGAATAGTGGAGGGGTGGCAGTGACAGTGTTACACCTGTGCTCTTGGAGGACAGTGTGCAATTGCTCATTGCCATCGGTGATACTTTGCATTAAGCTTTCCTTTGAGGTCAGGATAACTTAAAGTAAACCCCCACGATTGTGGAGTTCAGCATAAAGGATCCTCAAATGGGATGCTCCTAGAGACTGTCAGAAAGCAAATCACTGCACTATTTCGTCAAAACTTAAACAATGCAATGAAAAATCATATCTTTGCAAGCATTTCCCCTGTAAAGTACAACCAAATATGCGTTTTGCTATGTCTTCTGACAGCACTTCTGTCTCTGTCACAGAATTATTAGCGGGCAGTGAAGTTAGGAACAAGTAGCTAAGATGAAAAGCTGTGTATTACAGTACCTCCTCCTGTAAGAACATGAAATAAATTGTGATCTGACAGGACATTAGAAAATCATCTGCAGAATCTGCAGTAACCACTAATATTTGTATTCTACCTCAAGGAACTGAGGGCTTAAATTCTTTATGCTACAATAATATTTTCTTTCCTTTAACTAATTATTTCCCTATAAGGTCAAGAACATCCTTTTTCTGTCTGTACTAATGTCAAGGACACCAATATGACAGCTGCATATTCCAGGTTCCTTTCTCATTTTCTTTATGAAGATAGCAAAGGACTGAAACGTGTTAATTAAATATTTGGCATCAGGCAACCTGTTAGGGAAAACAGGGAACTTTTGACTGAGAAAACTCAATTGCTCCACAGAGACGAGGAATTTTTTGTTCGGAAGTGCACAGTTTTCTCCTTTCTTTCTCTTGTTATTCAAAAATAGAGCTGCAGAGTCATAGAAGAATTTCATTTGAAAGGGTCTCTGGAGGTGTCTAGTCCCACTCTACCTTTGAGCAGAACTAAATGAAAAGCTAGGTGAGGTTGCTTAAAGCCTTGCTCAGGTGACTTTTGAAACATTTTAAGGGTGGTGACAGCAAAACCTTTCTGGATGACCTGACATTTACAAAGATACAGAAATAATTTCCTTATTTACATGAAATGGATTAAGTGATTGCACACTAATACCACCACCACCACCCTTTTATTATTTTTCTGACTCTAATACTTAGCTAAGCATATTACTATTATGATATATGAAAAAATTTGCAGATTAAAACTGAAGCAATATTTTTTTCTTTTTTAAACAAAATTAGATGTATCTGTGTCTTAGCTTTTACAAGTCTTCAGCTCTGCTTGGGAGAGAATTTTCTTCATAGCAGCATAGGTCCCAGTGAGAGATGGGCACTTTTGGAACAGTCTCAGCTTTTCCAGATTTTTTAGCAACGTAGCCAGCTCTTTTTCTTGCTGATGGTCCTGATAGGCCATTATTTGTCCTTGCATGTGCTCTTCATGTTCATTTTTTTCTGAACAAGAGGCAAAGTCTTCAGTCAGTTCCTTTCACCCTAGCCTATAAATAGAATGCTTGTCCAGCTATCTGGAAAATTTTGATATTGTAACTTACTTTATTTCAATAACATATCTTACACTTTTTCTGTTTTTTCTGCACTGATGTTATAGGTATGATATTTGTCAACACCAAACACACAGATGAGAGGATACCATACATACATGATATTCTCTCCTGTTTATTTGTGGACGTTCAAATACAACTCTTGAAGAGATCTTCCATTTATAGATGACAGATAGACAGGTTTTTCTCCTGCCAGAAAATCCTTTGCAGCTGGAGCTCTCGGAGAGATGAAATTGTCCTTCATGACAGAAAGAGTGGTGTCCAGAATGAGAAATACTCTTTCAGAGTCTGTCTGAGATCCCAAGGGAAGATTTCCAAGTATATGCTGACCTGGAAGTGCCATGATTCAAGCAGGAAGGGTTTGCATGGTGTATGACTACTTTCCCACCTTAAAAAAAACCAATCAAGCCTCAGCTGGGCATACTCTGCTGAGTTGTAGATAAACAACCTCATTTTCATTGCAAACAGAAGTACCGCACAGTGTTATCTCTGATTTTTTTTTTTTTTTTTCAGGCAGGTCATTTTGGGAGTACTTAATGATCCTGACACAAAGATTGAACTGTAAATCGACATGAAACGTTACCAGACATAATTGGATACAAGATGGCTTCTGAGACTGGAAGCTTGCAGGTCATTAGGCTGTGAATTCCAGACACTCTTTGTGACATCCATCATGTGCTAAAAAACCTGCTCTACCTGGGCTGCATATGATCTGTCGAGAGGTGTTAAAAGGGCCTGAGAGCTGGCAGCTGCAGACACCTTAGGTAACAGCGAAAATGAAGTCAATAAAGCTGACAATGTTTTATACCTATAAAAATTGGGCTACTAATGAAAAATGCTTTGTGAAAATGCACGTTGTTGAAGTTAATGTTTTTTGCTGTGCTTAACCTGACTCCAAAACAGATTGCTAAATCATTGAAGATTGTGGGGGTTTGTGATATGCTATCCATATGCCGTGTAAAAAACATATTTGTTCATGAAGGTCACTATGTTCTCTTTTCTTGGAATTAAGAACAAATTATTCTCTTTATGGATGTTTGCTCCTCCTTTAGTAAAGAATGGCTACTGATGCATATTCTTTGTCTTCAGACAATTGATCTTCATGTGGTGTCTCTGTCTCATACATTTATCACTCCGTTCTCCATTCTTGTGAGAGATGAGTTTCCTTCCTCAAACCTTGTCAACATTTAGATTGAGAACATCCAGATTCTGCTAGTGCACCAGGTTAGAAAACTTTATTTTGACAGAACAATCAAGTTGTATAATTTTAGAAGGAGAAGACATGAGTGCTGTCCCAACCACCTACGTTTTGGCAGAAATCCTGATGTCAAACAGGCACTCTGATTTGTGTCAAGATTGTTATTTGCTTTGTACCATATGGAGTAAATTCAAATAATTTCACTTTGTAGTCATTTGATAGTTCTTGCATATTTTGCAATACTGATTCAGTGCTGAAGCAAGTGCCTCATTAAAATTTTAAGGGGGAAAATGTACATAATTATTTGAGTTCTATTATCTGTTATTAACTTAGTCCCATTTTTTCTTTCCCTCTTTTTGAATGCTATTTAAAATATTCTACATTTAAAAATCAGAATATTCTTTTTTGGTCTGTAAGCTAGTAGAAAGACTGTGAAAAACCATCAATCAGACCTATTGAGATTACATTTTCCATGACATATTTTACAAATATGCATTTTAACAATTAACCTCAGTTTTCAACTAGATTATGAGAAACAAATCAAAAAGGAAATAGTTCTGGCTGAAATAGTTCTGCAGTACTATATTTCACAGAATGTCAATGACAATTTTCATTTTTAATTCATGGTTTATTATAATGCTTCTAATATCCTAATCCTTCAAAAGGAAATAAAGATGCATAAGCTAGAAATACCATTAAGACAGAGTTCTTTTTCTTTGAAAAAAAAATTTCAATTCACAATGAGATCAAGCAAGCTCTGAATGATAAAATTAATCTTCAGGCAAATGCTCAAAATCAATTTGGTTGGATGGTGCACAACCAAAAATGTATGCATGTGTTTCTATGTACTGAATTGTAGAACTCACAGGTCCAGTAATTGATACCAAGTTCTCATGTTTGAATTTGCTTATTTTAATAATCTATGAAAATGTTCCTTCTGTAATATAATCATTTCAGAGAAGGGATCTGCAGAATCAGGGAAAATGGCCAGTTATGAGACACACGCAGCTCAATTTTGTTCAGCTACCCTTTTGTACTTTCTTGTCGGGAGAGTCAGGCTCTGGTCTGACGCAATAAATATGTGCTCAAAGAAGCCAGTCTTTGAGCTTTTCTATTTTCCAGTGGCAATACTGGTTCACGGGGACTGTTCTGGCTGACAGGACCACTGAAACACAGTGCATGTCAGATGTAATTTATTCCCACCCCACCTTATCTGAAGAGTTCACTGAGCAAAACGAGGTCAAAAACAGATGATACAGAGCCAACAGCCTCCTTATATACAGCACCTGGAGTCAGTTGTTGACTCTTCAGGACAATTTTAATTTTTTATGTGCTGCTGAGCATACAAGGTACAACTGAGGCAGAACAGAGCAAGGTTCATGGCTGGTTGTTAACGTAACTATTTGAAAGGCTCATGCTTTGCATTACACAATGCATCTATAAAGCAGGCCTTGAGAAAATATATTCCATAAAAAGACTTTTACTAGTACAAGCTGAAGGATGGTAAAAATAACAAAGCTGTTCCTCCAGTAAGTGAACAGCCAAATACAAACCTTTCATTTCCTGGCTTTTGCATTCTCCATTCTCCCTTCTGCTCTCTCCTTGTTTCTGCTGTATTATCCCATGTGGTGCTATATAGCATGTCAGCCCCTCTTCTCATGGCTCTCCATAAACGGAATCTTCTCAAATCAGAATTCTCAGCTCTTCTAGCAGATATCTAAATTGTTGGCCACCTAATTGTCTCAAGTTTAGAGAGAGTTCTGCAGTTTAGATGGCATAAATATTATTGCTAGTGTTATTAATGTCAGACAGCTGACTGACATCACACTACCTAGAGAGTCAGGCAGTTATCTTCCCTCAAGAGGAAATTATCTTCATTCCCTTACCAGGAATCATGGAATACCCTTAGTTGGAAGGGACCCAAAAGGATCATCAAAGTCCAGTTCCTGGCCCTACACGGACAGCCTCAAGAATCACACCATGTCCTGAGAGTGTTGTCCAAATGCTTCTTGAACTATGTCAGGCTTGATGTTGTGACCACTCCTCTGGGGAGCCTGTTCCAGTACGCAGCCTCAGGGTGAAACACCTTTTCCTGATATCCAAGCTAAACATCCCCTGACACAACTCCGGGCCATTCCCTGAGGTTGTGTCACCGGGCACCATTGAGAAGAGAACAGTGTCTGCCCCTCCTCTTCCCCTCATGAGGAAGTTGTGACTGCAGTGATGTCTCCCCTCGTCCTGCTCTTTTCCAGGCTTAGCAAATGAAGTGCCCTCAGCCCCTCCTCATATGGCTTCCCTTCAAGGCCCTTCACCATCTTCACAGCTCTCTTTTGGATGCTCTTTAATAACTTAATGCCTTTTTTATATTGTGGCACCCAAACCTGCCCCCAGCACTCGAGGTGAGGCCGCCCCAGCTCAGAGCAGAGCAGGACAATCCCCTCCCTTGCCCGGCTGGTGATGCTGTGCCTGATGCCCCCAGGACACGGCCCTGGGCAGCCTTGCATAGCTATGAACTCCTGTTTAGAGTAAATTTAGACTAGAAGACCTTCCAGAGGTCCTTTTCTACATGAATTTTTCCATAAATCTTACCACACAACCTTAACATGGAAGACAGACACCGTCTGTATATGTGACATTAAAAACATCATGCAAAACAGCAGTGTGGAGGGGGAGCACTGTTAAAGGGCTTTGACAACTGCACAGGAATTGTTCTAACTGTGCAGGCCTCTCTTTTTAAGTGTGTTCAGATACAATTCAAAGTTAATTTTGCTAATGCTATTGTGTTCCTGGTATAGACATAACTATATTAAGGCTTGTAGTAAGGAAACTGCAAGAGACTAATGCACATTTTTGCAGCTGTGGCATTCAGAATCATTTACTGGTTTATAATTACCAAAGTAAGCAATATGCCTTTTGTCAAATATTTTCAGCAACGATGAAAAGCGCACAAGCAAAAGAAAGGAGCTGAAGCTTTGAAGTCAGACAACTCCTATGTACAGCATTTGTTTAATGCAAAGAAACATATTGCTTCTCTAAAACAGATGCTATGGGGAAGAAAAAAAAAAGAATAAAAATATTCTCAGATGAGCAATGGGAGAGAACTAGAATTGTGTTTTTGAGACAAAAATTATCCCCACAAATACAGCAATATCCCCTTTACGTTGTGATCTTGTATAATTCATTGAATTAATCGTAAATGTGGTTAGAGCCCTTTTTTTTTTCTTTTACATACACTTAGGAACACCTAAGACAGGTTCAACCCTAGCTTAGTGTCACTAATAATTAATAGACAATCATTTTGATTGACTGAAGGCTACTTGTAGAGCATGTGTTGGGCAGTAACTCTTTACCTGGAGTTAACAGATGCTCGGCATTGTCTTCCCTTAAAAGGGTGCTTGGAGGACAGCAGGGAGAAGTGTGTTCTTTCTGGCTGGATTTTTATGAGGGAGGGGAGGAGTTGGGAGTCTGCAGCACAATGTACACTAAGAAACTGCTGGGAAACATAGGGCTGTTTCCTACAGACCCAGAAGGTTAACAGTGTTGTCTACAACTGGAAATCTGATGCAATCTGTCTGAGCAGGACTGGAAAGGTCAGTGAAAGGAGACAGTACGTAGAGGGGAGGCAGGTTTGTAGACATTTTTATTTAAAAGTTGTTTTGCTCTAGTTGCCCTTGTACTAGCCTAGCATCTCTAAGTACTGTTGGTGTTCCGAGGAAGAAAACGGTGAATGTCAAAAATCTGGCCAGTTCACATGCAGGTAGGAAACAGTGTCAATCCCTAACATAGCTGTGTTCCACTGAACATCTCTGGAGTGCTGTGTAGTGCCTTACTAGCAGGGAAATCCCATTTGTACTGCACTCCACCATATGCATGGGAATATTTCAACATGTTGCTTTTGTGACAAGCGAGAAAGTAACAAAATGCATGAGCAGGAATGCAGTATTTGTGTGACTTTGCCCATGTCCTCTGAGAAGCATGTTCAACCCAGCCTGCAGGACAGAATTTATCACCTTTTCTGATGTAGTAAACTTTACCTTTGAATCTGCTTCCAAAATACATATTAGTGAAATTAATTGTGTTTGAATTATCCCTTGATAAATAATACATTTCTCCATGCAACTAAGTGGAAAGGACAAAGACTCAGATTGGATCAGACTTCCATTAGAAAGACACATCATTAAACCTAAAGCTTCTTTCCTCCATTGTTCTCCAAAAGCAGGATAAACCCCCAAACGACCTCACTAATATATGAGCTATTCAAAGACTTCATCCTCTGAGAAACCATTTGAGCATGGAATATACAGCAACAGATCGTCTTGGTGTCCTTCTCTGGACTTGCTCCAGCAGGTCCATGTCCTTCCTGTGCTGGAGACCCCAAATGAATGCAGTGGTCCAGGTGGGCTCTCACTGGATTGAGGAAAGGGATCTTTTATGTGTAAATATGCTGCAGCAAAAGAGTTACAAATGTAGATGGGAACCTTCAACTTTGCATGAAAAGCACCCAGTGAGTCTGTGGCTTGATAGGGTAGACAAAAAAGGTTCCTAAAAGAAATGATGCTTTAAAGAGTGAAATACCAATGCTTCTTATATCAATTGGTTTACTGATACAGAAAAGAAGGATTATTGAGCAGAAATCAGCTGAAACTGCAAGCAAATTGAGTTGGCATAATTTCATTCTCTCCTTGGATTTTATTTTCTTCTACAGCCTTGAGAGCAGCTACATTTTTATCTCTATATTCATCTTGCAGATGTAAATATGTGGTGGGCTAGTGTTAGTTAACAACCGAACTCTCACCCAGCTGCTCACTTATTCTAGGACTACGCTCCCAGTGGGACAGAGAGAGAAAATAAGAAAAATTTAAAAAATCAGGAATGAGAAAACTCATGGGTGGTGATAAACACAGGTATATTGCTTTCCAATTACTGGCACAGGCAAAACAGACTTGACTTGCCAAGAATTAATTTATTGCCAATCTATTTTACAGATTTGGGTGGTAAGAATCCAAACCCCAAACACTGAAATAATCTTTCCTCTCCTCTTTCCCAAGAAGATCTTAATTCCTTTAGACCCCTTCATTCCTTTAGACTCCTCTACCCCACCCAGAGGCACAGAGGGATGTGAAGGATGCACAGGGGGATGCTATGTGCAGTCAGTAAATAGCAGGAAGTCTACCCTCTGCTTCTTCTTCACTCTTTTCCCCTGCTCCAGACTGCAGTCCTCCACAGGCTGACATGTGGATTTCTGTTCCACTTTAGAGCTTCTCCTTCTCGTCCCTGCCACTCCTGGAGCCCCTCAGTACCAACATCTCAACACCTACATGCAATACAAAATATCAAGGATGTGGAGAATGATTTTTAAAGAAACCAAGACAGAATGGAGGGTAATTGTGGGGTAAGCAGCAGGCAAACTCTCTGATGAACAGAAGCTGTCTGAAAATTGTTCTGGAAATTTGTATATCAGCCCTCTGACTGCCTCCAGCAGAGAGCAATACCTTGCCAATAAGTTCTGCATTTCTCAGAAGCTGACTGTATTTCCCATGGCGTTGCTTCAAGTTTTCAGGGGAAAAAAAAGGTTTGGGGATATTTGGTACATATTTGGCCATATTAATCAGGCAAAATCTTGCTACTGGGAGAGAGCTTTGTGTCCATCTCTAGTGTAATCACTGCTGCAAATACAAAGACAAGTCACTCTGTCTGTGGTGAACCTGGCAGTGCTGGGCTGTGTGGATCTGAAACAATGGAAGTATCCACCTCTACTCTTTTTGGGAAATCATACCACTGTTTATAGCAATTGCCTTCCATTCTATTGTTCTTCTGCTGAAAAACTGCATAGGCGGGATGTGCTGTGGGACTGCTGGTTGTGCTTGGGGCAGTGGCTTGGCATCATCACATGGTCCTGGAGACGCAGGATTACTTCACCGTCACACAGCTGAGTGTTACTTTTTGCTGTTTTGTTCTTGGAGTGGGAGCTACAGCCCCAAGTCAGTTGCCTAACACCAAGTCAGAGGCCATTAATAGGAGATCCACAAATTTAGCATGTCAGGGGATCAGTCATGTTCTCTGGGATAGGCACAGGCTGTCTCTTCAAATTTCTTCTGTAAGACTGAAAACAAGATGAAAGTAAAATAATTTATAGGTTATGACAGAGAATAAATGAGATGCAGTGACTGAGCTGCTCAGTAGTTGATAGTCCTTGGGTTCCATTCGACCCTGGAGGATTTTCCTGGTGACAATTTCGTTATCAGTGGACTTGAATTTGCAAGTGGTGGGAACAAATAAAGGGAATTATTAAAAAGCCCTCGCATTAAAAGCTTTCTCCTAGCAAGGCAGTCAGCTGCCCAATATCTGTCTTCAACAATACAGAAAAAATTCTGACTTCTCTCTGTAGTTAGAAAAGTTAGTTCTGTACTTCATAACAGCGACATGGAGGTGTACCTTATTGTATTTAGTATGGTCTCAAATAGTCACTCTTGGCTACTACAGTATTATGTCCAATAAGAAGTGTATCATTTCTGTCTTAGAATGAAAACTGTTAGGGCAAAATGCTTAAATTTCTGCGAGACACTTAGCATAGGCTTACCTGTTGCCCTGCTGAAACAATGCTGTACGCAGCCAGCATATAAGTAGTTAAATAATTGTCTGCAAAAATAAATGTGAATGAAAAACCAGCCATTTGACAGCAATGGTTCTAGTGAAATGTTGCAGAGGTAGGTTTAGTAGAGCTTCTTGAGTCCTGGCCTTGCCTTGCATAAACATAAAATCTGATAATCTTCCTCGTAGGCACTTGAAATTCTATTTGTAAAAGGAATAAATCTTGGGAACAGACAGATCTTCTTTTGGAAAGGTGGCTCATGATTTCAGTGCTCTGATACTCGCTATAGACCTTCTTTTTCATCCAGGTACACTTGCGTATTGACTGCTTTTATCCATTTGTTTGTATGATAGTTTTATAATTTTGATTTTCTCTCCTTCTGGTATGAAATACTCGCTTTTATTTGTAGAAGGAAATTGTTTCAGCTGTCTTAATTTTGCAACATTAGGAAAAAACAAGCTCTTCTAGTCCCCTTTAAAGGAGTATTTTTCCAGGTTTGCTTGTGTTATTCAGTCAGATTCTGTTCTAATTTGGAGTGAAGTCTGGATGCACACCCCTCTGTTTTCCCCCATTTCATGGAACTGAAAAGTTCTTAGGGTAAGCACTACCGAGCAACAACCAAAACATCACTCTGTTATCTACATTATTCTCATTCTCAATCCAAAACACAGCACTGCACCAGCTTTCAGGAAGAAAATATACTCTACCCCAGCCGAAACCAGGACACTATGAGAAGAAAATCAAGGCACAAAAGTGAAATAGAGTGCCAGTAACCTCCAGCTGAATACTCTTTTAGTGAGATGTAGGGAGAAAATACTGTGGGGTACCCATATCCACAGATTAGACATGGTTTTGTTGTTCTCTGTACATGTTTTGCATTCATATTTTTCAGCACAGATAGTCAGGAGTTTACCTTGTCTTCCTGATGGAGTTGACCACTATTTGTTATAATGACATTAATACTTCCCTCTCTCTCTTTGAAATACTTTCCTCATATATAATAGAATTGCATTTGCCTTCCTTGGTGCCTAATCTTGATAGCTTGTAATAAACCTGTAGCTAATTAGTTGAGATTACAGGTCCCATGGCTTATCCTTTCCAAGCAGGAGCTCCCAATTTACACTGAGATCTACAGTATTTTTTCAATTGCATTGCTTTGCATATAGCAATGCTAATTTTATTCTCATTTTCATTATTTCAGTCCTGGCCACTCAGTTATCGCAGGCCTCTTTTATGAGGACTCTCTCATGCACTTCTCTTTTGTGCATCCCAGCGTAGCACATTCAGTATGCTTTATTGGCGTGCACTTTTGCTTTATGACAACATTGTTAATGAAAATATTGGAAAAGATTCGTTTCAGGGGCAGTACTTAAACTCCACCAATCACCTTCTGCTGGCATGGTATTTATTCTTTCAGCAGTACCTGTTGTAGTCACCCCTCTAGCGAGCACCTCACCTGCCCTGCAGCTCCTCTACCAACCCTCTAATTCTGTCACTCATTCAGATCTTTCTGAAACAGAGTGCCTCAAGTGAGACACACATCCATCTTGTATTTGGTACTTCTGGGAAAAAGAGAGGGGGGAGCATGCCAATGAACATGGAAGATAGACAGACGTGTGCCAACTACCAAGTTGAAATCAGTTGTATAAATGAATAATCTTTTAAATCCTGTTAAGTTTTGTCTAAATTACTTCTATTTTTTTTTCTGACAGTGAATTAATTCCATAATTTCAATTCTATGTTGTATTTAAGGATACTACTCCTTTTTAGTGTTAACTGCACTATCTTTTAATATAAAATTTCATATTCAGTATATTATGAGCACTTTACTCTACATCATCATTCGTAAAACAGATTGTTTATGTCACATGTAAACTGACATCCAGTTCTGCAAAATTTTCAGTCCAGAGAATCATGGGCAATTCTAGGAGTGTTTCACAAATAAGGGACATACAGAAGAGAGAGATGCTAACAGCCACTATTGTCAGTATTTTTTTCAAAATATAGTCTGTAATTTGTTTTTTGATTTTTCATAATTCTGATCTTAACATGCATGTAGTTGGTGGCCCCTCTAAAGCAGGAGAGGCTTATGTCAACTTCAAAATTAAAGAAGAGAAATATTTTTGGATATTCACAGGTTTTTTTCTCAGAGCAATGTAAATTGATGAAAAAAAATACGTCAAAACACAGTTCAAAATCAACCTGTGCAACCTGCTGCTAAAAATAAAATAAATCCTTTACTGAGATGAAGAGGTTTGTTGAATTCAAGGCTGGCACAGATCTGTGAATTCATGTTGGCCTCCTCTAATTGTCACTTCATGAAGTCAAAAGTTCTTACTCCACTAATGTTTGACAGCAATCTGAGCTGCTCAACTAAATAGAAATAATCCCCTAAGGGTTTTTCTGACTGCCCTCTTTATCTCCCAGCTATCTCTGACAGACTCTTTAGAGGGCTTTAAATTCTGAAATTGCCTCTTAAACAATGAATGAAGCAGGGATTTGGATGGTCAGCTATCTCACACTTCTTTCTCTAGTGGGCAGTCTATTTCTAATGCAATTAACATCACACACAGAAGATAGGACATCTCAAAATCATTTCAAGGTTTGTAAAAATGCCAGAGAAAAGTGAGTGCGCAGAGAAATAGGCATATATTCCTTAACATGTCATGAGGCAGCACATCGTACCACCATCTCAGAATTGTAGCATATCCAATTTGCCTTAGGGAATAGGGGGGAGTTCAGAAAAGATTATCATGTTATGCAAATGGATCTGGAAATGCTTTCTAACTGGTTTTAGTAGGTACAACTGTTTTAGTATACAGCTAAGGCACTAAACAACTGAATCTTCTATTGAAGTTATTTTACCTGCCCTAAATATTTGTTGGATTAGTAAAAACTCTACTTGTGGCTGACAGATGTTCAGGCCCAAAGTTGTCAGAGAGATGTCCCAGGGTCCTGCCTGCCAAAGAAAAATGCGTGTTTGGTAGTATCGACTAAATACATTTCATTTAAATGGATTGGAATGCATTTAACTTCTAAGTATTGGCCTTCTTTGTTCTAGTAGCATGGCTAAAGCCAATTTGAGATAATGTTCCTTCCAAAATCTAACCATTACATCCAGCATATTAAAGTTAATCTATTGTCATTGATTTTGGTTCTGTGCCACACTGGGGAACACATTAGTCCCCATTTCAAAAAGGATGACACAATTCTTTGGTACCATTTGAAGAGCTTCTCTCAATCAAAATTTTTAACAAGGTATGTATCCATATTATTTTTCTTTCCTTTGCTCACCACTTTATACTTGATATTCAGTTAATTATATAAGGAAAACATGTAAGTTTTTATCTTAAACTCATACAGATAAGGATACAGGAAGCTGTTTCTTAACAAAGAAGGGAAGAAAAGGAGATAGTTTATTTTCTTGCAATTGCACGCCAATACAAAATGAAACATTAATTTAACTGGTAGTGAAGTGTACCTGCTTCATCTTTCTTGTACTCTTGACACAATGCCCATTGCTTTTGTCTTCTCTTTCTATGTCATGTTGACCTCAGCTGCGGTTTTGGCCATGTAAGTCAGATACCAAAAAAAAACAGGAGAGAAAGATTTTGTTCTGAGAAACCCTGCAGCAGGTAGAACTTTAGAAAATGGATAGAGCTTACAAAATGTTAGCAATTGTATACTACAGTGCCTTCCTTATTCTGCTAACAAACAGCACTGCAGAGCTTAGGGGAGAAAAAAAGGAAAATGGATAGTGCTTTTCCTACTGTATTTTAGAAGTCTGTATTAGCAAGTCTTTTATATGTTTGTGAATAGGGAAGAAACCTGGTAGTAGAGTTGAGCATGGAAGAGAAAATTGTTGCTACTTAAAACCTAAACTAGAATTCTTGGTATTGCATGGATCTTCTCTGAAGAGCAGGCAGTTTCTCCTGTTTCAGGAAGCCAGATGGAATGGCTACATTTTTTGGAGAATCAAAAAAGTAATCTCAGACTGATTTTTTGACTGTTCTTGTAAAATGTGTTGGAAAAAACAAATTGTGTTCTGTGCTTACTAAAAATGACATTCATTCATCACCACACCCAGCAGCAGGAAAATTCCAGCCAATGAGCTCTTCACTGCAGGTGGCTACAAGAGGATTGATTATCAGTATTCAATACCAGTCTGAGTTCCTTCACCCACTCCAGCTTCCCTGTGTGTGCTTCCTCATGAGATAATGTGAAGAAGGGAGGACCACAGGCATGCCATTACTATAATTCCTTTACCAGTATATTCCAGAGATGGAGAAAAAGCCATTTGTAAGTGCAGGGCAGGCAGTCTCAGAAGTTGTGATCAGAACCAAGTGATGACTCTCACATGGCAGATTCCTTACTGAGTAGAGAATTAATTTGCAGGCTTGGGATTCTGAATACTTGGAGACAGGTTACCAGATGAAGAACTTCCTCTGCTTCAAGTTATGGGAGAGAACAACATCTTGTCCAAGGGTTTTTATCAGTAATTCAGAGCAATGAAAACATTTCTGTATTCCAAAAATACACACTGAGAGGAACAAGAGGTGACCGAGTGGGGCTGTGAAGCATGAGAGACAAAGTTCTATGTATCTGTACATGAAGTGTGCCAAGAGTGGGGCAATGACTGTTATACTACCCAGCTAGAGGAATTAATTTGTATGCTGCTATCCACATCAGACACAGGTTTTACCTTTTCTCATTTTTATATTTGTGTAGAAATTCTTTAAGCTCTTCCAGAGTGCAGCTAGGATGCCAGCTATTTCCCAAAAAGCCCCTCGTCAAGTGGACCAACTGACCAGGTGGGCGATATGGTCCTCTGCCCTAGAAAACAGGCTACTTCTTCCTTGCCTGTACCTCGCTTGGATTTGCAAGTGGCCTGTGGAGTGCTGGTGTGTTGGCTGTACGTCCAGCTCTTGGCAGACACCCAGGTACGTGTACAGGAGTCCAGTGACATTGATTGTCAGCGTTATGGGTTTTCTTCTAGCAGCACCTTCTGTCCTGTCCCGAGCACGTTCCCGCCCTGGGTGTGGTTATGTCTCCTTCCAGTGATGTGCCAACACTGCATAACACGCTGTTTAGCAGAGTACGCTTGTCTTGCTTAGTGTTGGAGTGTCAGTGGTGGTGATGACTTGTCTCCTGTAATGCCAGCTCTGGAATGGTTATCTTCCAGCTGTCATGGGCTCGGTTGGGCCTTTAGTAGGATAGGAAGCTTTCAGCAGCTTTGGATAAGGGAAATCCTTTAATGTCTGAACTGGCTGCATTTGCTGTTTGATGGAGTTCATGGTACATGACATCTTCAGAAGTAGGGAGTGGGAATGCTTGCAATATCTTTTGGAAACTCCAAAACGTGAAAGAGAATGCCAGAATAGACAGTGTCAGAGTGTGATGAATCATGCATGGCTGTAGCACAGTATTCAGCTGAGATGAAGGGTTTTTTTCACATGGAATGAGGCACTGGTTGTTTTGGTTAGTTTCTTGGATATTTGGGGAACTTGCCACCTCTCTCAGGGCAGCTTCCCTTCATCTTGCTATGAGAAACCCTTTGCTCTTTGTGCAACTCTAGAGAATTTCAGTCATAAGAATCGAATTGAAGGAGCAAGAAGACTTTTTTTTGGGAGCTATGTGGGTCACCATGAAGACCTCTGTAAAGTTCTTATTTTACTATTAAAATTAACGTTGTGCCTTAAACAGCAAAAAGAAGATATTTCTATGCAAAAATACTAAATCGTAGCATATATTTGCTACCATCTGTCTCTCGAATCTATACTAGACTCTAATCTTTTACATTTTACCTAGCTTTTAGGAAATAAGAAATCAGTGGTAGCTGCAAAATTAATAAGCAGGTGAATTGAGAAAGAAAAAATCCTGTATGCTTCACTAATAAAGATTCACTTTGATCCTGTTTTAGACATTCAGAACTTCAAAGTGAATATATACTGGCATCTGTAGTTCTAGTGTAAGGATTCAAGTCTCACCTCTACCATTTTAAGGAAGCTATTAATTTTTTTGGAATTTGAACACACCTTCAAAAATCCAAGAATGGATTTGTTCGAAGGGGCCCATAAACGCTCCTTTCAAGACAAAACAATGAAGATAGTCAAAATTGTACAGAGTGTAAATATCAGCAGGCAAATTTGGGGCTACTTTGAAAATAAATAATGCTCCACTAATGACTACTTTCTGGCTTTAAATTTTCCTTTGCTCCTATAATTTTGTCTGGTATATGAAAGATCTATTTATGCCCATTTTACTTTCAGTTCAACCCTATTTGAACTTTAAACCCATTAAATTATGAGATGATTTCCTTGGATTTCCTACACAGTGAAGTTCCTCAGCTGACTTTTAAGGAAACAGGGCTCTGCATTTCTAAAGGGAGATGTCCGTATCAAATTTTGATTTTGACAATCACGAAAGTATGCGAGGCCTTCTACTAGCCAAAATTTCCCACATTTTGCACTTCCAAGTCTTTACTTGGAGGTAGATAGATGCCTGTGAATGTCCATTCAAGCTGAGGATATGACCCAGATTCCTAAAGATGCTGTTGGAAGCAGGGACACTCCAGATTTCCAAGGCCTTTCTTCTTCAGATCAGGGAAGCTTATTGTCTCAAACCATAAGCCTATGCTGCCAGATAATTTAGGTTCGCAGTTCTCTCTGGGGTTCTGCTTCTCTTCTTACGTATTTTGATTCACCCCCAGGATGTATTTTGGAGCGTATCAATTTTTTGCATGCAGAACAAAACTCAGCTATGGTCCTGGGACGCATCCCAGCCTGCAGCAAGGATGAGCAGTGTCAACTCTTGCTGCCACATGCAGCACCTCAGCCTTATCTGCCATATGCAGTACGTCAGCCTTATCTCAGAAGAGTGTGTGTCTCAGCTGCAGGATATGTCCTCAGTTTCACACTAGAAAATAACAGTTCTGGTGGGCTGCAGCACAGCCTTTGCATTGTTACTATCAATGTCACAATGCAATGGGACAGCAGACAGGCCAACAGAGACAAGTTCCACAGAAGACAGACAGAGTCAAAGTCCTCTAGAAGGAGATAAGACTCGTGGACCCACTTGGACAAGGGCTGTGGTCTCTCCCTGAAACTGATGCATTTAGCACTGAGAACAGAACAGAGGCCTGTATCCTGTAGCTCTGGAGTAATCCCATCACCTAGGTCACCCCAAACTAAATATTTCTTGATGTCCATCCTTTAGAAATGGCTAAGACCTCAAGCTCCCAAGATGTTTGCCCTCAGAAATATTAGCACTGAAACCTGAAAGATTGACAAGGACTCTGGTTGAATCAACACACATACTCATTAGAACTCACAAACTATGGATCCTGGATTCAAGAAAACATATGGGCCTTTACACATGTGCCAGTACTCTTTTAACAGAAATAGTATTTCAGGCAAAAAGCTCTGAGGTTCTTGATACTCAATGTTACTGCAAGAATTATAAAGCCATGCTTGAACCTGAGTTCAGAAAATATTTCTTACTCACAAAAATTAAGATCTAAAATATTCCAGAATATTTGTATGTGTCGTGAAGGTTCCATTATATAAGAGTTACAGTTCTCACTGTCATGGATGGGTTAGACAGGGCTCAGGGAGGTAGGAGGTGAGTAGTTGGTTGTTAAATAGATAACTCCAAGATACATATGCAATAACCATCTTTTAACAAACATTTCACCTTGTCAATTAATAAATAAGGTATTATGTTACTCTTGCTTACGTATCTTTGCCTTGCATGTATCCTTGATATCAAAGGCCACATTATGATGTTCAAAAGTGAAAAATTTAAAATAATTAGTCAGTAAATTATATCTGGTCAAGTGTGTTCATTGGAGTGCCCTTGAAATGCTTTTTTGCCTAATCACATTTCCTCTTTGTTTATTCTATTTCATCATGCATAAGTTGCTCGAGCATTGCTCATTGAATCTTCGACAAATGGCTTTTATTATAGAAGGAATTCTCTGAAAGTAAGAAAAAAATTCTGAAGAGATTCACGATTTCTTTTCAGGACCTACCAACTTGGTTTCATAATAGTTTTCAGAGATGCAGCAAGAAAGGATAATGTTTATTTTGCTGATAGGGGAACTATAGAAAGTTTATATATATGTATGATATATATGCACTAATATATACACTATGTAAAGCTACAATGTTCAAGCTTTAGTGAAAAAGGCAAGGTATTTAAAAATCAAGTGACCTTATTTTTCAAGACACTAAACACTCAAAGTTTTCTGGACTTCAGTAATACCTACTTTAATTAAAAAGAGATCTCACAGCACAACTTTGGTCACCCATGCTTAATATATTCAGATAATTACATTTGCACAAGTTTTAGCAGAATCAATGGCAGAGAAATTTCATAACTAATGAAGCTCCTAAATCCAGTTGCTGGTGCTTATTTTAGCAGTCACAGTGAAAGCTGTTCAAGATTCAGCACTTTTGAAAACCAACTCAGGTACATGTCCAATCCTTGCATGCAGCAGTGATTTTCTTGTCAGGGTAGATTCAGTGGCTTAAGTGAAGTTACACTACCAGGAAAGGTGTTTGCTGTGAATTGAACTGTCTTGTTTGATAGTGCTGTTCATTCCCACACACTGTTGTCATGTCACTAAACCTCAACCTGTATTTCCCAGAAGAAAGACTTTAGTATTGATGGGAATATCTCATCAAAGCAGCATTTCCCATTGATATCAGGACTTTTACATAGAAATTGCAATACTGCATGAGCAAGTAATCTAGGCCTAACTTCACTTCTGATTTCTTTACCTTCTCCAAAACCGTGGCACAGGGGAATGGGAATGGGGGTTGTGGTCAGTTCATCACACATTGTCTCTGCTACTCTTTCCTCTTCACACTCTTCCCATTCCAGTGTGGGGTCCATCCCACGGATCGCGGTCTTTCAGGAGCAGTATGCTCCATCGTGGGGTTGCAAGCCTGTGGGGTCACAAGCCCTGCCAGCAAATCTGCTCCAACATGGTCCTTCATGGGCTGCATAGACAGCCTTTCTCACCATGGTCTTCACCACAGGCTGCAGGGGCATCTCTGCTCCAGCGCCTGGAGCACCTCCTGCCTCTCCTTCTCCACTGACCTTGGTGTCTGCAGGGCTGCTTCTCACTCATATTCTCACTCCTATCTCTGGATGAAGTTGTGCAGCTTTCTTTTCCCACCTTCTAAAATACATTTTCTCAGAGGTGCTACCTCTGTCACTGATGGACTCAGCCTTGGCCAGCAGTGGGTCCGTCTTGGAGTTGTCCGTCATTGGCTCTGTTGAACATGGCAGAAGCTTCTGGCAGCTTCTTTCATAATCATGAAGTCATTTGGATTAAAAAGGACCCTGAAATTTAATAGCCTCCAGGGATGGTGACTCAAGCACTCCCTTGGGCAGCCTGCTCCAGTGCTTAACACCCATTTTAGCGAAGGTTATTATCATTATATCCAATCTAAACCTCCCCCGGTGCAACTTGAGGCCATTTTCTCTCATCCTATTTCTTGTTACTTGACAGAAGACACCCATTCCCACCAGTCTACACCCTTGTTTCACGTAGTTGTTGAGAGCAACAAGGTCTCCCCTCAGCCTCCTCTTCTCCAATCTAAGCCACCTCAGCCCCTGCACTACCACAACCTTTCCACATAAACCTGACACAGCCAAGAAAGAGTCAGATGTGCTGTACATGTTAATTGCACACAAACACAGATTTACTACTGCTGAAAATCATCTTTGCCACGCCATTTTAATTTTACTGGTTCTGGTTGAACATTTAAAATCAGACCGAAAAATTATTTCCATGCTCTAAAGCTATATCAAACCTTGTTGATACATGTTAGGAATCATAGTTTCATCTGTCTTTCCAGAAATGCCAATTTGTTGACTCAAGTGTAGTATAACATATGCTGTACTTCCAGAGGGATGAATTCCATCGTCTTGGGATTTTTGCATTTCTGTCTCGGAATGTTCTGTACATCCTTACTAGATGCATGGCAGTGGCAGATGCGTTTTTAAAAATCAAGGGTTTCTGTGATACTTCCTGCATATTTATTCTGTATATAATTACTTAAAATGAAGTAAGATTTGCCTGTGGTCTGTTTCTGTATAATATTATTGAGGTATGTGATTCAGCACTCCAAAATTATTATATAACTTGTGAAATTTAACGTGAGATCATAGATTTTGAAAAATATCTGCCACTGTCAAAATCCTTTTATTTGAAAACCTTAAAGCTTATAAAACTGTGTTTACTTCTTGAGTTAGGGTTACTCTCTGAATTAAGGTTATTCTCTGATGCATTCTAATTGTGCTTAGGAACTAGATACCTTTCAAACTAGTGAAAACTAAAATTTGTGAAATTTTATAGTTTTAGAGGCAGTGGCTAGGAAATCATTACCAGGATGAAAAGTGCAGGATTGCTCTTTTTTATCTCCGAAAGATCAAAGGAAGACACAAAAATGAAGGCTGATTCTGAAAATGTGGCTGATGCTTTTTTTCAGATACAGTCGTCCATTGACCATCACACAAAGGTTTCAGATAGATGTCTACATTCTTTCATAGTTTCAGATTCTGTTTTTTGTCCATCCAAATCTGATAGACTTCAGGACACATAGGCAAGTATACTGCATTAGGTTGCTAGACATGAAGCAATCAAAGAGCATTTTTTATTTTCTATGGGAAGAGCGAGGAAAAATGGGTTTAGTTGATACCATTTGTTCAAACTATATGCTGAAAAAAATGTTGAGGTGCTCCAAACCCCAGACAGTGTAAATGGGAGCAAGGGTGCAGGTAGGAAATAAAAGTTATCAAAGATTTTTCATTCTTCTCCCTGGATTGTACAGGGCACGATGTCTTTGTGAAGGAGATATTAGTAATTTCTTTAAAAGCCTTAAGTGCTGAAATAGGTTGTGTTTACTCCTTATAAAGTCTACTTTGCTTAGTCTGAGTTGCCCTCATGATTAGCAATTAAAATGATAAAAAGGAAGAGCATCTTTCATTAACAGTTGTGGATATATACTGTGTCTCTTTATCACAGAGATCAGATAGTTCTAAAAACTACAGTGCATATTTGTAGCATTAAAACATGAGATTTTCCTTCAAAAATATCTGAATTAACTCTTTTTTTGTCCTCGCCCTTTTTTGCTAGCAAAATCTGTGGTATTTTTAACACCATTTCTTATTTAAATCTAAGTAATCCACCATGTTTTATCCAGCATTGAATAAACAGACATGTCCTTATTCTACATTGGGAGGAAAAACACAAAGAATGCTTGGACTAAGATGCCTATATTTGTTTCATCGTTGTACAAAGAAGATATTTAATGACCATCCAATACAGAGACATTTCAGGCCTATACACGTGAACAATTTTTCAGTTTTTGAGATGGTTCCTGTGTTCATACTGTCCCTGAAAAATGTATTTCTTGAGAGGAAAAGAGTTTCAAATAATACTTTTGGAGCCATCTTATAAATCTCCCTCTTCCCTTGTTTTAGTGGTTGTTGTTTTTCTTGGCCTGTGAAAATATCTGTCATTTCCTGATGAGCGTGGGATTCAAAGTGACAGAACAGAGTTAGACAAGTCAGGTAGCAGTAAAAACACAGATTTTTGCCACATCTCTCCTAGATGTTTCTAAACTTGGGAAAAAGTTGTTAAAAGGAAAATCAAGTTCCTGCAACTTTATTCTTGTGGGAGCTGGGTTTATCTGCAACATTTCTCTATAATAACAATGTGCTTCAATGCTTACCCTTTCTTTGGTTTAGTTGATTTGAACTATTACAACTTTTAAGTCACCCTTTGTTCACTGTTTATCATGTCTTCTAACATTTTATGACCTTTTAAAATTTTAATCAATAAAATATAGGAGGAAAGAAGCATCTCGGTGTCACCTTAGACAAGGTGTGATCTGAAGGTCCAGGCAAGGATCAGTGCTCGCTTCAGTTGCTTTCCTGCAGCTCTCACACCCAGAGCTGCCCTTAGAGACCGTCCCAGCTCTTGCTCAGGGACGATTTCACCAGCTCAGTGGCTTGCCTGGGTTGACCTTCACTGGCCACCGCTCCCTCACACGCACACACCTGCACCTGCCAAAAGCTCTGCGGGCACACCCGCGGTCTGACCCGTGGCTGCACTCACACACACACACACACACACACAGGTGCCCACAGAGTACACGCCTCTCACCCAGGACAGAGCTGGGGAGGCATTTAAAGGCAGGACAATCAATATTCCTCTTTTTCTCTTCCTCCAGAACACAAGAAAAGACGTAGCCTTAACTTATATCCAAAAGAAAGCACACAGGTCAAATTATAATGGGCCCTTTGCAAAAGAAGGCAGTATGTGGCATTCCAAAACAGCAAGCACCATCAAATTGGTATGCTGAATTTTATGATAATACTCCTGATATTTGAAAATGGAGTAAAAGGACAAAAAACATTTATGCTGTGAAGTTATTTAAGTTTCATTCAAAATAACACACACCTCCAACTCTATTGCCTTTTTTTCTTGACTCTACCAGCCAACTTGTATTTTTCTAAGTGAATGAAATTCAGTTTAGAAAAAAAAGACTTTTTTTAAAGGTGCTCTCTCTCTTTAATTATATTATGTTTTCAACCCAGTTCCTGTTTTAATATTAATTCTGTAGTGACCCAGAACCCCCAGGCACATACACAGACACCTGAGCTACTGGAGGACAGGAGGCTGAGGTGGGGCATGGCAGACAGGAAGGGAATGTAAAAAAGAATGGGTTAGTTTGTCTAAATCAGACTAAAGTCAGACCTTATCGGACTGGGACATGAGCTTAACCAAGCAAAAGATGAAGACTTTTTCGAAGAGCGGTGCTATTATTTTCATTCTTACCGCTTTGTAGGCCTACTTTCCATCTATTTGTTCTTGTACCTGTTTTTTTTTCCACAAACTTGATATTCATGGTAGTTTGAACTGCATGAATTAGAGGCTCCACAACTTTACTGCTCATTCACATCTTGGAAATGAAAGATGGCTGCAGATTGTATGAACTGTAGAAATTAAAAAAGTACAATGCTGTATGTTGTGTATGTACAGTATAATGATTGTGGCACAATTATGCCACAATGACTAATTTAATTAACAACATGTTCAAGTTAACAACAAGTTAATCATGTTTTGAGTCAAGAAAATACTGGAATCAGCACTTACTGAAATTATTGTACCCCTGCACCAAGCTGCTCCAATCAGAAGCCCAAAGCAGTGTAAGTAATTAAAGAAATATCTTGTGTACAAGAAGTGACATCAGAGTACCGTTAAAAACCATAAGCAAAGCTTTGCCTCTCATGTTTTCAAGACTTGATATCATGACCTTCCACTGAAAACCTTAAAAGGCTCACAGCAGATTAGATTTGGTGCCTTATGAAAAGACCTTGGAAGAGAGAGTGAATTGCCAAATTTATGTTTGTGAAAATAACAGGCATTGAAACTGTTTGACTGGTACTGTAGAGGAATGGTATTTTATCCTGAGCAGCAGTGGAATGAAGTGAAAATGCAGCCAAAACACTTTTAAATGTAGTTGCAAGTGAAAAATACCCCTTTTCTGCTATGTTTCAGCTCAGTTTCTGTTTAAAACTCATGTCTATGAAAGTAAATGACCCATGGAAATGTCATCTTAGTGGACTAGAATAAGCTACATCACTCTCTGAAAAAATATAGAGGCAATTTCATCATCTGAAACATCAGTTTTTCTCCAAATGTTATTTATTCTGTCTGTTAATTCAACTTATGGCATCTGGTTGGAAATCTAAACTGTGAATCTTCTGCAATTCTATTGATTCAGACCAAAATTTTAGAATGTTTTAATACTCCTTCTGCCTTTTATAGGGTAAATAGAAGACCCTTGGAGGGATTTCAGTAGCAATTAAAGTTCTTTTTTTCTTTTCTTTTCTTTTTGTTTTGTGAGAAAATTAACCCTTTTTTCATTCTCTTTTTAATTTTCATTCATTTTCAAGCTTCTCTAGGAATTTTATCACCATTTAAATGATAGGAGTAATCATCTTTGTAAGTATCATATTTTAGATCCATTCCATCTAGTCTATCTAAAATCTGAAATCCAAAGACAATTTTTTTTTCTGACAGAATTGGAGCATGTTGGCAGGCCTGCCAAAGCATGCAGAGCATCCAGGAGTAATGCAAAGCTTGCACAAAGATGAGCTGTAGACACTGGTTTGTCAGTCCAGCTGACACAAATTAAGAACATGTAACATGATATAGTGAATATTTTCCCTCTTAGAACATGAAACATAGTTAGTCCTTATACTGGCAGTGAAAGCATACCGGTATGTTACTGGATGGCTCCTTGACAAAGTTCTAAACATGCAAGAAAACTCAAGTTCCAGCCTAAAAAGAGATGTTTTGGCATAGGAAGAATAAAAGGTGGATTTGGTTAAGGCATTGAGCAATCACAGCTTTCTTTTTCAATTCGTTACAAACCAAAACATACATCCACCCAGGTCACAATATTGCCCTAAGTATTATGTATAGAAAAAAAGAAAATAATAAAAGTTTGGCTGAATTGTCATATGATTTGATTTTTTTTTGTGTTTATATGCTCCACAATACCTGAAGACCAGAGTGACAAATACCAGGGCAATTCTAAGCATGTTTGCCTTTGGAAACCATGGTTTGCCCAAAGGATCGAGTAGCTCAAGCCACACAGCACTCTGCTACACGCAGAAGAGTTGCACAAGCACTACACACCACACAGTCACAGTGGCGCGTATCTCACCCTCCCCAGAGCAGAGGGACACAATACAGGTGCCAAAAGCAACCCAGGAGCTCACCCTCCCTCCTCCTGTCAGTCAGCAATGCTGAGCTCAGAATCCATCCCATATACTCTCATGGAGAGGTAGTAAATACATTTTAGTGCAAAGCTTGCGTCTGTATCATGGCTCCTGGACCAAGCCTAAAACCCTGCTTTTGGAACCAGTTAATATTCTCCATCCACATCAGTAAGAGCTGAAGGGCTGCACAAAACTGCTAAAAAACTTTTACAAGGATGAAGAGAGGCAGTTAATATATCACATTTGATATCAATTAGATACCTCTATATTGACATAATTTAATTTATTGGTGGAAATTTTTCTTTATCTACAAAAGAAACACTCCCAACCTCTGAACCCATGAAAGGAGGAGTAAAAAAGGATATATATCTTGTTATCATAAAACAAAAGTGTAAATAGGGAAGAAGAGGTTCTATGTCACACCATGCATTCACATGATGCTTATACAAGCTGTAATTCTTCTGAGAGTCATCCTCCACATTCCCTAGAGGAGATGCCTGTGCATAGCTGCAATTCATCTCCTCTGGGACGGATATCTTCTTCCCTTGTTTACGCCACAGGAGGCTTTAAAGGTTTCTGGGCTTACTGAGAGAGTGATTAAGCTCACTGACTTCCTACAAGGCATGGAGAGGTCGCCATATCCAAAGTAAACTCACCACACCCTTTTTGGGCGTCTGTAACCAGCACTCGTAATGCTCTAAAAAATCCCCCACACTTGTTATGAGGAGAAGGTGCTGAATTAACCAACTCTGCAGTGACAAAAGGACTCGTGGGACAGTAGGTTCACAGCTTTCCATACTAAAGAAGAGTCTGCTGAGGACAGTAAGTCCAACATGCTGCTTTTGTCCCCAGCACAAGCCAAGAAGGTAACAAATAAAAGAAGGCATTATCCTGGCACAGACTCTTTACGTAGTCAGAGCACCAAGAATCCCATCCTGCTCAGTGAACTTCAGATGAATCACAGCCTGGAACTACTATCTTATACACTTAATCAGATGAATAATTCATGAAAATTTATCAATCCCAAATGAAGTTGGATTGTCTCTTTTACTTATTTATACATTGTTCATAAAATTAATTTTAGAAAAAGAAGGTTGTATTACTCATTAATCTAAAATACTCTGCTCCAGGTAATTGGAGATCACCTGTAGCTAGCTGTATTTCATTTTTTCCATGGACAAGCCTCAGTATAGACTCAGTAAGAACATGGTGAATAATGTACATAATGCATTTAACACTGACTTTTGATATAAAACAACACGGTACAACATTTCCCTCTCCCATTTTCTTTCTTTTCAGCCAACTTTTTACTAATTTTTGAGAAGCATGAGGGACATTGACTTTATATGGATTCTCCTGAAGCTGATGTTCACATAAACAAGCAAAGATTACCCTCCTTGGGTAGAGGCTTCAGGAGAATCCATATAAAAGTGACAAACCAAAATTGACACATCGGATGTAAAATGGAAATTAAACTCCTTTCCTGGGGTTTTGCTAGCTTAAAAATCTTGTCATTCCAGGTTTCTTTAACTGTGGTGCACAGAATGTTTATTTGTTTTTAATTTCACTGTTCTTCTTTCTTTTCTAGGTCATGCATTTCATTATTTCCTAGCGTTTTAGCTCATTTCTTCCTGTTTTGATTATGTAAGGAAGTAAGACTGGTGCTATACATCAAGGCAAAAATTGAAAGCACTTCTCTGGTTTTAACAAGAGGATCCCCTTTATCAAAATGCTTGTGGCTATTGTAGTGTCTGCTTTCATCTCAGCTCTAATACAAGGGTGACATTAGTCATATTATACAAGAGCAATAAAATACATTATTTGAGTTAAAGGTATGAGGCTTTTACTAGAAGTTTAACCTAAAGTAAAACAATGTTCACAAGTTCCTGGAACACACTGAATCTAAAAGAGAGAAAGCAGGCAAGAAGAAAACTAACAGCGTCACCCAAATGAATATCTTTGGGGACAGCAGGAGAAGGGTATGTGTGTATGTTCCAGCTTCTGAATGTATTTGAGCATGTGGACCAGTAGCATGAGCTGTCATGAGACCAGAGGGACAAACTGCAATTCTGTCAAGCTGATCTTCATTTCTGCTGGTACAACAGTATCTCCACGAAGAGACCTGGAGGTATCATAGCAGGCTCTCTTCAGCATTCAGTGATGTTGAAGATTATCTGTCCTGTTGATGCCAGACTGTGCACGTTGTATTTCGGTGGCATTATTTTCTCCATGGCAGTGGTTCTGGTCAGGAAAAGGACAGATGCTGGTTTACGTGCAGCCGAAACAACGAGGCAGATTATGTCTCCAGGCCAGCCCAGCTGTGATGCAGGAACCTGCCATGCTCCTTCACAGCACTCCCAATCAGTCTGGCATGACCAGGAATTGTGCTTTTGCATGCAGAATGCATTTAATAGTTATCCCTCTGTCTGCTGTGGCCACCACAGTTGTTGCTCTGGTTGGACTGGAAGAAAACAGCTGTAAAGAAAGATACTTTCTATTCCCTTCATCTCAAGCACGATCTCTACACAGCAAATATTGGCCACAAGCCTCAATCTGCTTACAGGACATGTAACTTTTATACAGCTATTGTAGGTTACTTAAAATGTCAGGTAATTAAATTGCCATGTACGCTACTACTCTGCAGTACGTTGGACACAGCCCTTCTCAGGCATATAGAGAACAGCTGGAAAAAATTTTACTAAGGCTTATGTGTGTAAACAGAACAAGTTATGCTTAGAACATGATTAGACTTCATTTTTCTAGTTTCTTCTCCATGAAGAAGCAGACTGGCTGACTTTTGCAGCTGTTTACTACTTAGCTGAAAAACAGACTCAAATTAAGCCCCAAGATTTGAGTGCATATATAAAACTTTTTAGCTACACTCTCCATCTTACCCCTTCAAAACACCATAAGTTCTGTAATGTCTAAAATACAGTCAAGAAACTCATCTGATCGCAGTCTGGATTGGTATCATTGCTATAATTTGATTTTGTCAAAGGTGAAGGAATTTGAGCCCTTGTGCCACTCTTACGAAAATATGTGCTTTCAGTTCTGGTAACTGGTGATGTTTTCAGCAGCCCAGAGAAGGAAAACAGCCCAAAGGACTGAACTACGTTTTACTTTGTTAAGTGTCCTTTTCTGCTAAATACTAAATCATAATGCAGAACAACATGTGGAATTTTGTGGGGTTGTTTTGCATTAAATGCTTTTTCTACAGAGAAGGCTAGTCCCTAATTTTTCAAGTTGTCATTGATGTGAACAATAAATCACAAACACACAAACAGAAGTTAGAAAATGATACCATTATTTTAAAACAGACTGATATCTAGGTAAAATATTTTGAGAGTAAAGCCAATATGAAGATGTTATAAAAATGGTTTACAAAATTACATTGCTTGCATATATGAAAAAAAAGTGTAATTTCTTTTAGCCTTTTCCACTACTGTAAAGAATAATCATTAGTCTTGTGTGGTATGAACTATTGCAATGTTAATGATTTAGAAAATTAGTTTAAGATTGTTTCTCTTATCTGTAGAGCCATTTTAGGGGCTGCTGTCCTTCCTCCATCCTTCCACATAGCTTCTCATTTTTGCTTTCTATCTTGGTTTATGTTGCTGCAACTCAGGGCTAATGGTGTGTTTTCATTATCGTCCTTCATGAAATGTTCATCGCATTATGGCCTTAACAAAACAGTAAAACAAGCAGCAGAACTAACCAGGGTTCTTATCTAAGATTGCAACAAACTCAGAGAAAAAAATTGATTGGTAAGCAGAGATGCTATAAGATTAGCATGACACTGCATAAGTTCTTAAACGAAACCACATTTTATTTCAAGGTTGTCTTGTTTCTTAAACACAGGAAAAAATACAGTAAGCCAATTCTGAAACGAGTTGTTTTATAAAGCTAGAGGGTTCTTTGTAGCTAAAATTAGGGTAGAACCCCGAAGACATAAGCAGCAAGCATTTTAAGAAACAGGTAAGAGATGGAGATTTTAATGTAAGTGCATCAAGCTGCCCTGCAGGGAGGCAGGGTAATGAAATTGTACTGATTTTCTGTACCAGTGAAGAATGTCACTGTATGTTACTGCTCTGACCAAGATAGTCCCTGTAATGCTTTTCTGCAGTAATTTGCTTTGGAAGAGACAGAACTTTGATTTTTATCTCGGGACAATGTGGCACACGCAGTTCAAATCTTTTTGAATTATTTAATTCTTTGCCACACACCACACTGCCGTGACATAGTCTAATAAAAACTATATGTAATTAATTGTTTACATATGTATTAATAAGTGTACAACTATCTAGCATTTTATTAGACTTCTTCATGTTTGTCATCCAAATATTAGGTTATATCTAAAACGTATCATCTCAGATTCAAAATATTGCCCCTAGTTTTTGTAGTGTTTGTCCATTCATGGTATACATATCTTTGTGCAATTCATTTAAAGGAAAATACTATTTTCATTCAATGTTTAAATTAGGTGAATAAAAAAAATAATATTTTCTTCTAAGTACTTTAGATTTCCTCGGCCATGAATTGGAGGTGCTACCCACAAGAGATTTCTAAGCCGTAACTACTGACTGCAAAAGCCTTTTAAAATAATTTGAACAAATAGGCTCTAGGAATATTATTATTGTTATCCATGGTAAATTCTATCAAACACTTTTTTTATATATGTAAGCCATTTTCAAATGAGCACAAGGCCCTTTCTTGTTACTTTGACAAGGTTCTTTTGTTAAATATGTGTCTGGACATGATAAATAACCTGTTAAGTTTAGCACAGCCAGAGGTTCAGGACTCTTCACAAACATTTGTAGATCAATTTGTGTTTCCAGGAAGCCCGTGACGCTTTCTAGCTCAGCTGCAGCCTCAGCTGCATGCCCTGTTGGCTCAGTATGCCTGCTCCCCAGGAGCCCAGGGAAGAGATTAAGGGGAGGCAAGGAAAAGGAAGCAAAACACCTGCTAAAGCAAACACGCCCCTGGCATAGAGGAGGCAGGGAAGACACTGAATGGATCAGGAGGCGAATGGGAGCATCCTGAACCTCTGCAGCGTGGAGGGCAAGAGCAGAGTGAAGAGCAAGAATTCACTGGAGCTACGCTGCCCATCAGCTGCATCCCTCTGGGTTCAGGAGGGGTGCTTCAAATGAAGATGGGCAGCAAATCAATTCTAAAGCTGCCATACATAAAGAGCTACTCTCAGCATTTTCTCTAATACCTTAATCTTTATAATCAAACTCCCAAACTGTAAAAAAGACCAAACTTCAGCCTAGGATGAAAACCTAGTTTCACAGGCACAGTCCATGCACAATTAATGGCTGACAAATCTGTCAAACACTGTGAACAATTTCAGTCCTTGGTCTAAGGTTCCCACTGAAGCTCACTGGATTTTAATGCTAATATAAAGCTAGAATATGAAGCTAATTACTTTCATCCACTTAGAAATTCCCACACAGGATTCAAAATTCTTATTAGCGGAGGACTTGTAAGAATCTAATTTTTTAGTATAATAATTTAATATTATGCTTATTAATACAGCTGCAAGTAAAAAGAGGCAGCACTCTAATTACAGATTTTTGTACTGTATTTTGGTACGTTTGTTCTAAATGCTGTAGAAATCAGTATATTAGTATATTATATCACGTACAGTGAGAAGCAAGAAGCTTGCTCACTATAAATAACAGACACAAAAATAATATTAGAGGATCAGGTCTTCCATTAATGACCATAGGACTTTGCCAACAAAATTCCCAAACTAAGACATAAAAAGAAGTTATTAACTGAATAATATAGAATTAAAGGAAAAAAAATTCCAAGATTATTGGATGGATAGAGAGAAGTGTTGAAGGAAATGCAACTAAATTATTTTGAAGTTCAAGAGAATAGTTTTAAGAGTTGCTATAAGAAATTAATTAGATGTTTGAATTATGTTTTCGCCTTAAATGCAAGGGCTGAAATTTAAAGGCATGAAAATAAATGTAGTCATGTTGTTGATACCGTGAGTTGCTAAGCAAAAGAAGGAAAAAAAGCTTAAAGAAATTCAATTATTTCAACTTAAAATTAGTGACAATTTCTCCAAAACCTATTAAAGGAATATTTTAAATCCTGTTATTAAAGGAGATTTTTAGCATGCACTCTGTGTTAGCGTAGCCCCCATTTTATCCGTACTGGATTCTCTATTCTTCTTCAAGACCTGCACAAAGAATTGAAGAACAACATTTCCTTAAATGTTCATGATTATCACTGTTAATGGTTTCTTTTACACAACAATAAGCCCAAGAAATCCAAGTCGGGACTGTCACCAATGTATTGGCTTTGCATAGAATTTAAAAGCATAGGCTTGATTGCCTTTGAAAATAACTCACCGCCCAAATAGTCACACTTCTCATCACTATTCTGTCTACTTTACGGTTCTTGTGTGGACTTCCACATCAGTTTATAAGGGCCCTTTGTCTGTTTTTCAGAAACAGACAGTTTAAGAGATATTTTTAAAATGCCTGAGAGACGCTGAGGTTTTCCTGTACTTACTTTGGTTTGGTTTTTGAACTGAAATACTGAAGGCAAAAAATGTGCATTTGGCATTGCTCTGTAGCAAAGTTAAAACCAGTTAATACCCCCAGCCATGCCTCTCCATAGCACCCTCCAGCACAACAGATCTAGGTTTCATATCATAACAAATCTTTGTTCTTCCTGAAAATGAAACCCAAGCATGCAAAAAAGCATCACAATAAAACAAACCTAAGCATCTGTAAGCAGGAAACTAAACAATTGAGAAAAACCAGATACATGATCAAAAAAACTCCATTTTTGTATAGTGTGAAACAAGTGTGAGTAGGCAAACGAGCTTAGGGTAATATGACCTGATTTTTATGTCCATTTAAAATATATTCTGCTTGAACATCAGCAGTCAGAAATGTGCTGTATCTATTTCATGATTTTTGGATACTGCTGTGATTGATACTGCTGACGCAGCCTAAAAAAGGCTTATTTTTCATTTTTTGGCTATTTACCACCAGCAATTGACAGCACTTTGAGCCCACTCCAAAATCGTTCGGAGCCATGAATAATCCATCTCCTTTCTCAGTTAACAGCTTATTCCTTTTCTCCTCTCTTGCACCAATTCATATGCAAGCCAGAGCAGTGGGGTAACTTCAGAAGCAGCATCAACAGCACCAAGAAGAGGCCTATTTGAGGTCTAGTCACCTCCAAATAACATTTGGAAAGAGCATCTTCTAAGCCCGCTCTCCAGTTTGTAAGGTCCCAAAGTGTCTCTAAACATCCAAGCAGGAAGCAGACACAGTGTAAGAAAGTACTCAGCTTCTTTCTATCCAACCTGTTAATGGAAGCTGAAGAAAAGCCAAAGGGCAAGGAGAAGCAAAAACATGAGGTTCTCTCAGCAGAGCAACCTGGTCAAGGAAAACAGAGAGAAGAAATGCTCGCTGATAGCCCCAGGAAGAGCTGTGAGCAGAACTTCTGGCAAGGAGTTTTTTTATGGCTGAAGACTTGAGGACAGTTTTCAACAATTTGTTCGAAATCCTAGCCTACAGCATTTGTAGCAACTGAAATGCTGTTCCTGTGTTGGGAGCTTTTCTTTAAGATCCTTTGGAATGCACTATTACCATCTGTTTTCTGTTGTTAACACAACTACCAAGTTCTGTGCGGCTCCACATGGGACAGTTTCTCGAACTCATTGAGGCATGCTGCAGACTGATATGTGCCAAGTGTTAGCCTTTAATTAACTCAACCTGCAAGTGCAGTGTTAGAGTAGGATTCAGAGCATGCCCATAAGTGTGGAACAGAAAAGCTGGTAGCTGCCTTCCTTGGAGAAATGGGCAGACATATGGGGAGTGGACCAGTAGGTGGTTGGTAGCATGAGTTGCTACAGGTGTGGGATGTATCTGGCTGTGGGAGGGAATCTTTGCTAGGCTTGCTTGGTAGCTGTAGGATGAAGATAACTTGGAGTAACTAAATGCTCTGGGAACTGGAAAAATCTCCTGGAGGAACTGGGTGTTGCATTTGTTTGGCTTCTGGAGAACCTGGAGGTGGTGAGAGGAAGTGTTAATTTTGCAGCCCACAGAGACTGCTCTTGCTTCATGCTGCCCCTTCGCAGCTGGGACCATGAGAAAAACATCACTTTTGAAAAAAACAGCAGTTAGAAAGGAATTCTGCAGCCCCGCATATGAGTTAAGATGCATGGCAGGCCGTGTCTGTCACTTGAACATCACAGCAGGAACAGAGCATTGCTGCCAGTTCCTGTGCTGCAAAAAGCAAAGAGATTGGGAGTCTTGCTGGCACCGGTTCCTCTCTACAGTCATAGGAGGTTGCTTCTCTTGCTGCACAAAGACAAATGCATGAGGTGCCTGATCAAAATTTTTGGCCCTTTTCCTGAATATTTATAAAACATATCTGAATGTTAGGTTTTATTTTGCTTCAGAAAAAGAGTAGTCATTTTTCATTTTGAAACCAGGACACAAATTTCCCTGTTTTGTGCCAGTTTTTCTTTCTGGATAAATCAGGATCATAGTTTGATATATTACACAACAATTTTTTTTTTTTTCATCCTTGAGGGCTCCAAACCAGAGTTAAAAATTTGACAGACAATTCTTTGCTCCCACTTAGCTCCATCATAAGTCTTCCTAACTTGTGCAGTTTGCGAGTTTAGGTCCAGCCTTTGAATTTACCTGGAATGAGGCGGCAAGCAGAATTGAATGGCACTGGCACTGTGTGTCTTTAGCCCTAAATTAGATCTCTGGCATAGAATGAGCTCTAACCAGTGCAAATCTCTCCAGCGTCCCTCCAGTGCTGCAGGGGCTATCCAGCCAGAGTCCTTCCTCCACCAAGATCCCTATGCAGTGCTGGAAGGACTTTAAGAAAATTATTCCAGAGCCCTGAAATATGGCCTGTAATTGCACTGGTGGATCTACAGGTATACTATCTTTAAAGTACCAGTGATGTTTTGTTTATATGTATTTGTCTTTTGGATAGGCTAATATGGAAGTTTCTGTGCATTTTGGAAAGATAAAGCAATTAACTTCAATTAACCTCCCCTTTTATCCTCCCCTCTCCCAGCAGCAATGCCTTTATTAAACAGGGGGGAAAAAGATTATTTTTTATTTATATACTGGAGACATTTTTAATGATCAGGCAGATTTTCAGACTTGCAATTTAAACCAGTCACTGATATTCGAACAAAATGAGACTGTAGTCAGTACTGCTGCAAGTGGGCACTTACCGTAATAATACAGTCTTGATTTCTGATTTCTCTCTCATACTGGGTAGAAATGTTCTTATAGAAAATTATTTCCTAGAACTTTAAATACTTAATGTTGCTTGTTACGAATGATTGTGCTGTAACTGGTTTTTTTTTGTCTTGGCACTTGGGTCACACAGTGTAAAATTTAGCATGTGAGTAAAGGTCTCATACTGTTTTTCAGGTCTCAATTGGCTTGGTGTATTCTGATTTTAGATCAATCTGTTACTCCACTCACTTTAGGAAATGCCTGTTAAAATCTGCTTTTCCGGCAGAATAAGTGATTATATTACATAATTTTCCATTATGTTTTCTGTTGTGCCAATTTAGACATGATTTATCTGTAGGCGTTATGTCCAGATGGGATGCCTCAGCCCTACAGACCAAGTGTAAAATGTAAAAACGTAAGTTTAAAAACCAAACAAACAAAAAAATCCTTAACCAGTTCTTCAGAAATTGTAAGATTTGCCTGAAATTAGGAAAAAAATCCAACAAAAATCAAATACCTTATGGATTTGTAATCTTTTTTATGGTGAGGAAATACTTTTCATTTGGAAGGTCTAACCAAGTTCCTCAAGCAATGAGAGAATTTAATCCTATTGGAAGAGTTCTGTTAATGCAGGCAGTAATTGCATTTTCCCAGTTTCCCAAATTCTGTGCAAATAATTTTCTGTTGTCCTCACCTTCTGCAGTTAACAGTTAAAAGGGTTAAAAACCTTCACAGGTGTCTATATCTTCTTTCCCAGCATTTGCCAAGAGTTTTCTCACTCTTTCTCCTTGCAGACCTGATGCTACAGAGGTGGATTGGATGAGTGTTATTCACAGGAGATGGTCAGCTCTGCCTTCACCTCCACTGCTCAGATGTTTCTGTATTCTTGAGAGGATGACATGTACTGCTCTCTACAGTGAAGTGCTCTAGGAAGAAAAAAAAGTTTGGAAGACAACCTTTCCAGTTGGATTCCCCTTCTATAAATACAAAAATGTTCTGTGGGGGAATCTAAAGAACTTGATGGAAATTTCTGAAAAGTTTAAGGCACAAAATGTCAGCAATTTCACTTCAAAGCTTTTCAAAAATCCTTCAAACTGAACTACTTCCTCCTGGCTTGGTGAAATGACCTGAAGTGCTTAATTTCAAGCTATTTTAATATTAGTGTTAATTTAAATTTAATATTAATCTGTATCTTCCCTGGTGGAGTGTCACCCTTGAGGAGGAAGAAGATTATGAAGAGAAGGATGAAAATAGAGATTCCCAATGTGTCAGATATTGCACCAAGAATCCCACCAGTCCTGTGATGCTCTAAAAATGATGTAGCCTAACCCCAAGAAAAGACCAGAGGGCAGAAGTGCAGGACTCACAAGGCAACACGGAAACCATTCTGGTTAGAATCAAATCAAGCTGAAATGAAGTATTTTGCTGTGAGCTTTCTGATGGAAAATCAGGACTTCAAAAATTTATCAGGATGAACCATATTGGGTACAAACAGCTTGTTGCATCAGTAAAACATTCCATCAGAAAATCTGCACTGGCTCTGATCACATCTGCTTCATATATTTTCTTTGCTTTTCTCAAACACAGACTGTTTATAAGGAGATGGACTGATAAGTATGCAGAGGAATTTTGGAGGAAAACTGGAAGACATTTCTGCATTAGTAATGGCTAAAATAATTCAAAAAATGGTGATTAAACATTGAGACCTTAAGTCTATGTTTAGTTTTTTGTTTGGTCTGTATTTAGGCACGTTAGTGCAGAATTCAATTTTCTGTTTATGCTGGATGAACATTAAGCTGCTTTTCCTAAGGCCCTAGGCGTGGGTTTCATTAAAATGCTGTTTATAAATTTTTTTCTTTTTGGTAGGTCAGAAAGAATCCCTGCTTAAAAAACACTTTGTACTTCTCATCGCTGTGAACAATTGCTTATTACAATCCATTCCCGATGAAATTGCACTTCCATAATTGATAGAATAATTAGTCATAACACAATATAAAATTTTTTAAACACAATATAAGTGCTACTTGCTTCATTGTCACAACTCTTCCTGAAAATGGAATAGAAATAAGATGCATTTTTACTAAATTGCTGGCTTTCAAAATCTGTACCTTCTTATTTTAATGAAGAAAATAGATTTTTTAGTACAGTTAACATTTGACAGCATTGGTGATCTAACATAGCTGCTTGAGAATTACCTGTATGCTACCAAGAGATGTGCTAAATAGTAGAATTACTATCATTTCAGAAGCACAAATATTCGTGTTGTCCAGCAGTTCAAGTGTCATAGTAGACTGTTTGGATTCACAGCTAGCACAACCACAGCTATTTGTATGAACACTAGAGAGAAAGAGTTTGTAAATTTGCCATATTTTGTAGGGTTTTTTTAAGAGAAGGGTTCTCAATATAGCAAAAGAAATTGTATCCAATTTACTTCAATTTAAGTGGACTGAGATAAAACAGCTTCAGAAATAATATCTAAATGTATCAGATGTAGAATTTAAGACTCTCACAGGCCTTCTTTCTTGTCTAACTGAGCCTATATTTATCATATCTGCTCTTTTTCAAGTAAAAAATACATCAGATTTGAACTGTATTTTTTCTAATTCGGCTCTCAGAGAAGCAAAGCACAGATGTGGTTCTGTGCAGAGCCTCTCTCCAGGGCCAGGTCATTAATATTCACAAGAAGAGAATTAGTCTTTAGAAGGAGTTTGTTTCTTCTGACAAGGCAAGCTGATAAGAAACATTCCAGTAAAGGAAAGACAAAAATAAATGAAGGAGAAAAGATTAAATGATGACATTTCATCCTTGAAAGCAGCATATTTTTACAGGGTAGCTATTATCATTAAGTTACACCCAAATAGGAAAGGCTATTAACAAAAGCACTGAAAGTTTAATTAAAGGCTATGGAGAGTTTAATTTAGCAAAAGTAGTATGCAGTTCTTCTCAAGCCAAAGGAGCAGTGATCTGGGAGTGACATGATGGGAGAGAGGGAGGGAGAGCTGTGCTCATCTCCTGCACTGTGAAAATCGTAATGCATGAGCTTCTAAAACAGGGCCTTGCAACGACAGAAATAGAAATAAAAAGCAGAAGAGAGAATAAGCTGAGCTTTTACTGAGCAGGAATGAGGGCTTCAGTTGCAGCTGGTTTGAATGTTGGAATACAGGCTAGGAAAGAGGAGACACTGGCACTTCAGCAGACCAGAGCTTTCCAAGACATGTCTGTTTACTACATCACTTGTGCTGCCAGTAAAATACTCAGAAGCTGACAGGAACTAATGTTTCCTGAGCAAATACACACTGTTGACACAGTGAATGCATCACGGACTAGCGAGACTCATAAACACACTGGCAGTCATAAGCTTCTTTATTACAGCATATGTGTATTTATGCCTCCAAAACAAATACATATTAATATTTCATTTTGTTGTGGGTTTCTTTTATTTTTTTTTCACTGTCAACAATGTATATTTCACAATAAAATACAAATTTCATTTAGATTAATGTCCAGGTAACACCTAGTCTGTAAATATTGGTTTACACTTCAGATATAATTTTACTAACATATGAAAAATCACACCTTACAATCAGAACAGCCAAAGTAGTTTTGAGACAGTGTTTTTCTCTTTCTGGAAAAAAAAGAGACATTTCAGAGAAAACAGTACACAAGGATTGTTAGCCCTTGGGTATTCTGCTCCATGTGGTGTTAACTTGAAAAATGCAAATATTATAATTAATTTTTCATACAAATTGACACTTCCTTGCTTCATCACTGAGATGAAGGATTTTAAATATTTTCATGGGTTAATTGCCAACTTTCTAACATCGGGTATTTGTCTTAATGCCTGGGTTATGTGGTTGCTTGAGAATATCAGCTTTTGCAAGTGGGGGTGAGTTTTTAAATTAGAATTCCACAGGTTTTGGAGGATGCACATGTATATAAAATCTTTGAAAAAAAATATTATCAGGTAAGCAAAAAAGATCGTTGTTGTTACAAACATATCGTTTCAAGAGTATTTTAGAAAAAAAATAATTTTAATTCAAATTCTTACATTTCTGGAAATACCATGGGCATGGGTGCTCTGGACGGAGAGAAAAGAGCAAGTTAAACATTATTTTTGAGCCAAGCTTTCTCCAGGTCACTCCCAGAGCAGGATTTGTCCAAAGGTGACTAAGAGAAAATGGAAAACTTGACTGTTTAAATTTTTTTATCTTCTATCTGTAGTAAAAATAGAAGTGGTGACTTTGTAACATGAGCTAAGAAACATTTTATCATTCTGTGAAAGATGTTCTATGAAAATTGATTACTATCAGTCATATTCAATCAACTTAAAGGTTTATTTGTGAACCACGGGGATGGCACAATCTTTCAGCTGATTTTATTTTTGATGTATTCAATTCTTATGAAGGAAGAAGTTATATAAAGAGAACAAAACATATCTAGCTGTGCAGCCTGACCCTGGCCATTCCTTGGAATTTTTGTTGCTCCCAGTGGTGAGTCATTTCCTGAAGACCTGTGCTTGGCTGGTAAGTCACATTGTTGTACGTTCCTCCAGTCCAGGATCCTTTGGCAACTTTTTCATTTATTCCAGCTACTGTTACCTCACAAGTGTTGCAAAAGGAAAAATTGTCTCTGTAGCTTTTTCTGTGACAAAGCCTCTTTCATGACCCGAGGATAACTTTTCAAACAGTTCTTGTTTTGGCAACTAATGTGCTAAGTGACATTAGCTGTGACTCACAGGCTCAGCTGAAAAGCCACGAAGCAGTGCAGGTAATTGTGGGATCTGACCTGCAGCAGCACTATTGTATAATATATGAATTGGAGGCAAGCCTAGTTTCCTTTTTAAGACGATCTGATAGATCAAAGTAAAAGATCTAAACTGGGTTCACAAAGTCTGTGAGTATTTATATATCCATACAGATGTAGAGACATCCACTGTCTTGGTCACCTCAAACAAGATGCAGAAGCTAACAAGGGGCTTCAGAACTGCTGTCGTGCTTGACTTGTCTAACTGTGGTATTCTTCTGGGCTAAATTCTAACTCCTAATGAAGTTAACAGGATTTTACCACTCGCTTTAAGGGAATAATGATCTAAATGTCTGAAAAGATTATTCACATTTCTTTGCTTCTTGATTTTTAAGAAATCCTACATGCTTTCCCCATGATCTAATTCTAACAGATTTTACCAGTTTTGAAGCTGTTAGATGGTCAGTTACATTCTGCTCTTCCAGGTATTACAATATTTTTTCCAATATATGTTTAAACCAGAGTAGTGTGAATCACAGCTTGGAGTTGATGTGTATTTTGGTTTGGGAAACAACAGAGAAGAAAGAAAATTCAAAACAGGTCAACAAGGAAAACCAAAAAATAAATGTAGTCAATTTTTTTCACCTCATTTGGAGAACATACAGAGCATTTCAAACATTTTGAAAAAAGAAAACAAAGCTGACAAACAGCAATTACTACATTTGTTGAAATCAAATGATAAAACTGCATCTAGCATTTAAAAGAAGTCTAACATGCTGGCAACATCAGCATAAGGCTTTCTCCACTTCTCTACATGAAACAAGTTACTTTTCACTTCCAGCTTATAATTTCTATGTAGTGACTGTCCATATCCTGCACCAGACACAGAAATTCTGCTGCCTCTTCTTCTCTGGTTGGATTTCAGCAGCAGGAGCTGATGATTTGCTCTGGCAAAGTGCTCCTGTGTCACCCCAGATCCCAGTGCTGTGCAAGGGGCACACAAGAAAGAGCTGTAAGAAGATCTTCTGGGGTCTCCATCCATTAGTTTGGGAGCTGCAGTTAAGCTCAGGCCCCAAGCTGTGTTGCAGCTCCACCTGTGTACCTTGCTATCCCTGCCTTGGTGGCATTGCTTCCTGGCTTGACTTGGCCCTGTCTCATTGCTGCAGCCTTGTACTGCAGTCACAGGTCCGTCAGCTGAACCTCATCACTGTTTTTGCACGTGTCTTTCAGTTTTGGTTGGTGCGGGACACGCCCCTGTAAGCGAGGGAACTTATATCTGTCTGCCTTGCTGCCTCTCACCCTCGGCTCACAGCTTGCCTTCCCCTGTGGAACAGCCCCACTCTTGCTGCTCCTCAAAACGGGGTTTGTCTGTTTACGTTGGGATTAATACATTTGTGCATTAGTCTACGTTTCTTGGTGATGGAAGATGAAAGTCAGTGAAATGCAATCTACAACCTCCTCTTGAGGGGAAGAGGAGGGGCAGACACTGATCTCTTCTCTCTGGTGACCAGTGACAGGACCTGAGGGAATGGCCTAAATTTGTGTCAGGGGGTGTTTAGGTTGGACATGAGAGAAAGGCTCTTCACCCAGAGGTGGTTGGGCACTGGAACAGGCTGCCCAGGGCAGTGGTCACAGGACCAGCCTGACAGAGCTCAAGAATTGTTTGGAAAATACTCTTGGGCACATGGTGTGACTCTTGGGGATAGTGCTGTGCAGGGCCGGGAGTTAGACTTGATGATCCTTGTGGATATCTTCCAACTCAGCTTATTCTGTGATTCTGTGATTCTGTGAAATCAATTCTGCTCCTCATCTCAAAATAATAAAGTAGAAATGGGAAACAGTTATATAGGTGATCAAAGGTGTGGAGTAGTTTCTATACAAGGAACAACTGAAAATCCTAGAAAGGATCCTTTATCCTGGAAAGGAAATGACTGATGTGAAACAAGACTTCAAGTAGTGAATGACCTAGAGACCTTCACATAAATGTAGCGTTGATGGATTTAAAAGACATAGAAGGACATGGTTCATGACACATCATGTCACTGGGTTGTGGAAATACTCGACAATAGGCAGCAGAGTCTGAAAGTTTATTCAAAAGAAAACAAAGTATGTAAAAAAGAGCTGGAAAAAACTCTACCAACACTTACTTACTTACTTCCAAGACACTTTTTTCAATGATAAAAATCTCTGTGCTACAAATCACCAGATGTTTGAAACATCATTGTAAGCTTCTGTTCTCATACACTTTCCGAGGCATCCGCTGAGGCACCGCCAGACAGGATGCTGGGCTAGACGGATGTCTGCTCCGACCCGATACAATTGTTCTAATGTTCTTAGCACCCCCGGTTGACACTAAGGAGTCATCTGTGCTGTCAGGATTTGCCTCTGAAACAAGGACTTACTGTTTCAAACCTCTGGGGGGAAAATAGGAAGTGCCATTTCCCATAAAGAATTTTGCTCAGCTTCTTTCAGTTCTGCAGTACCTGGGGGCTGAATGCGGAGAACTCTTTTTTTAAACTCTTACCTACTGACTTGGGGGGTTAATATAAGTTTTAAGGTTGATATTTTCAACACTTCAGTTTTGGAAAATGATTAATATTTTAGAGTCAATCATATATATCTGAAGATATTTACAAAGTTTCCCATCAATGACCTCAAATCTATCCAGGGTGCATGCTACTTGGAGTATCTGAGGTCTGGAAAATTATATCAGCACAGATTTTGCGCCGAGAGGTAGCACTTGCTCTTGGACCCTTCTCTGGAGTTCCAGTACTTTACTGAGCAGACTGGACACAGGATGAGGGCTGAGACTGGTCCAGCATATTTGTCACTTGATTCTTTCAACTGTCCCTGCCCACACAGGAAACAGAAGAGAGAGTGCCTGGAGGGAGGTGAGAATGAGAACTACCAGCTGTGTCATCACCACTCCATCTTCTGCTCTTTGAGTGAAGTGAAAGGCAAACTCACAGCTTCCTTCTTTTTCAACTGAGCCATCCATCCCTGTGGGAGATGACACGAGCATTTATAAGGTTGGGAGAAGCTCATTGCAAGAGATTATTGGAGACCAGATGCCAGAAATGTATTTCAGGAGGGGGGTGTTTATAAAAATAGAGCAAGCTATCCAGGCCACTGGGACAAATATAATGTACAGAAAGAGGCAGAGGACAGGAAGAAGGCAAAAGAGCAGTTTGGGTTAATTTTAGTGAGCTTTTTAGAACGTTTATGTCAGTTCTTGCAACATGACATCAACAAGATGGTGCCACCATGGTACCCAAATCCAGAACAACATTTCCATAGTCAACACACAACTTTCTTGTAAATTTTCTCTGTTTTTCTCCTACATGGTCAGGTTTTCTCATTAAAATGTTTTATATTCACCCTGAGGCTTCTATATTCTGCCCTTTGCCTTTACACCATTGCTGATAAAGAGCACAAACTGTCTCTAAAAGGAAAATTTTAAGTTGCAATGACAAATTATATGAAAATATATCACTTAGCCCTCCAAAAAACTGAGGAGAACCCAAAAGAATGGTCCTTATCATGATGTTAGGTTATGCTTAGGAGATGATTATTGATAAAAAAATAGTTGCACTGCTTTACACTAACAGAGTGTCCAGCACAGAATGGTTTAAATACATTGGTTTATGTGCATTCAAAGCGTAAGAGCTCAATTAGCTGTACTTCCCATTCACAAGTGGAGATTGCCTACCTGAACATGTAAGCAACAGGTAACCTGAACTTGCTGTTGTAGCTCAGACCCTTGTACTCCTTTCTATAAAGACAAAAAGAAAGATAACACCTATCTTTAGGTAGTGTACATGCACACACACCCCACACACTGTTTAATTTAAAAACCTCAACCTGATATAAATTCTATAGTCCAGTTCCACTGAGTATGTTTGCAGCTGGAAATTTCATCAGCCAGAGTGTCTGCCATCTCCATGCTATGTAGTGATGTCACATTAGTCATTCTGGTTAAAAAGAAACGGACAATAAAAGCACCTTACAGGCAGAGAAGTATAAAAAACCTTACTAGATACTGTGGCAAGGAGACACTTTTAAAAGAGCTGCATGAATCTCCATTGAGTAAACAACAGTAGGAAGAACTCTAAGTAAGAAAAAGATGCAAGTAAAAGAACTTGTGATGATGAAAAATATGGGGAAGAGAGAAAAGAAGCCTTAAACAGCCAAATGCTGAGAAAACACATGTGAAAGCATCAATCTTGAAACCCAGTGGGGCACGGCATAGCAATTCTACCATGTCTGAGAGCTTCAATTTAATACCTGAAAATTAAGTATAAACTGAGCATGAGTCAGTTCAGCACAGCTGCCTCATCCAAATGCTGCATTTCAGTCCTCAGAGAAAGACTAGGCAGGAAACTGTTCATTTTAGAAGCCACTAAACAGAGACGTGGGGAGGGAAGGAGGATTCAGAAAGCCCAGGCTCATGTGTTGGTTTAGACCCTGAATCTCAGTGTGGGAGAGCGTGCCCAGCTCAGCCTGACTCCAGGCCAGACGATGTGCGTCAGTGACACCGCGGCGCGTGCGGCTGCCGGCAGCCACACTGCCAGATGCTGGGACAAGGAGCCACCTTCTGTAAGGAACTGAGCTTCATTAGGCAGCTTTGATTGCTTTGCCCTCCTAACTGCATTACTCAGTTTATCAAGTGTTTGCGTTGAGAGCAAGTGTCAGCTGATACACTATTTCAAGTTCGAACTTGAATGGGGAAGGAAATTCTGTGAAAGACTCTGGATTTCCCTGCACCCAGTGGAGAGTTCATGCTGGAGCAGGGAAATGTGTGAGGAGAAAGGAGCAGCAGAAAGGAGCTGTTATAGGCTGACCACAGCCCCCCAGCCCACATCCCCTGCACCGTTTGGAGAAGAGAAAGTAGAGGAGTTATGAGCGAAGGGCTGAAGCTGACCCTGGGAAGAAGGCAAAGGATAGGGGGAAGGTGTGCTTATCTTTGCTTCTCACCATCCTGCTCTATTTTTAATTGGCAATAAAATACATTTAGTTTTGTCCCAAGTCTAGGCAGTTTTGCCAGTGACAGCAATTAGTCTTTATCTCAACCCATGAGCTTTTCCATCTTATTTTCTCCCATCTGCTGTTCAAGGGGTGGAGTGAGAGAGCAACTGGGTGGGGTCTGGCAGCCAGCCAAGGTCAATCCACCCCCAGTAATAATAAAGTAAACCCATGTTTAGCTTGTCTGGGTTTATAACATCTGTCTCAGATTCCGAGCATAACTCAGAATTTGTTGAAGGTAAGCACGAGAAAGCTCATTTCTCATTGCTGCTCTGTGACTTAAGAGGTAGTAGAAAACTTTCAGAAGACTGTTTGCTAAGAGTTTAAGAGTTTCACTGGGGTAGTGAAAGCTGCTTTGCTCACAGAAGAGAGGGTTTAACCTTATTAGGGTGCATAACAGAGTGTCACATGGCACACAGAACTGGCAGTCCCTGGCAGAGCTCTCTACTCATAATACTCATAATGCTTCAGCCACGTTTTCACTTTCTTTGCTTCCAAGCTTATTCATGGCAAGGCAAAGTTAGCGCACCCCTACCTGCAATCAGAGCAGGAAACAGTTTCCTGAGTAAACATGTATTAATTTAAATAAGCTGTTCATAGTTTCCTTTTCTGGTACAATCTCGCTGTTCACTCACTGACTGAATGAGTCATGAAAGCCAGTTAGAATCAAGAGTTAATGTCAAAATGCTTTGGCATTTCCACTTCCAAATCTCATACATTTGCAAAGGAAATGATACATTGCCCATCCCTTTTTCTCAAGTTACTTCAAAATCTGTCTCAACTATACTGTACGAGATCAGATGGCTCATCGGCATTGGTCTGACCTGCAACAGAACAGGCTGATGGCTGATACAGAGGAAATGAATCTTAAGGAGTAGCTTACTTGGATTTTTTTTTAAGTTTAATTTGCTAGAGATGACAGAGAAATTATTTCTGCTCAGGAAACAACCAGATAATGAGGAAAGGCCTGAGGCTTTTAAACACAGCACCTCTACTTTCCTCAATGGAATTGATAGCAATGGTAAATTTCTGTCAAGTTGGCTCTTGCAGGAATGCCATTTGCTTGCTTTACAAGGCAACATTTCTGAGTCTGGAGGTGGTTTCTTTTATTTTTAGGGAAGTTTTAAATGATTAATAAAGAACCAGTACTTCTATGGGCATCAGGCTCTGTTTCCAGCACTGATCACTGCTCCTGACCAAGACCTCACATCTTCCTGGCAAAAGCATCAGCAGCATCCTGCTGATGTCCCACTGGCAAGCTAGGAAGTGTCCTTGCAAGAGTCACGGCAGGCAGTCCTGAGCTTGCCCCGTGGGCTATTAAAAAGTGTCCTGTGTTGGTATAGCTCTGGGCTGGGGTACTAAATCAGGCACAGGCAATCCTGTGTAGGACTGTGTGTTGTCCAAACATGAGCTGATCCACACCTGAACCGCTTCAGGAGAAGATGTAAGTGTTTTACGGCCTGCTCATAAAGATTGTCTTCAAGTTATCTGTCTTAGAGACTTGGAAAAATGGACCTCTTCTGAAATTCAGAGGGGAAGAAAGGGAAGGGAAAGGGCAAAGAGAAGGGGAAGGGGAAGAGAAAGAGGAAGAGAAAGGGAAACNTGTTTTACGGCCTGCTCATAAAGACTGTCCTCAAGTTATCTGTCTTAGGGACTTGGAAAAATGGACCTCTTTTGAAATTCAGAGGGGAAAAAAGGGAAGGGGGAGGGGAAAGGGAAAGGGAAAGGGAAAGGGAAAGGGAAAGGGAAAGGGAAAGGGAAAGAAGAGAAGGGGAAATTAGATTTCTACAAGGCAATACTTTAGGATCTTGCCATCAAATACACTAAAATTGTAAAAATTGTAGAAAATCTCTACAAATACCAGAAAAAGACATAATTTTGTTTCCTTTAGGAATCAGGATTTGTTTGTTGTAAAGTTTAAAAGCATGTCAGATGTGGAAACACATTTCCCAAGCTTCTTTAAGTCATAAAATACTCTCCATTTTATAACATATTTTCTGTATTCTCTTGAATAGCTTGAAAAGTTGACATTTCAGTCAATTTTGTCTTTCAATATTTGCTGTCAGGGAAAAAAGAGCTGTTTCAAATAAAAGACATAAGATGAAAGAAGTGAATCTGGAGTGAAGTTCTTTAGATAAATGACCTTTCAACTTATGACAGACATGATTATTATTTAATTGGCAAAAAGGGTATATTATGAATATTTAATCAATAAAACTCCAGTGGAAACCAGAGCCTGAAAGGGAGACAGGTGGATCTTTGTGATGACACCTGGTTTTTCTCCTATTAATTAGAGCTCTACTCCATGCTCTTTTGTTGTGTTTGTACTGACTCCTTTGGTAATTGTAGTTTGGCTTTTTCTATGGAAATTTAATTTCCATTTTGTAATGTTTTACGCTTTAGCCATTCATCTCTTGTAGATGCCAGCCCTTAAGTTTTGAATTCAATTCATCTATAACTGGGTGTTATAAGTCTGTTGGAGCGGCTATAGCTGGAGTTATATCCCTGTGTACTTGATTACGCTATCAAAATTTTCTTGATAAAATTAACAATTCAGCACAAGTCTCTTTAAAACACTGGAAGAAGAAAGGGATTGATTTGGCATATGGAGAACGCTTATGCACATAACATTTCTTTCTTATCTATTCTGTTATAGTAAACTAATATCTAACTCAACCTAAAGCTTCATGCTAGTCCACAATCAATAACAATCTAAATATTTCTGGAGTTGTCTCACCAACGAATGGCAAAACATCTGGTATTGTGTAGAGCCCTTTTTCATGTAAATTAGCCAGCCATTTCAACAATTTAAAATGAAACACAGCACAACAAGGAACATAAGTTAGCACTACAAGTGGCTTTGAAATTTGTTTTCCATTCAGAACAGATATGTTAGGCTTCAGAAAACTGAAATCTTGCTCCTTACTGGTTCACCTACCCAACAACCATCTTTAAAGGTATTGGGCTGCTTCTGCTCTCTTCTGTGAGGAGTATCTGTCAGCTGCTCGTCCCTTGTAATGTTTGATCAGATAAATGGTGAAGCCTTCCGACTGTTTTCCTAGGATTCTTGTATAGCAATGTGCTGCTCCAGAAATCTCACACGCGGGACAGAATCACTCTTCAGCAATCCAGGCTGGGCACCAGCTGGATAGAAAGAATGTTTGCAGAAAGGGGGTGGGGAATCCTGGTGTACAACAAAGACTTTAAGTAAACATGGGCGAGCTGTCTGCCTCTGCAGGGAACGGCCAACAACTGTGGTAGCAGGAGCGTGGCCAGCAAGCCAAGGGAGGTTTAGAACTCCCCTCTGCTTAGCTCTAGGGTTTCACAGCTGGACTGTGTGCCTGCCTGGGGGGCTTCCCCTTGTAAGAAATACATTGCTGTCCTGGTGCAAGTCCAGTGGAGGGTTATCAGGAAACCCAGAGGACTGCAGCACATGGTGTATGAGGAAAAACAGTGTAGCAATTTAGGGTAATAGAGTGGTCAGGGTACTGAACTAAAATCAAAATAACAGCCCATGATGGAAAGCAGAATTTTCAAAGGAGATCCTTTCATCTTTAGCATGGTAAGAACAGCTTTGTTTTATGACACCTAAGAACGTTTATCCAGATTCTGGAGTTTTCGCTGTTATTTCCTTCAAATCTCAAATATCAGTATAAGCACAGATTTTAAACAAACTTGGCTGTGGAGCTATTTAAGAACTGTCTGGATACTATCCTGTGCCATGTGCTCTAGGATGACCTTGTTTGAGCTGGGAGATTAGACCAGATGGGTACACTGGTGGTCCCTTTCAGTCTTACCCATTCTGTGATTCTATGTTTCTGTGACAGGATTTGAATAACACCTGCTCATGAAAACATCTAGAACTCAGAACTTCTGTGCCTTTAAATACATGGAGATAGAGGTAAACAAAAAAATCCCAGAAAAAACAGTAAAACCAAACACCAAAATGAGGGCTTTGAGTACACTATTGTATGGGCAACCTGTATTTAAAACATTAAGATAGGCTGCTGAGGGGATAATAAAATTCCAGATTAGTTCACTGAAGTATTTAAATACTGTAATAATTACATAGGAGTGACCTGAAGCCATACATTTTCTGGACAAAGACAAAGCTTGTCTCGATACTTGTAATTCACAGGAAGAAAGTACAAAAAAAGCAAACACACAATGCTTGGCATTCAGAATCTTCTTGAATTACATATCTCCCACCTTGGATGGAAGTGATGATTTGTATAAACCTATTTCACAGGTTATGGGCAATTACGGTCTGCCATAGCCTTGGACAGAAATATTGCTGTGACACTGAATGGAACATTTCAAAATAGGATGACGTACACAGAAGGAAGGAGTCAAAATACATATGCTTCATGGTTGCAGGAGCTTTAACAGTATGTTTAATAAGATATAAAACTTGGAATCAAACAATACGCGATATTGGAGTATTGCTGCAGAAAACCCAGGAAATATAAGCAATATTTTTGTCATAAGCATTAGTTCATACATCATGGTTTAATTGCTTGCATAGTAAATGAATGTGATCTCTACTATTTTTTTGAACAGTAATATAATTGCTATGGCTTTTATTATTATTGTGTTGCAGCTCCAATGTTCATATATTTAAAAGTGATCATATTACTAGCACTGATTGACTTGTATTCATGCCAATAATATTTCATACGTAGTTATGCTTACAAATGTTTTTATTAATGGTCTGAAATGCCAGACTGGGAGACAGAGGTGGCTTGGATGAAGACTGAACCACCACCGGCAGAACATGACTCAAAGCAGCCTAAGCCATAGCAGCATGAGAAACATTCAGAGCATTTTTTAAATGATCCAGAGTCATATCATAAGGTACAAAATTTAGCTGCCTACAGTTATTCTAAACAGTCCCAGCAAAGTGGCCACTGAGGCAAAATTAGTGAATGATTAGATAGTAAAGAGGTTAGAAGTCCTCTGGAAAAATAAAAGTTGGAGGGAGACAATGACAACTTACTGCAAACTTCTTTTGTATGTTTTCCACAGAGATCTGAACATTTCAGAGTGAAAGACAGACTGTGAAAACATTAATGCGAAATCCAGGCTACTTTTGCATGAATTAAGGGACACCAGCATTGGAAAGACAGTAAAACATAAGAAAAGGAAGTTAAAAATATGGAAATATTTTACTATGTTTCAGGATAAGAGGAACAAAAGCAAGATATATTTCTATCAGAGCAGTTGTTTCAGCATTTGAAATATATAATAGAAAAATGCAGTCAGTAATGATCTTGTACACAGTTTATCAGCTGCTGTTGCACATTTCACAAAGAAAATTCATCTCCTATGGGAGATGTAAGTTTTAGGTTATGACAACAGCATCATTTTATTTGCTGGCACTGGATCTGTGCATCTTTAGCAAGAGGCGCCTGGCTGAGGAGACTGCTGGAGGCTGTGTGGAGCTGGGTGTGCCTTGGTCTGCTTCCCGGGGATCCCAGAGCTGCCGGGGCTGGGAGAGAGGCACCGAGCAGCTGGGAGTTCGTAACCCACACAAGCTGCACATTGGTAGAGCCTTACAGGTGTGTGGCAGGTTTATTCAGAGCTGAGGGCTGCACGCTTTCCAACAGCCTGCACTGCTTTCCACGTCTTTTCACCCTCCCTTCACAACTCTCCTTTGGGGTAGGTAGTCAGCTCAAACACCCGTCGCTTTTGCCGCTGGCCATACAGCACACAAGCTGTGTCTGTGGGAGTCAGTGTCATCTACAAGAGTTTCCCATGGTTCTACCAGTTTTCTGCAAAATGTTAGTAGCAGTTGGAAAATGGACAGCACATGTTTCCAGAGCTTTTTGGGAAAACAAAAGGAGTCTGAATTAATTGTGTGAGAACATCTGAGCCCATTTGATTATTGATTCTTTCTTAGTCTCCAATGTGCCTTAGATATAACTGTGGAAAGCTTAGGGAAGGGTGTAATTCTGGCCAAAACAGCAGAAGGAGATGAATGAAAATAACTGTGGAAGTGAAATCCCAAAGAAGTCCCAAACCAGACGTCTCCTTCCTCATGACTTGCAGAAAACGTGCTTTTGCTGTTCTGATTCACCAATGGTTATAACACTTCTCCTTCCCAGAGTGTTGTCGTAGGAAAGGAAACATGCTCGCTGCTCCTTATGTTACTTGAGTTCTGCTCATTACAAATCAGTTCTAGATGAGACAGAAAATAATACAAGAACTGAAGGTTTGGAAAAGAAGAAATGGCACTTCTCATACAGTTTCCTCCACAGGCTCATACTGTTTGCTGACTGCATAATGGGGTCTGTTAAGAATCCGACAATATTATCTATTTACAGAAGTCTTTATACTATGATTTACGTGATACTAAATGTTTTCACCTAGAAATAGCAGAAATTTTTAAAAATGTAATGTTTGAACATTCTTTGATAACTTAGCCATAAATCTACATCCCCAAATGCTGAGTAACAGAAGCAGAACTCTAAGTCAGTATGCCTTGTACACAGATTGCAGGCACTACCAGCTTTAATATACGACTGAATGCTTAGCTGGCATTAAGACCTTTCAACAAAATGCGTTCATTTACAAGTAAAAAGGAAAAAGTATAAAATACCTTTCTGGAGCGTTTAATATCCTGATCAAAATATTATATGACATTCTGTAAATTACTAGAAGTAGTGAATTTGACAGCTATTTTAGCATGTGGCGTAGGAAAAATGTTTCCCCCTATGCCCCCAAGAACATGCAACAGAAAAAGAAAAATTATCCCTAATTTGTCAGCCATCCTAGTAGTCTTGAAAAGGTTTTAGGAGAACTTTCTTAATCTTTTCAGAAAATAAATATGAGCTCTTCTTTCAAAACACTCCCACCAATGAAATATGAAACTTAAAGATTATACATAAAAATCATTATTCTGCCCTCAAATAGTTGGCAAAAGTCCTTATTTTCTCTTTTAAAGTATTGCCGTGTTCATTCAACCTCTATGTAATAGATAATGAATCAAAGAAATAAACTTCTGAAATTTCTACAGAAAGATAAATATGACTTTCTTCCCCATACCTTATCATGCTTCAAAGATTAAATAGACAAATGCAGTGCATAATGAGCATCTTTATTCTTTATATGTGAGTTGCAGAGACGAAAAAATGGGAGGGGAGGAAAGGACGAAAGTACAGAACTTCTTTTTTCTGAATTTAAAATTCTGCTAGAATAAAATACAAAACCTGTGGGTTTTTACCTCTCCTCTCCTCCAAGCCCTTCTGAAATCATGACTTCTAGCCTTGACTTTTTTGTTTCCTTAAGGATATAAATCTACAAAAAAATTTTGTTTATCATGTCTGAAAATATGGAACTGCACCTGATGAAGTTGAGGCAAACAATATGTCCTTTCAGAAACTTTAAAGGGAAAAGAAAGTTGATTTTGGACTGAGTCTTATACAGAATACCTACCCAAACCTTTATTAGTATTTGGGTGGCTGAAACAAAAATTGATAGTGTCTAATACATATAAGATTTTTTTCTATTTTCAGACAATATTTAAAGAAAAATAAGTGCAAAAGTGATGTTGTATCACAAAGCGAGGACACTAGGAAAAATCTAGATGCTGAACGAGGACCTTTGATTAAGTGCCTGTAATACACCACTCCCCAGAATGTACTGCAGTGACAGGTCTGTGCCCAGAAAGAACACAGGTCTTTAGTTTGCCAGTAAAAAGGTCCTCTTAATTAAAGATTTTTCTCTGTATTTTCTTCATGCCTTTTTTTTAAAATTTTTTTTTAAAAAGCATGCAGAATTGCTCTGTGCAGTATTTCGGTATTTAATATTTGTAGCATTTCTGCAATTTTTACTTTATTTCTGTTTATATGCGTGTTACAACTCAGTGCATTTTTAAAGAGGCAAGTATTTTCCCAATTTCTTGTTTATTCCTAATAGAATAAAGCAATACTTTTTCTAAAAATGAGGAAAATATATGTACTACATTTTGTTGTTGCTTCACAGTTCTCATAGATCTTTGTCATTCACTGCCTTAAACAAATCTGCCCTTTCCGAATCCATGAAAATAACCCCTTCACGCTGTTGCATACATTTCAGTAATTTATTAGGCTGTCCTTATTTGTTCGGCATTATCTCATTTGTTTGTCCTATAGGCTGTCAATTATTTTTAACTGTAGCCAGTCCAGCACACTGATTTAACTTCTAGAGTGTAAGGGCTTAAGATAATTTCTTTTCAGAGCGAAACAAGGCTCTGCTGCTTCCAGTGTTTGATGCCTATTTCATCTGAGGCAGATGCTTGAAGCCTCTGAGTAATGCTTCCTTTTACTTGAATGCTTTTAATTTAGCAGTCTTTCACAGTAGTTTAATTCATTCCAGCTAGTTAATGAACATTCATACCACCAGTATAGATGTAGTTTTCCTCTAAAAATCAGTAAAATGAATATAAAAAATGGTTTCACCAACACTTGACGCTAAGAGTCTTCAATGGAATTTGAACATTAGTTTGGGAGTGAGCACATGTTCAGAAACAATATAAAAAATAAAATACTTCATAGCAAAACATATCAGTCAGCAAAATCTGAAACAAAAGCAGAAAGCTACAGACTAGAGGAAACTCTAAATAGTAAACTACGATTTGTTTTTAATATATGCTGCTCAGCCTTCCTGTGATTGTCTCTCTTAGGTTCTCTTCCAACAAAATTTTGAAATTCCTTATCCATTATTCAGTGTTCAGTGGTTTTTCTAACTGAACATTGATGACTGCCATATTTTTTTCCAGCAATATGGCACAGCTCAATTAAAAACTCAATTTACTGAAGTAGGGGTTATGCAAACAGCCTTTTGGGAAATATGTTTTTTGAGCAGGGATGGAGATGTTGGTGATCCCAAGGACAGGTGTTCTACCTCAAGGACATCTGTGACACAAGCTCCCCACTGGGCAAGTACAGCTTCTGCTGGAAAACGCTTGCTGCATTTCAGAAAGAAGGACTTGGAAGTGTTCTTATCTATATAATCTCTCGGCCATTCCCTGAGGAATACCCCACTATTAAACACCTATAATTATTCTTCAGACAAATTACAGTAAGACAAACAAAGAAAAGTTATTCGTGATCTCCAGAGTGCTCTGATTTCTGCATCCATCAAAGTAAACATCATAACTTTGGAAATGTCTCATGTTATTGGCGAAGTAAAGGGAGACAAAAAGAAAAGTAAGCTACTTAAAGTGAGATTATATATGAGACTTTTTCTCATTCTGTCATTTCTACCTTTCCCACCTCAGGGATTTCCAGTCTGCCCTGTGATGTGCTAGGAAGAAACTCTCCCTAATAAGGAAAACCATATTAGCTTTTCATAGCCAACATCAGCTCTGCTATAGCATCCAGACATGTAATCTTTCTTTATGAAACTAGTTGTTCTTCCTTGTCCATGACATGGCTTTGCCCTATAAAGTCAAGATTTTTTTTTATATGACTTTTATGTTTTATACAAGTGCTGTGGGGCAGGAACAGACAATCAAAGGAGGAAGGATGCATCTGCAGTAAGATACAAGCCTATGCTGCCATACTGCAGCTCATGAAATATCCTTCTGGGCTAAAAAATGGTCTTGGTAGAAACATCTAACCAAGGTAATTTTGTGGTGGTTCACTATCTGCAGCTAACTTTGTGGTGGTTCACTATCTGCAGCTAACTGCAGTCAAAATCATCATAAATGATCTGTCTTAAAATTAAGGTGTGTTTAATTAGAACAGAACGGGCTATTTCAGTTGGAGAGACCTACAACAATCATCCACATGCCTACAACAATCATGCCTGACCACATCAGGGCTGACCAAAATTTTAAAGCAGGTTATTAAGGGCATAGTCCAAATGACTCTTGAACACTGACAGCCTTTGGGTTTTGACCACCTCAGCAGGAAGCTTGTTCCACTGTTTGACCACCCTCTCAGTAAAAAAATGCTTCCTAATGGCATCTGAACCTCTCCTGAACCATTGCCGGAGTCCTATCACTGAATCCCAGGCAGAAGAGCTCAGCACCTCCCTTTCCCCTTCCCTCTGCAGGGAGCTTAGAGAGCAATGAAATCACTGCTCAGACTCCTTTTCTCCAAACTACACAAGCCCAGAGTCCTCAGCCGCTCCCCACAGGACTTTCCTTCCAGCCCTATCACCAGCTTTATTATCCTCTTTTGGGAACATTCAAGGACCTTTACAGCCCTCCTAAATGGTGGGGCCCAGCACTGCACCCAGCGCTTGGGTTGAGGCTGCACCAGCACTGAATACAGCAGGATAATCACGTCTCTTGGCTGGCTGGTGGTGCTGTGTGTGATGCTCCCCAGGATGGGGTTTGGGCTCTGGGCTCTGGGCTGTCACAGAACACACAGCTGATTCACACTGAGCTGCTGCTGCTGACCAGCACCCTCAGATCTCCCTTCCTACAGGGCTGCTCTTCAGCCTCTCCTCTCCCAGTTTATAGTTGTGTCTGATGTTACTCCAACCTAGGTGCAGGATCTGGCATTTTGAATTGTAAACTTTCATCCCATTAATCATAGCCCAGTGTCTCAATCGACCTAGACCCCTCTGCAGGGCATCTTGTCCCTTAAGAGAGCCAATGGCACCTCCCAGATCAGTCCCAGCAAACTTGCTAATGGTGCATTCGACCCCTGCACCCAGGTTGCTCATAAACATACTGGGCAGAGCTGGCCCAGGAGTGGAACCCAGGGGAACACTGCTGGTGACTGAGTGCCACACAGATGTAGCCCCATCCCTTACAATTCTGTCAGCCTTGCCCTTCAACCAGTTCTTCCTCCGTGCACTGTGATCCCACTCATCCCACAGCTGGACAGAAGGATGCTGTGAGGGACAAAAAGCCTTATTAAAATCTGAAAAACTACATCCACTGCCTTCTCTTTACCCACTGAGACTAATCATAGAAGGATATAAAATTAGTTAAACATTATTTTCCTATTGTGAACCCATCCTGACTTTTATTGCTGGTGGCTGGCTCAACACCACTTTTCTAAGTATTCCGTAACATATTGTTTGCAGCTGATGATCTGGTGAACCTAGACTTGCACTCAGAATTCCAATGGCGACATTTTATCAAACTGGCAGCAAGAGCAAGTTGATAAGTTATTCCGGCTTTTTCTACCTCTTAGTTCACAACATTAAATTGTGGTATCCAGCATGTGCTTATCTCTGATTATTTAAAAAAAAAAGGGGGGGGGGAGGAGGAGCATATGGCCCCTATTTTTGCAGCTAATCAAAATAAGGAACATGCAGTAGGAAGCCTGTGGACATACTGGAATGAAAAAGAGACTCATAAGGACAAACAAAATGTCATGCACGCGCCACACTTCTGAAAGTTCAGTAAAAGTTAGAGATTTCACTCTACATGACTGAGCCAGATGCAAAGTACTATTAATTAAAAGGGAAACATAAGCTTTTTTGATAGATCCAACATCGGGAATATGCATTGAAGGAGCGTAAATGGTAAAACTCCTCTGAAACACAGATCCTAGCTCTCATTTGTCATTAATGGCATTTTTGAGTTACAACTATATACTCATAAATTCAGTTGTTTAGTCAAATAAAATACATCAAGTTACATATAATTTTCTAATCATTACTAATTTTTTTTTTTTACCTTATGAAACTTCCACAGTGGGCATGAATTACAAGAAGAGTTTAATTGTGGTATGATCTTATTGTTTTTTAAGCCAAATCTATTTATTTGCTGGTGATTTAATTCTTTCTATTTCTGGATTAACACTGTCTTAAAATATATATATACTCGATTATTTTAAGGTAACTGAGCTCTTTTTCTTGATTCATGCTCCTATATGGTACTTTGACTAACAGCTGTCACACACCAGCTGTTAATTTCTCGATGTTGTGTAGTGACACAGTTATTTGGAGGATTTAGAAGTTAAAGCTGTAAGACAAATTTTTTGTATTTTCTAGTTACTCAAGTCACAAATTCAAGGTATTTCTTATGTCTGCTTTATTGCATTTCTTGCGCATCTTTTGCTCAGCAGACACCTCTGTGCCGCAAAGTAATTTTGATTATTTGCATTTCCTTGACGGTGTTTAAAATGTTGTCTATTTTACACCATCGCTCTCCAGTTAGAGTGACAGTTCTGTCTTGGGTTTAGGTTAACCTCTCACATGCAAGATAAAAGCTGAGCTGTGACTACTTCTGTGAGGTTGGTCTGATCCTGCAGCTGTTTCATAAGCAGAATGTCAGTGGGGTGGGAGAAGCGAAAGATGAGTATAAATTTTTGTTGGTTTTGCCTGTATATAAAGCCATTTGTTCAGTTCAACAGTTTATTACCAACAGTCCCTGGCACTTGCCACATCGGATCACACGCATGGCAGCACTCCCTTTGATTGGGAAGAGTGGCTTTCAGGGCACCATTTACAAACAGTATCGGCAATCGGAAAAAGCAGCATTCAAACTCGCTCAGAGTTTACCTTCAGAACTAAAATAAGTGTTCTTGGTTTTTACACTAAATTGCTCATATAAACATACATGTATTTGAAATGTATGTTACGCAACAGCATTATACCTCTATTAGGAAAATGGCCTAAGGGTATAAATACAGCCAGAGGAGTTGCATGGAGATCTCCCGTGACCTGAGGAGAAAGTAATTACAGTACTGTTAGGTTCATTTTAGAAGTACATATCCCCCTGTGTGTTAGTCTATTCCCAGTACAGTTTTACAGTCTTTTGCAGCTTGCCTCTTCTATAGCAACGCTGCATGAAATTCTTCTGGCTGATCTCAATCATATGTTTGGGAATTAATTATTTTAAAGGAAAATGAAGCTATCTTTAAAGAGAAATTTTAAGATGTAAAGGTTCCATTTTGCACCTACTGTTTCAGGTTTCAATATTGTATTTGATTTAACTTACAGTAGTTGCTAGAGAAATCTATGATTTTGAAATAAACATTCTTCCCCAAAGCTTTATGAATTTGCACCCAGAATTCCTTTGGTCAATGGTATACTTCCTCTGCTGCAGAGCTTTGAGGGAAGAATCTCTGCACAAAAAGAAGCAAAGAGTACAGTTAAATTCTGCATAGATATTTACAATGATTTCAGTATCTTTTTAGTAGTTATTATATCATGACCAAACTAGTTAAAACAGTATTTTTTTACTTACCGTTACTCTTATGGTATTTCTTTCTTGCCATTGTACATTTCATATTATTGCAAGAACCAACCTTGTAAAAGGATCCTTTTTGCTAGAATAGAAAAAAGACTTAATAAAAAAATGAGAAATTATTGTGAAATTCAGGTTAACTTCTTGATCCCTTGGGGGAACTTTGCTTGCAGTAGGCTTGCAGGTTTTGAATTACTGTTTTCAGAAGCACAAGGCTGTTTTGCAGAAATCAGAGCATAATAATGAAGCACTGCACTTGAAGCATTACCAACCGTAGAAGACAGGCTGCTCTCCCCTTCCACCCAACCTGCTGATAGTTGCTGCGTGGTACTTACCGTGTGAAGTGTGAAGTTTATTTAGTTCTTATTCCCCAGAGAATATCACTATGAAAACTTATTATTGTATCACCAGGTCTTGAAACTTTCTGCCACTTCTGCTCAATTGCAAACTGAGATTTTAAGGTGAAGTTGGAAAGAGAAAACACACACAAAGAGGTGTGTTTCTTTCCGCATAAGTGGAAGCAAACTTTTGAGCATCATGTCAATGATTTTAAATATCAAATTAAAAATATTCAACAGCATTACTTGTGGAAAAAAAATCACTTTTAACGAAATATAATTTTTGATGCCTTTTCTTTGTATAAATATGCTTAAAATAATTTCAAACAATAGATTCTGTCTACATACATGTTATATTTCCAAGCACCTGATGCTTCATATTCTTTGGAAATCCTTATGAATTACTTTTGAAGACCGCATGTTGACAAATGTGATTAAAATATAACTTTTGTTCTTTTATCGAGACTTCTTTCACTGGTCTGTGGTTAATTTACTCTGCAGCCTCATGCAACTGCAAACAATTATTGGTTTCCTCTGTGCAGAGAATCATTGGAAGCAGCCTCATCTATCCCATTACTGGCATAAAGTACTTTTGTACTTGTACTTATGTCACTCCTGACAGATGCCTGTCGATCCTGATCTGAAGGGACTTTAGCAATGAAGATTTTACACCCACTCTATCCCACACTTCTGCTGTTCTTGGCAGTCAAATTCTTTCCTGAATATCTAATCAGAATATCCTCTGCAAAGGTCCACTACTTCTTGCTCTATTTGGACAAAGGAAAAGCTACAAATTTTGCTTACTCTGACCCCAGTGAAGCTATTGAAAAGAAAAAAAATTACAAAATTACTGAAAGAAAGTTATGAAATAAATTAAGTTCAGCAGAAGGTGGTGACAAGTAATCTTATGCATGAACTATAAACATCATGAAGATTGGATGGGATGAGTTGAAGTGTCTCCCTAGCAATTATGCAGAAAAACATACAAGAGACTATGGAGGATGATGAGAAGACTGTGACATAACAGTGTCAGGCTAGTGTGAAAAGAGATAAACATCACTCTGGAAAGCATAAACAGACAAGCTATAAACAGGAAAGTATAAACATAAAGGCTAGACTACCTTATCCTACTAGGAAAGCTTTGTTTTCCAGAAATTTGTAAAGCAATTAATGGAGGTTTGATGATAAAAATGGAAAGCAGCAAAGTGTTGTATATATCATCTGAAAAGGTTAAACAAGCTGGGACTTCCTAGCTTAAAGAAGAGAAAGCTTGAGAGGAAGATGACAGCCTTCATCTAATAGGTGAAAGAGAAGCAGAAAAATATAAGATCATTTGAAGAGCTTGCGGTTGTTCTCTTATCTTTTTCTAGCATATTTTGCGTCAGGCTGCAATCATAAAAGTGTTTTCTGGGAGTCGGTCACATGTCAGGAGGGTCAGGACAGAGTTTGAGGTTGACTTACCATCCTGGACGCATGCATTGACCTGCTTTGAGGGTGCCCTCAGAGTTGTCAAGACTTAGGTGAGACCATCTTCACTTCTCTGCATCCATCTCCCCTAGGACACAATCAAGTTTGGCCCCCTTGTGCCCTCAGGCATTTCTGTGGCCTGCTCTGAATGCTGAAACCAGAATCCTTAAGTGAATTGTCGTCAGTGGCATTGAGTTGTTGACTGGGTCATACTGACACGAATTATTCCATTATTTGTTGACTTGCTGCGTGCAGAGTTTCTTTCTCTCCGAAGCTGTGACCCTGGCCTCACTAGGATGAACAGCTTTTAATAACACTTCAGACTAAACAGAGACACTGGGGCAAAGCTTCCTCAGCTTCCACACAGACAAGCGAATGTCGTGTGCATTCTCACTGCATTGCTATGAAAATCAGTGTCCAGAATACATGCTGATCATTGCAACACTAGAAGGAACTGCACAACTATACAAAGATAAATTAAAATCAATTAGTTTGAAATTAATATTGATAAATTCTTTGGCACTTTCTACAATGTCAGATTGTCATGAGATTTATATCATCTGCATTTCATTCTCTCATTAAAGTGGCTTCTATGTAGGACCCAGGATAGGATATTCTGTCACTCTTTGTGCGTGGATGCCCTGTGGTTGTGGTTTAGGAATGGCATGAGGTAGTATAGAATAACCTCAGGGTCCTGGCCATGCCCCTCCTGGCTACTGCAAAAATTAACCCTGCCCTGGATAGAACCAGGGCTCGAGTTATAGGAGAAAAAGGCCCTTCATAACAGTTAGAAATGTAATTTTATACTTAGCTTGTTCTTCATATTATTTCACAATATCTAGAGCAGCCACCACTGAAATAAGGGAAAAAAAATCTTTATTTTGGTAGAAGAAACATCATGAAGAGGCATTAGGGATTAATTTCAGCAATTAATTTTCATACTATTATCATAATTAATGATAGCTAACTATTACCATAACTAATGATGGCTTGCTAAATGAAGATAAATATTGTAATAACAAAACATCCATGTTGGTCTTCCTTAATTTTGAAGGAATTGTATAATTCTCAACAAGTAAGATTTGATTCCTTTATATACTTCCCAAAGGAGCAAACTGCTGAATGAGGATATTAAAAGGGCCAGAGATTTGAAAGAAACCTTAGATAATAAAACTGGAAGGGGTCTAGAGAGCTCATACTATTCATCCCCACGTGCATGTTTAATATCATTGCTGTGAATAATTCTGAGAAATTAGGTGAATAAATTTACTTGAGTAAATAAAAGGATATATATCTATAGGTCTGAGAACACATTTTTAATTACTAAGCCACAATTTTTAATTTTCCTTAAGCAGGTTTAGTTGTTGATTTAAGCAACTGTGAACCACCAACCATTTAAAAGCAAGTAGTTTCACGTATTTACCAGTAAAAAGGATAATAGAAAATGGGGGAAAAATTCTTTCAAATAGTGCTTTTGTGCATTTAAATAGTAAGCATTAAGACAACCACGTGTGCAAAAAAAATTAATAGCAGTGCATTTTTTAGGGCAAGATTTATCTGCCTGGAAATTTCCAAATACTTCCCAATTGTTCAGCTGGATAATTATTCTCATGTTTATTGCTGGATCTAGCTTTTATGACAAAGTCAGCTCCAAACCAAGTGAGAATTGCCATCATGGATTCCTTTGATGTTATTCTTTCATCTAATAGGTCTACATTTGAGCTATCATTAACAGGAGCATATATAAAAAGCTATATATATTTTAGAATGCTTCCAGTTGTCAGTAAGACATTTGCCTTACTCAAATGCTTGAAAGAGAATAGATGTTCATATATAGTATTTCTATTCTATAGCATGTTTAATATCAGGGCAGGATTGTGAATGCTTCTCTTATTCTGGTCAACAATAATCTACAAAAGAAAGTCTACTAAGTGCAGTAAGTTGTTTGTGAAATTTTCTTCGGGTTCTGGTAAATCATGTGTCAATCTGTGCAAAGACATTATGTCACTGGATTTGCAGCACTCTTGGTTGCCTCAGCATTTGAGAAACACATCTGACAAATAACCAGTCAAAGTAAACCAATTAACACTTCTATACCTCCAAAACTCTAAGTTCTTATGGCAACATTGACCATCACAGAAACAAACTACTTCCTATTTATAGTAACAGGAGACTGCTCAGAAACAGCATTTTGGGTACATTTGGGTTAGGATTTTCAGGATTTTCTTGGTGTACAAATTTCTTCCCCCTTTCAAATTACATAAAACCCTTTACCAGCCATATCATTTCACCCATGAAATTTAAGATCTTTTTCTTCCATGAGGACATACTCTCTCTCTCTTCTGTCCATCAGTTGATCTTTAACTGACTCAATGTGTGATTCTTGAAACATTTTTGACAGCTTGCAGTACCTGATCCAGTTGTTTTTCTAGACTGCTTTGTATGTGAGAACAATCTTGGCTTGTTGCATGTATCCAAATACTTATTTTTCTACATATCTGTATCTATATCTATATCATCTATATCTTCTAGAAGTAAATGTACAAGAGTTCAAGCAAAAGGGAGATTGTAATACATGAATCATGTTCAGTCAAAAGAGTCAAATAATTCACAGAAGTTACCAATTAGAAAAAAACCCCATACCTTAACCCTTGCAGGTAGAGTTCCACCCATTTAGAAGTCCTTAGTCGTACAGCTCATATAAATTAAAAAATCTGTGAAACTCTTCCCTCAGATAAAGAATTACTCAAAAATCTATATTCTTTATATCCAGTGTAAGAAATAGTCTGAGAAATTAGTTGTAAGCCATTGCATAGACTTCAATCACTACAGTCATGAAGTAGTTGTGGCCATTCAAATACGATGTATTTTATTTTACTTTCTCTGTATCTAAAGGAGTAAGATAATATTTGCTTATTGTGATAAAATACACCACCAGAAAGCGATAATGACATCATATATAATACTTTGAACATAGTTAGACATTAGTAGGGAAAAAACTTACCTTGTGTGAGGAGGGGTAAGCACATATTAATTTATATGAAGCACATATAGATTTATATGAAGAAAATATTAAATTTGTCCTATGGTCAAATTGTAAACATCTGGACATACTAGAGCAATTCAGAAATTAGCAGATATATTAGGTGGTAGAAGGACACAGTTATCTCTCAGTAGGAGTTTTCTTTGCGGTGAAATGATATCTCTGATATTATAAATACACATAATGGCCTATCTTGTACCTTTAAGAAATTAAGAAGCTTGTCTACACAGTTTAAATTGACAAAAAACACAAAGCCTTTAAAATTTTTACTATATTTACTATTTTATAACGATGCCTTCCCTAATATTTTTAGGTCTTAATCTCTGAAAATTTTGGTAGGGTACTGTTCTTCTTTGCGCTCCTATTATTTTTTTCTTTACTTTTTTCCCATTTCGGAGATTAAATACATCAGTTTGGGTTCCCACAGGGGTTTTAGGCATTGCCATATTCATCAGTGCAATGCCAGAGTCCCAGGGGGTCCGCTACCAAAGTGGGATTTCCAACCTCCAAGTAGGTTCTAAAAGTTTCCTGAATGACATTTGAGAGCTGGGTGCTGATGTCACAGAATGCTGCAAACTGACTTGGAAATGGTAAACTTGCTGGCATAAAATGAGGACAGGTTGAGGGAATGGGGCTTGTTCAGCCTGGAGAAGAGAGAGCTTTGGGGGAACCTAACAGCAGTCCAATGGTTTCCATGAGGAAGTTATCAGGAGGATGGATCCAAGCTGCTCATGGGGATGAGACGATGACAAACAGCAGGCATAAGTTCAATCAAGACTTGTTCAGACTAGATATAAGAAAAACATTGTCATCTACGAGGACAATTGAGCAGTGGATCTGATTGCATAACAAAGTTGTGGGCTGTTTCCAGCCTTGGAAATTTTCAGGACCAGACTGGGCAAAGCCCTCAGTAGCATGGTCTGACCTCACAGCTCACCCTATTCTGTGGTCAGCAGCTTTGACCCTGCAGGAGATGACATCTTGAGGTCCTCTCCAACCTGAATTATCCTATTATCCTATTATCATTTTTATTTCAAGCTCGTACAGAGAAACAGATTGAATATTTATTGATCTGTGTATTTGATGTCTGTAGTTTAAAGGTTAATATGTTTTTAACAAGCAATTAAGTGAAGGAAAACCCCCCAGTTTCCATCCTAGATAGAGGTTATAATGTAGATACAACACTAAAAGATGCTCTGTGTAACTTGTTGCTTGCAAACAAATTTTCCAGATAGTGGGAAGGCTGAGTTTAAGCTTTGTCTGCATTAATCTTGAGATCATGGCTTTCAAAATCCTCAGAAAACTGAGCAAAATAATAGAAAGATCAGAATCATGGACTTCCAGGTGTTAGAATTCAGTTTGTTCAGAGATCTGTTTAGCAAAATTCCACAGAAAATTGATCTAAAGGGCAAAGGAACCCAGGACAGCTGGTGGTTCTTCAACGATGTCCTCCTCAAAAAACAACAGGCCATTCTCTGCACATGCAGAAGGTCAACAGGAGCAAGGACTCCTTGATCAAGCTCAATTATCAGAAGGAACTCCATGACAGTTAGAGATGTGCACAGACTACTCAGCAGGAATATAAAGATGTTACCTAAGCAAGCAGTGTTGGACTTAGGAAAGACAAAGCTCAGCTGTAGTTGAAATTAAAAACAGATGGAAAGAATAGCAATGAGAACTTCTGTATGTCCATCAACATACAAGGGAACACAAAGGGCCAAGATACCCAATGCCTTTTAACTGTCCCAATGTTCACCAACAATGTCTGCTATCAGTCTTCCTGGGTCACTGAGCCTACTGGCAGAGTCTCTGGGAATATAGCATTATCCATCATTCAGGAAGTAATTAGGAAGCAAGCAATCAAGTCAGTTTTGCACATGCAAATACACAGCATTAGATGGACTTTACTTGAGGCTGCTGAGGGAGCTGAATACAGTCATTGTAAGGCCATGCATTATCATCCTTGGAAGGTCATGGCAAATAAAGGAGGTTCCTTATGAGCAGAAAAAACCAAATATTACACCCATCTTCAGCAAGATCAGGAATATAATAAGAGATCAAATAATAATAGACCTTCAGTCTGACATCAGTCCACAGAACTGCAAACAAACTGTCCTGGAAGCCCTAGCCAGGCACATGTATGACAGGAGGGCAATAGGGAAAATCAGCATAGATTTAGCAGGAGGAAATCCTGCCCACCTATAGTAATACCATGCCAGACTTTGTGAGAAGGGAATACGAGATACAGGACATTTACCTTGACCTTGGCAAAACATTTGATATATTATCACACAGTATCCTTGTAGTTCATTTGGTAAGATATGGATTAGAAAAGATAGGGATCAATGCACTGAATGACAGGATGGTATTAAGAGGGTGCTCAATGAGCTGGACAGGTAAGTTGGGAGGAAGCTCATGAAGTTCAACAGTCACAGATGTTTGGTCCTACAATTTTACGTGGAGTAACTCTGTACAGCAATTCAGGCTGGGCACCAACTGGCTAGAAAGCAGCTGTGCAGGAAAGGGGTGAGAAATCCTACAAGAAGGATGTAGAATACACATGAGGCAGCAATGTTTATTTTAGGTGCCCCTACATCAAGGATATGCATCAACATAGCAGGAGTGTAGCCAGAAGGTCAAGGGTGGTGATACTTCCCATGTGGGCTATTCCCAGCTGGACGGCTTGTGGGCTGCCCTGTACAAGGATATTGCTACCCTGGTGTGAGTCATCAAAATGTTTTTGGGACTGCAGCACCTGGCGTGTGAGAGGACACTGAGGAGAACTGGGTTTTTTGACTTTCAAGGGAAGAGAAGGGTGAGGAGACATCTTATTGTTTTGAACTAGCCAATAAGCACATGCAGAAAAAGCTTTGGCAGGTTATTTTCAGTGATAGATGAGGATGGGACAAGCAGCAACCACAGCAGCACAAATTGCATCTTAAAAATGTTGGCATACCAGAGTGAGTCCAGTGGAGCTGATTAGGGCTGAAACGCATGAGAGAGAGACTGAGACTACAGGTTTGTTGAGCCTTAGGATGAGAAGTCAAGAGAGTTTCTTACTTCTTTTTAAAGTTCTTAGTAGAATGGCATAAAGAAAATGGAGCCAGGCTCCTCTCAAAAATGAAGAATGCATTGCATAGGGGTAAGGGATCTAAGTTCAACACAAAAGATTCTGATTAGATTCAAGGAAAGCAATTTCATATCAAATCTGTTAAGCTCTTGAAGAAATTGCCCAGAGAGATTGTGGAATCTCCATCCATTCGTCTGGACAAGGCCCTGGGCAATCTGATCTAGTTGAGTGTGGTTCCTTTGACCAGGAACCTGTTTGGATTAGATAACCATTGAAGTTTCTTCTAGATTAGATTTATAGATAGTTTGATTTATTTTTTCATAGTTTTAGTGAAAGTTTGTATGTATCCTATATTTTAAATTAATATATTGTAATGTCTTCATTTTATAAAAGAGAACATTAGGAGGACAATATAATAATTTTCTGTATTTAGAAAGCAGAATTATACAGTCTCCCAAAGCTTGTTTGGTTTAATTTAAATAAATATAAGGCTTATCTTGGCTATCCATGTAATGCAGAACACTTGTGTTGTTGTGCAGTATAATAAAAATAGTCCCTAAATGGATTAATCTTAATTGTGCTTTTCATAGTACGTTTGCAGAGCATGTGTTGATATTACAGCTGTATATGCACCACTCATGGATGTTAGCATTCTGCTCAGAGGCTGTATGATCCTCCTGTTGTCATATCCAGGACTTTGAAGGATGGAGAGAGACCAGTAAAGGAAATATATCTATAAAATATACATACACACAGACACATTCATATACACACATGGAATATACCATATCCTTTACACAATCCAAAATGAAGCCTGCCAAGCAGCCTTTTAGACAACCCCTCTTTCCACAACTCTTTCGGCTATATCGAAGACTAAAAGTAATTCTGTCTCCAGAATTAGAGGCACAACCCACGGATGCTTTCCCAAGACTGCCATGTGCCCAGGGGGTAGGGTAAGGCTTGGAAGGTTATGTGTAACAGCACCACCTGGTGAAATATTTTTAAAGTCTATGTAACACAGAATATATTAGTAGGCAGGCCAATAGTCTGTGGAAATCAAGACTATGTTGAACCAAGCTTTTTCCAAAACAGTGTTTCTATTTATCACATATCTCAGAGTTGCTTTAAAGATTCCAAGTATTAGAACCAACCATGTAGTAGAGAGCTTGCAGTTACCTGAATTTCATGGTCACACCATTGCAGCAGTCATCATAGGACTCGAAGGGAACACTCAAGAGGTCATTCAGCCCATCCCATGGTTCACAACGGGATCACTTATCATTGTGCACACCTTATCATCTGCTCTCTTATTTGTTCCAGGGATGTAAGGATCTTTCTAGACCAAAAAAAAAGTCCTACAGAGTTGCTAAAATCTTCCCCATTAAACCTACAATCTCTCCCTGTTCATCGTATGAACCAACTATTCCCCCAATTTTAAGAGGTTTTTCCTTTTCTTTCTCCCGACTGTCTTCAGCATTCTTCAGTCTTTTATTCAATCTGTTTTCTGCTATAGATTATCTTTACTCTGGTCTAGCGCCTCCTGTAGCAGCAGTGCCAGGCTCTGAACAGAGTGCTCTAGCTCTTGCCTTCCCAGTGCTGAATGGGGCGGCACTGCCAACCTTTAGATCTCTTTTCGCATGCCTGTGCCAGACCAGATGTTTTTCGTTTCCCGTGGGAAGTGGATTTCTCCCACCTATAGGTAGCACCACGGGTTTCACTCTGCACAGCAGAATTCTACCTTTTTGTATCATATCCCCAGCAGCTTAAGTTCCATTTTCACTTCAAATATAACTTGAGTCCTCTTCCTGCTTGATCTCAGTTGCAGATTTAATAAACCATTCTCTTCTTTCATCCCCAGGCTACACATGAAAATATGAACCAGACTTAGGGCAGACTTGCACAGGATCTTTCTAGATTGCTCCATTCATTCAGACACTGAGTCAGAAATAGCTGCTCCCTCAGTGGAGACTTTCTGAACATTAGCAATACTGTAACCACTCTATAATAATTTAATCTGCAGATTTTTTCCCCCTGATTTGCATATGAGAATACCATCTGAGATGGATTTAAAAACCTTACTCAACTATTTTTTTTCTCTGAAGTCTGTTACGCTGTCATGGACAGAAATCAGATATCATCGACCAGTGTCTAGGATGAAATTAAATCAGGTCTAGGTGAATTGAAAGCATCTTTTCTACTGAGATATTTCCTCTCTATTACAAAATGGACTCCTAATTTTTTCTTAGTTATCTTTACTTTGATAGCTATCTGATTGCAACTGACTGAAAAAAATTATGCCTAATCATCAGGCCTCTCCACAGTGCCTGTCATAGCATCCCCTCATATTCAGTAGGTCTTTGGCTTTGATTATACAACTCAAGTAATTAAAAGAATAATTTTTCACTACAGGTTTTACTGTTCCATTTCCTATACATAATTTCATGCCGCATTTTTTTAGCCTTCATTTTTCTACTCATGTTTTTAAACTGGTCCAGATTTTTCTTCTGTGGTTTGTTTTTTTTCCCCACAGGGAAAGTACATTTTCTAAGAATTCATCACAGCTTATCCTTACAAAAAATGTTGTGTGCCTTCTACTGTTTGGGGTTTTTTTTCCAGTGAGATGAGCTGTACTGATCCCAGGAATAATTAAATTTGCTGCCTTTCCCTATAAGTGCCTTCCCAGACACTGGGAAGATGAATATTTACATTATCTACATGTAATATGCAATTCTCAACACTTCTGGGTCTACCTTTGTTACAAAATGAATTTATGATTTCTGCCAACAATTTTACAACAAAGCATTGAAGTTGCAGGGTTTACTCTTCCATAGCCCAGTAGACTGCATGGCATTTGATCCATAATTCACACTGCTGTGGATTTTGATATCAAATATATTTTTTTTCTCCATACTTTGTACAATTTTATTCCATGTCTCCTTCTTATGCAGCTACTCAGCACCAGTCTACAATTTCATTTTTTTGTCCATTCCAAGTTAGAAACTCATTCACATAATAAATCTTGCTCACTTTTTTCTTCCAGAATAAAATCTTCAAGCAAAAGATGTTTCTCTTCCAAAATTTAAACTATTCTTCCCATATTATGTTAATCTACAATTTTTCTAGAACATGGCATGCTTCCTAGATCAGAAAAATCTTTAAAGCAAACACACTAAGGAAGAATAGATGTTCCATCTATAGGTTTTTTATACTAAATAAGATATTCCACATTGTTTTATAGTATGTTATGGTTTCCTGGGAATACAAATAAATACCTGGAGGGTGGTCAAAGCTTTCAGCCTTTGCTCCGGCATTTTCTGCACTCGATTTTTCATCTTTGTGATTGCATTAATGCTATTGTCTTGTTTATAATAACAGTAACAATATTATGACAATCATATCCCCCTATTTAAACAAAGAGAAACAATATTTTAAGTAATAAAAAAAATGAAGCAGTTATTTATAGATGAGGGATGAAGAAAAGGCTAGCTCTGGCAAATATGGCATGGAATATATTGTATTAGGAATGCCTACCTTACCAGGAGAATATATTTATCCAAATGGGATTTCAGTCACGATAAATATTTGTTCTGAGTTAAACTTTCTGGTTTCAATCCTCACATCCCCCGGAAAATCAAAAGAAGTTTTATTTTCACACTGAAGCCTTAATATACTTAATTTTTAATTTGTGTCCACGCAAAGCCAGGATTCCATGTCAAAATTCAAAGGGTCTGAAGACCTTCAGACTCAGCCACACAAGACATGGTTCCTCCCTTCCCGTGTCTGATTTCCTCTGACGGTGAGGAGGCCTGCTGTGTTACAGGAAGACACTCAGTCCTTATCCACTGGCACTGTACCAGATATATCATTCATTTAGTCTTTCTCACAGCTTCTCTGCTACCGATGCTTCTACCCTAGTTTGCAACATCAGAAAGCACGCAGTGTTAATGAAAACACGTTTCCAGGCTCACTGAATTGCTCCTTAAGCTAATAGGTATTTAGCACATTTTCTGTTACAATGATAGCTAAAGGATAAAGTGTAATTAATATCATCAGTATGTTCTGGGGAGGCGGTGGTGAGTTGGTGCAAATCCTCTATGATCTGCCATAGCTAATTTTTTTAAGTCACAGATGCTTTTCTTAAAACATGTCTTTATCTCAAAACATGAGTTTATCAGAGAGGGAGAGTGAGGAGTGTTAGAGTGTTATCAAGGACTGTTTATATCACTCACTGTGTTTCTGGTTTACAAAATGGTGATGCCTTCTCTCCAAGAAGTTTCATGCATTTTAATTTAATCTGTTTAATGACTTTCACATAAACAGAAGAAAACACTTGATTACCTCTTCCACTTTAATTTCTGAGATTCTCTACTTCATATGGCATTTGCATCTCACAAATGTACTTTTTCTTTGCAATTCTTTTTCTACCTGTTATCCTACCTGTTGAAAAATTCTCAAACTATGTCCTTGACATTGGAAATTGAGCTTTTCACTCTATAATGAATGGCTGTGATCACCAAGAGCATATTCTCAGATATTGAATATTTTGCAGTAATTCAAATGGATAAAGCTGTTTGCCAAGGAACACTCAAGGAGTTTATAAATTGAGTGTTACTTAGTATAGATGTGACATAAGTCCATTTGTAGTGTTCCTGCAGAAGGCTTTCTACTTTTTTTTTGGAAATCGGTATGGCTGAAAGAAAACATAAAGCCACAGGGATGTGACTTTTCTTTTGATCAGAGAAGTTCTATAAATCATACTCCTAGGAATGCTGAACATCCCTGGAAAAAATTGTATCCCAGAAATTATTTGTATCAAGGTGTTTGGTGCCTTTGAGAACTGAGACTTTTGGTGGGATATATCAGTATTTACACAGACTCAGGAATTGGCCCAACAATAATAGATGAATGAACTTATCTTTATATTATGGTTTCTTGCAGTAATTGTGTAATTTAAATGGTTTCACCTCTAACTAGTGCTTCATATTTAAAAGCTGTTGGCACAATGCTTAGACTAATATTTTTTTGTGCTTTTTTATCATTGTTATGGATGTCCGTCTTTTTTAGAGAAGAAAGACTGTTCCTGTTGTGATGTAACTGTGCTTGTGCTATTTCTATACAGGAATCTGGAGGCAGAAGGAGGAAAGGAATATCTGACCTAAATTTTCTTGGACAACATAGTCCCTTCTTCACTGGCCAGAAGTCATCTGGTGTGTTTCAAAGGCACGTATTTTCTAGCTTCTGGATGCATTTCACTTCCCTAAATAAGGGCTGTGTTGTTTTGATTCATCAGTTAATTAACAGATAATTCTCTAAGAAAAGTAAAAGAGGGAAAGGATACAGCTTTGCAGCTCACTTTTGTGTGATGTTCATGTAGTACTGAATTTAACTCTTGTTTTTGTACAGCTGGAGCCCTGGATGAGAGTACAGCGTGGGTGAGAACTTAAATCGCATCCCTTGGTCTGTTTGTAGAAAAGATATCTGTTTTCTATTACCAGTCTTAATGACTATCCTCTAAGATTTCTGAAACACTCCAGAAACTCCAATTATAATTGCAGGAGCATTACAATGCATGCAGACTGCTGCTCTCCAAGATGAGAAAACTTCAGAATGGTTCCAGGAGAATAGTTTGGGTACTTCATTTAGATAATTTTTTGCAAAGTCTCTTCTCGATAAAGGTCCTACTGAGTGAGATCCAAGGTCCATCCATCCCGGGAACCCATCTCCAACACTGGCCAGTGGTAGATGCTTAGTATTCAGTGAAGTTCATGATGAGTAATAAGAGACCACAACTTTGTGAAGATCCATGACTGGACTTTACTGCTGGTCTAATGTTGTAACAGTCTAATCAAACATAGCAACGACTTATTCTTAGTCCAGTTACAAGAACTTATATTCCATATTTCTTAATTCTACTAAAGATCATTAGTAATATAATAAAATGGAAGTATTTGCCCTTTAGGCTCTCACCCTTCCTGTGGATTGTTGTAGGAAGTTGTCAGTGACCTGATAACTAAGAGGAAAACAGTGTTGAAGGTTCATTCCTTGGGTTTGCTCAGAGTTATTTTTTCATGTTTCCCAGTTTCACTGGGGTTAGTTATACCGTGGTTACTTAAGTTTGGTACATTGTATTGTCATGATACCCTTAGAAGCAGAAGAACTACACAGCTGAAGAAAGCTATTCACTAGTTATGCTAAAACAAGCTGGACAGCACCATATATAAAACAGGATTAAAACTACAGGACATGCAGCAGACAGCTCGAAGCTGGGTATTTTGGCTGCTACAGCTACAACAACCTGGATGACAGTCATCTGATCAGAGAGCAAAAGAAACTTTTTGCATATTTTTTTTGTAGCTACGCTTGAAACCAGCTTATAGCAGCAAACCAGCTGGGCTATAAGACTACAGCAGGAAGGTGTATAAAAATTGTACAAAATGTGTAGTAGTGTCTCCCTTGACTCCCCTTTCAGACTTTGGTAATTTGTGGCTGTGAAAAACTAATTGTTCAGGAACTTTATGACGTGGAAGTTTTTTCTGAGCCTAATGGCCTGCATCAGATTTTCTCCACTAGCACACATCTTCCTCAAGTTGCTACTTGAATGCTTGCAAATATTTAGCATTCACAGCATCCTTCAGCATAGAGTTCTATACCTTGCTTATGCACAATATCAGGAAATATCTCATTTCAATCAGGACAATTTCTCCAATCTATATGTAATATCAATTTTATAGCTGTTGATTCAGCCATGAAAACTGATTTACATAAAACACATGAGCCCGAATGGTATTCCTCTTCTACCTACTAAACCCCTTTAGTCTAATAAATTAAATGAGTTTAAGATTGAATAGGGTCTGTGGAAGAGTAATATGTTTAGGTCTCGATTTCTGTCATACTGTGTCCCTTGTCTTTTTTGATAACTGAGATCATTAGCCTTACTGGAAAAAATCAGGTGCAAGTAATTTTTTCCAGCCAGAGCTGTGAATTTGGTAATAAAAGGGACACATGCATGACTGCTTCAGGGAGAATGGTAGCAAAGCAGCTCCCAAGCTTAATTAGGCATCGATAGCAGACCAAACTAGTGCTGACCTTCCTAAACCTCATAATGTATTACTGTGGCTTTTTGTAATCAAAACACTTTTTCAGCTTTTAGAATTTTAATTTTTTCCCAAACAGTCAATGACAAGAACATATTTTATTTTAAAAGATGAACTTTTCACACATCTAGAAAACTCCTGTATTTCTCTTTTGTTTAAAACATAAAGATACAGTGTAATAGCAAACCCAGGATTTCATAGCCTATGAGATGGAAATCATAGCAAAAGATTTTTCTTTTTCTTTTTTCTTTTTCTTTTTCTTTTTCTTTTTCTTTTTCTTTTTCATTTCTTTTCCTTTTTCTTTTTCTTTTTCTTTTTTCTTTTTCTTTTTCTTTTCCTTTTTCTTTTCCTTTCCTTTTCTTTCTTTTCTTTTCTTTTTTCTTTCTTTTCTTTTTTTTTTTTTAATTGAGCAAATTATCATTCTTCATTCCTTTGGATATTTTCAAATTTTCAGACCAATGCAAGCAGTTTATGAATTAGATAATACTGCATGATTTTTTTTTCTTCTTGCTCTAAGTATATCAGCATGGCAATTATGGCATTTCATGCTTTGCTCCTGGGAATTCTGAAAGTCTTTTGAGATTTCTACTTGTACTTAAACATACATTTACAAATTTCACTCTTTTCTAAATGTCTGAGCTGCGTAGGTAATGGCCAACTTTTTGTTTTGTTTGTTTTGGTTTTTGTTTGTTTGTTTGTTTGTTTGTTTTTTAACAAACCTGATTTGTCCTATGAAGGACCTGTTTTATAACTGTATATTTTCTGTAACTGTATTACTTTATCCTAATTTTATTCATTATTCGATTGCCTTATAAATTATATCCTTTTCTGTATATGCTTATAACTTTCCAAAATACTCCTACACCACTGTCACTGTTGCCTTTGATGTTTTCTACTGAGTTGTTTAAGCATTCTCTTGTATTTCTTCATCAGTTTATTTCCCTCTTTTGACTTTCCCACTTCGCAGGAGACTGATGCTGGACTTCGGACAAATGTTCCAAGCCATGTGTCCAACCTAAGGTCACAAAGTCGATTAAGCAATTGAAGGATTTGTCTTCTGAGGAAAGCTCAAGACTGTTTAGTTTGGAGGGGAGAAGGTTCAGGGTGATATAATTGTGTATAAATACCTGACAGGGCAGAGAACAGAAAAAAAAGGAGACAGACTCTTAGTGCTGCTCAGTGGAAGGACAAGAGGCAATGGGCACAACATGCAAAAAACCAAATACCGCTCAGAAAAAGCTTTTTTACTGTAAGGGTGATCAAACACTGGAACAGGTTTCTCAAGGGTGTTGATGAGTCTGCATCCTTGGAGGTACCCAAAGCTCAACTGGACACACTCCTGAGAAACCTGCTCTAGCTGACCCTGCTTAGAGCAGGGGGAGTCAGACTAGACAATCTTTGGAGGTCCCTTGCTGCCTCAATTGTGAATTTTCTTTTAACCCTAAAGAATGAAAAAGCTCCTGTGAAATGGATAGGTCTCTGCTATTTTATTTCTTGAAATCTTGATCTCAAAAAATGGAAACATTTACACAAAGATTCTTAGTGATAAGATGGTGCTCAAATATCTGAGAGATTGCTTTAGCAGCTGTTTATAAGCTTCCCTTCCAAACACATATTGCAGATACACAGTTGTGTATTCATCGGCTGGTTTGAAGAAAAATTCTAAAGCTGGAATATTTTGTTGATTAAAATCAATACCTTTCCTCCAAAGCTAAAAGAAAAGCGTTCCCAACATGAGGTAGGTTTCATCAGCAAGGCAAAGGGCTGGACTGGGTTTGCCAATGACATTTACTCTACAGCTCCCCACTCCTTAGTGCTAAGTAGGGTTAGGCTGTGCTGTCAACCCACAATCTCTATTTAAGGTGTGACGCTGTGCCAGGACCTGACTCAGCCCACACACCCAAAGCCTCCCTTCAGAAAATCTCTCCAACCTCCTGGACTCCAGCACCCTGGTCTATCACTCATTCAGCACCAGGGGATTTCATGGCCAGAGTGACCTCTTATCCTCAGTAGCAGCTGAGTGTCTCCTTCCTCACTCCAGAAATAACACTTTCCCCAAATCCTGGGATCCATTACTCTTGGCAGAACTCTGCAGACTTGGGTCCTGGAATGTTACCAATTCTTACAGCTTTCTGCTGTCAGCTGGGTGCTCTTATCAAATATGCAGCTGAAACCATTACCTCACACAGCTTCACACGATTCTGGAAGCCATCTGCGGTTAACGTGTTTTTACTAAGGTCACTAAGTGGCAGAACAGAAGTTTGAAAGCAAGCAGTGCCAGCTCCATCTCCAAAGGGAGCATGTAGCATTAATCTATCAGATCATGCTGAAGCTGTGAAGAAGGTGAGGAAGAAATGCAGGACCTCTGCAGGAGTGAGAGGGAGTATAGCCCTGGCAAGTGCAAAAATTATGGATCAAATTTACCTGTGATCCAAATCTGGAATGATGTTCAACTCTTCTGTAGTTTTGTGCTTAAGTCCAGTCCAATTTAAATTATTAACTTGTTGATAACATTTCCTAGAGTATTCTTTTCTCAGTCTAAGCAAAACTGACCATTAAATAAACAATATCACAATAATTATAAGAACATGAGCCCAGACTGACTTTCTTGGAGCCAAGAAGACTATAAAATTAAAAGCAGGAAATTTTTCATCTAGGGAAAATACTTGTCATTCCATCTTGCAAAAACCTATTCCACTAATTAATTCCAAGCTTTCAAAAAGTCTCAAAGAAATCCCAGAAGTAACATGTATAGAATTTTGTTTGCTTTTAAGTATTTTCAGAACTCGGTTAATATCTTGAATTTCGCAGGATTGTACCATTTATTTCCACTGCCATTTGCAGCTTCTGTTGGGAGGAAGCTTCCTTTAACGTAGCTATGACAGCTACTGAGAGAGAAATTGAAACAAACACAGAGACTTTGCAAAAAATGTTTTTTTAGATACACATGAATATGTTTTTCTTGGATATGAATTTACCTATGTGCATTTCTCTATTTCAGCTGCTTATTTTATATTTAGATTTATGTGTTTCTGTTCTGTAATATGAGTTAATCTGATTAACCTGAATAGGTCAGTAAGTGCCTTGTATCTGATTCAATCATTGGAGTAATTTTGAAGCATTGCACACTTATAATTTTGCTTTAGGTGCTTTTATTTTTTTACTTTCAGTGGATTGTGCAGATGGAGAAAAGATCATAATAAAATGTCTAGAACCAAAATAATTTTACTATATATATATGCCTTCCTTATTGAAGGAAGAATATGTAGACTGTGTTGTGTGATTCAGTGGGCTTTGAACCAATGGTCTCGCCCTTTTTTCATGAAATCATCATTTCTTTAAATCAGTAAATTCATTGGAACACCATTGACCCCAACTGAATGACACCAAAGAATAATCCATGCTAATAACCAGTCTTTGAGAATGCAGAAAAAAATAGGCACATCATTATTCAGCAGAAGATGCAAGAAACCCATTTTGATGTAATCTGGCTTTTGTATTTTTTTCATCTCTGCATCTACTGCCTTGCACTGTTGCTACTCATATAATAGCAGCATCAATATTCCTTGCAATTGATGTTATTATTGGCAATTATCAAACTTGTTTTGACAAACATATGCAACCAAATCAGTTTCGTTACCCTGAAATTCTTGTTTTAGAAGCCTCTTGTGACAGAGTTCTCTTCTGACAGATTAACTACCAGTGTGAAATAACATACTCCACTTACTAATTTTTCATTTCATTCCTTTAATTTTCTGTCTAACCTTTCCCTTAAAACAAAATAAAGAAAACATAAATTCCAAGCAGTCTTTTTTAAAGTCATGTTGTGTGCATTAGTATGGTTCGTCCTATGGTTTGTTTGCGTGGGTAACAGTCCTCTACATTTGCTAAATAGAAGAAACTCTTCCTTGTTTTTGATTGAGTGTTCTCCGAAGAATCTGTCTCTAGTGCTGCAATGTTTTTTATGAGGTAGGGTAAGTAGGGTAACACAACTCAAGATGAAGGTGTATAGCTGATCAGTATGTTCTAAATTATTTATTATCTTATTCTTTATGCATTCGAAAGCTGTAAAAGTGTTCTGACTGTAGTTATATATTGAACAGGTCTTTCCTGAGCTGCCTATGGTGCTTGTCTCTAGTTTGTCCAGTTAATTTGCAATTTTATAAAACCACCTGAGCAGTTCGAAATTTCCAAATTTTTATTGCTTTCCTCCCACCTTCCCTAAACCTCCCACCCGAAAGCAGGTTATCTGGAAGAGTAGATGGTTTCCTAAGTAATACCACTAAGTCCCAATATGAAAGATTAGGTAGTGTATAATTGAAGGCTAATGTCTTGAAACTGAAAAAGTATAATATTTTATAGAATTTGGAAATGAAGTCATATTATAAGAGTGAGTGTAAAGAATAGCATGATCAAAATAAGAAAGGCCAAGACATAAGCAGAGAGAAAACTGAGGCACTTGTGGATAATTTTTTGTTTGTCCCACGCTTTCTGAAAGAAGGAAACTTTGGAAATAGTTGGCCCACCATTCAGCTAATAACAGATGGTCCAAAACCTTTAAAAATTGGATCTATATTTTGCTTCAATCTTTAACAAAAAGGTTACTTATGATTAGATGACCAAAGTAGTCACCATCTGTGAGGAAACAGTACAAGAAGAGAGGTTACAGAGGTACTTTCAGATCATCTGAATCTCAAGTAGTTCCTTCAGTAACCTCAGAGCTTCTTAGTAAATACTCTTAAAAGTTTATGGAGGCTGAGAGAGGCCCAAAGTTAGATACTGTCTTCAAAAAGGCAGAGGGAGAAAAATTACACAGGAAATTATAGAACAGTCAGACTGTTATTTAGCACCTTAAATAACAATGTTAAACACCACAGGCAAGTCTCTATCTAAAACAAAAGTGAATTTCACCTGGTTTCAGGTGTGTGAAATCCAATATATTTCTGTAGGAAATTGTGTCATCATTTTTTGAAGAGCAACACTAGCACACAGATGCAGTTATAAGTTATGAAAGAACAATTCCTCTTAACTGAACTTGGTAAAATGAATCCAGAAAAATTCAGTAGAAATTAGCAGTCTTCAGTCTTAAATAACAATAATAATAGTAATAAAAAAAATTATACATCCCTGGTGGAGAAGACAATGTTTTCAAGTAATTGCCCATGAGATTTACTATTTCTCAGCCTACAGGTTTTAAGGTCACAGGGAGTGCCAGGCCTGCTGAAAAAAAAAAATTAATACTCCCCTTCTACAACTCTGGGCACGTCAGACGTATTAACGCATTGGTCTTGTGGCACGGATGGCTCACGGGCTGGTGTCTCCCCAGAGCAACCCTGAGCAGGGCTGGCTGACCTGGGTTTGGCCATGGTGCCGCATCCAAGCTCTGGAAGCGCCATTGAGGCACTGGCTGTGTGCAGTCTTACTGGTAGGACAACCTGACCTGCAATCTCAGCTCAGTGTGAGCTGCCCTGGCGGAGCTGGGCCATGGCAGTACAGCGTCAAGGCTGCAGCGATGGGCAGCTTTGGTGGCCAGCTGCTGAGGGGGGAAGCTGGCCACCAGTGGACTTGGGGGTGGTGTTTCGCTCAATTGCCAATTGCTATGGCTCTTTTGACTGCTTGCTATCTTGCAGGACTGTGGGATTCAGCATCTTTCCCTGCAATTTATTTCCCATGGCTTGGGATGTCCTACAGCTGAATAGAGTAGCTGACAGCAAAGGATCTATCTCTGCTGAGAGCTAGTCTATATCCCTGACCAGAACACTCATGCAGAAGGCAACAGAGAAGGGAAAATGAAGGCAAGAGGTGATGGAGACTGAGCCAGAGCAGCAAAGACAGCAATGTAGGGAACAAGAGGTTCTGTTCCCATTTATCTCTTTCCCTAGGACTTATCACAGATCCCTCGACACTGGAAATAAGCTGTGATAACACAGAATCACAGAACAGTTGAGGCTGGAAGGGACCAAGTTCTCTAAGTCAATCTGCTACTGCAATGTGTAATGCCTCTGGCTCATGGTTGCTTTGACAAGCAGCTGTGGACCTCAACCTTTTGTTCTGTGGTGTTTTGCTTCTCCAGAGGGATACAACAGATGCTTAGACACCAGCTGGCTAAGGAACAAATTCTTTCATGTTGTTGGAGTCCCAAGAGTACACAGGAGATAGTTTCTGACAATCTTAAGTGCTAGCTTTGCTTTTGTTCCCCATTTAGAGAAATAAGGTAGAATATATGAAGAGGTTTTTTTTCCTGAAAGCCCTTTGCTTTTCAACCACAGATTACAGAATTCGCTGTACCTTCCTTTTCCCTGAGGCATAGCAAACTTTCAGGTTGAGCCAAGTGAGGATGTTTATTTTCAGCTACCCAGGGTAATTGGTCTCTAAAAACATATGGCATTTCAACTTTGGCAATGACATAATTGTCATTCAACTGCAATAATGTTCACTTAATTAAATGCATCCTGCGGGGAGAAAAAAAAGTGTTAATATGTTAAATAAAAAGTAGAGCATTCAAATTAGGAATTCAGATTCAGATTTGGGTACTGCACAGTTTCAATTACCTTGCCCATATATAGAATGTTGCAGTCATTATTTACATGACAGTGTGTTTTTTTTTTTTTTACTGGACCACTGCCTCTATCTAGAGATCTGCTCTAAGAACTGTTTGGGGTTTTAGACATCAAGGTGTGGGATGTTTCTAGCTGGAGTTTGAAGGATGAATTGAAAGATGCAGGTTTCTAGTTTGGATAGGGAAAGTAGAGTGGAGGAGTCCATCAGCTGGATAAGAAGACACAGAGTCCAATGGAAACATATTGAATTGTAGACTCATAGAATCATAGAATATGCTGAGTTGGACACCAGCCTGATGTTACCCTGTTCACCGTAACTCTTTGTGCCTGATCCGCGAGCCAGTTGCTCACCCATCACGTAACATGGTGATCCANTAATATGTTAAATAAAAAGTAGAGCATTCAAATTAGGAATTCAGATTCAGATTTGGGTACTGCACAGTTTCAATTACCTTGCCCATATATAGAATGTTGCAGTCATTATTTACATGACAGTGTTTTTTTTTTTTTTTACTGGACCACTGCCTCTATCTAAAGATCTGCTCTAAGAACTGTTTGGGGTTTTAGACATCAAGGTGTGGGATGTTTCTAGCTGGAGTTTGAAGGATGAATTGAAAGATGCAGGTTTCTAGTTTGGATAGGGAAAGTAGAGTGGAGGAGTCCATCAGCTGGATAAGAAGAGACAGAGTCCAATGGAAACATATTGAATTGTAGACTCATAGAATCATAGAATATGCTGAGTTGGACACCAGCCTGATGTTACCCTGTTCACCGTAACTCTTTGTGCCTGATCCGCGAGCCAGTTGCTCACCCATCACGTAACATGGTGATCCAGTGTGTGCTGGATATTTTCTCCAGAAGAATACTATGAGACACATCACAGCTTTGCTGTGATATTTGGTCATCTCCTTCGTGAGATATCAAAACCTTTGCTGAAGTCCAAGAAGATTACATATAACGGCATTTCTAGATCAGTGAGGTGGGTTACCCTGTCGTAAAAGGAAATTAGGTTTGACAAGCAGGATTTAAGCTGTGCTAACTACGACTGATTACTGTATTGTCCTGTAGCTGCTTTTCGATACTTCCCAGAATAATATCTTTCATTATTTTACTGGGCACTGAAGTGAGACTGACAGGCCTGTAGTTTCTGGGGTCCTCCTTCTTGCCCTTCTTGAAAATCATGACAACATTCACCACCTTCCAGTCAAATGGGACCTCTCTGGCTTCCCAAGACTGCTCAAAAATCATCAAGAGAGGTTTTGAGATGACATCAGCTAGCTCCTTGAGGATTCTCGGATTAATCCCATCAGGTCCTGTAGATTTTTAGGGATCCAGCTGGAACAGCAGATCCCACACGATTTCAGGGATGACTGGGAATTGATCATTCTCTCAGCCATGGTCCTCCAGCCCAGGGCGCTGAGATCCCCTTATTCCATCATCCATGCTGAAGACCANGTTGCTCACCCATCACGTAACATGGTGATCCAGTGTGTGCTGGATATTTTCTCCAGAAGAATACTATGAGACACATCACAGCTTTGCTGTGATATTTGGTCATCTCCTTCGTGAGATATCAAAACCTTTGCTGAAGTCCAAGAAGATTACATATAACGGCATTTCTAGATCAGTGAGGTGGGTTACCCTGTCGTAAAAGGAAATTAGGTTTGACAAGCAGGATTTAAGCTGTGCTAACTACGACTGATTACTGTATTGTCCTGTAGCTGCTTTTCGATACTTCCCAGAATAATATCTTTCATTATTTTACTGGGCACTGAAGTGAGACTGACAGGCCTGTAGTTTCTGGGGTCCTCCTTCTTGCCCTTCTTGAAAATCATGACAACATTCACCACCTTCCAGTCAAATGGGACCTCTCTGGCTTCCCAAGACTGCTCAAAAATCATCAAGAGAGGTTTTGAGATGACATCAGCTAGCTCCTTGAGGATTCTCGGATTAATCCCATCAGGTCCTGTAGATTTTTAGGGATCCAGCTGGAACAGCAGATCCCACACGATTTCAGGGATGACTGGGAATTGATCATTCTCTCAGCCATGGTCCTCCAGCCCAGGGCGCTGAGATCCCCTTATTCCATCATCCATGCTGAAGACCAAGGCAAAGAATGCATTAAACACCTCTGCCTTCTCCATGTCCCTGTTTGGGAGGTGACCATCCTCATCCTGTAACAGGCCAATGTTATTTCTACTCTGCCTATTGCCATTAATATATTTGAAAAAACTTTTTTTATTTCCCCCCACAGTTCTGGCCAGCTTCAACTCTGGTTGAGCTTTGGCAGCACCAGTTTTCTCCCTACAGTGGCAAGCAGCATCTCGGTATTCTTCCCATGTCACCTGACCTTGCTTGCACTGGCCATACAGCTTCCTTTTTCATCTTACTTCCGAGACAAGATCCCTGTTCAGCCAAGCTGGCCTTCGGCCTCACCCGTTTGACTTGCAACATTTCAGAATTGCCTCCTGTGCCCTTAGGAGGTGATGTTTAGAAAGGATAATTTTATTTCCTCTTGTTACTATGTAACTTTTTCTTTCTCTTCTGTTGAAACACCTTACGTCTGGTCTTTCAGAAGAGAGTTATTCTTATCCCATTGTTTTGGAAAGGCATGAGATACCACTGGGCAACCTTTGAGTTAATTAAGTTTTTGCTGCACAATTATAATTTTATTTCCTGAGAAATTGCATGAGAGTAATATAATGAGGAATTAGCTGTTACAGGCATAAGATCTTACTGAAATAACAAAAAAAATGACATGATCATCACGGTAAACTCTTTGGAATGGCCTTTCCTGTTCAGGTTCGGGGAGGTGGAAAGCAGTAGAAAGCTATGGAAGCAGAATCATCTGGGGGAAGAAGACAACCAGTTCTGCCATCTCTATTAACAGACTAAGTTTCAAATGCTTTTTCGAGGATGGTTGTTGTACACGTGGAACAGAGAATGTGCTTCATCTTGCCTGTTCAGATATTTTGCATTTTTGTGAGTACTTACAGGATCACGGAATTATTCTTAAATTTTAAGGAAGTGTATATGTGATATTAGTCTTTTCACCTTTGAGACATCAAAACACGGATGCCTTCAAATACCAAATACTGAGATCTGATTTTCAAAGAGGTTTTGTGTTGTAATTCTGGTTTGCCTCTTGATTTTTTAAAACTCCCCATGCTTATCCCACTATATATGTGTGTGTGACAGTGAGGGTGGCCAACTCCATAATTTCTGAAGTGACTGCAAGTAAAGCCTTTTCATGTTGCAAAAATTCTCACACCCACCTCTACTAACTCCTTCCCAGCAATTAATTCTGCCAGAATGTTCTCCCCACATAGATTTGTGTTCATCCTTCAATCTTATCACTGATGCTTTTGAGAGTTTTTCACCCTGTCTCTCCCAAAACAGTGGGTGCAATTGTAACTTTCCACTTCTTCCTCAAATGTTCCTCCTGCCCCAGCAAGCTCTTCAGGAGAAGGAAGAGTGAAAAACAAGCAGCTTTTCTTCCATCCAGCCATCTGAGAGGAGCAGGGGGCAGGAAAGCTCAAGTCTCATCCCTCTTAAAAACCTGAGGAATCTAAGAGGTGCAAATACATGGACAGGGTTTGGAGCTATACATACTGTTGGTTTCTCTGTTTTGTTACACTCGTGGAGGATGCACGTCTTCTTTTTCTGGATAGAAAAATCAGTGGCAGACGAATTTAGGTGTTAAATGTAAATTAGTTCACAGTCCAGACAGTTTTGGTCTATATCATCCTAGTTACCTGCCTTCTCTTCCACCTGATTAATAGTCAGCCCTCTATTCTATGTCTCTAATTTATGACAATTTATGACCACTTACATTAGCTCCAGTTTTTCACCTTCCGTAGTAGCAAGTCTCTCTTGCTTCTAACATTACTCCAATCACCAGGAGACACCCTTGGGATTTTCAGGCCCAGTAGCATCCGTGTTGCTCTGGTCTCTTCCTCTCCTGGGAGCACTTCGGCAGCCTCTATGAGTTTAAGGATGTGACAAAGCAACAACAGAGGCTGGAGGGTAGATCAGAGAAGGCAGAGACAGACTTAACCTGTGGGGAGGGACACTTGGGGAAGCAACGGGCTGGGGAAGCAGAACTGCCCGTAAATGCTGTGCGTGACAGATATGTAACTTTATTGTGTCAGACGTCCAGCATCTTTCCAGAGCCTGCTTTGACAGGAATAACCAAGTCCTTCGGAACACAGTAAGCTGGGGAAAATGTATGTTATGCTTCTTCCTAATTGGAATGCTGGTTTTGACAAAAATCGAGGTATGATTTCTAAAAAGGGGATTCCGCCTCCGGAAAAAGTACCCAGTGAAACAGTCCTGCAAGAGCCCTCCGCCCGTGGGAGTAATTTCAAAGCAATCTCCAAATGTCTCTCCCTCCGGCGCCGGGAGGTGCTGCCACACACCCCGGGGAAGGCAGCGGCGTCCCCGCGGGAGCCGGGCAGGGCCGGGGCCGCCGGGGGCGGGCCGGGAGCGGCACACGCC